>JAYDZK010000268.1:43972641-44002604 GCA_034509185.1 Euphonia xanthogaster | reverse complement strand
AAAGAGGATGGAAGCTCTCTCTCCTCAAGGAGACAGACAGGACAGGTGGCAGTGGGTACCAGCTGTACTGAGAGAGGTTTCATCTTGATATAAGAAAGATATTTTTACAGTGAAAGCAATCATTCACTGGAACAATCTCTCCAGAGATGAGGCCCCATCAATAGAGAATGCCATTAGAGACTGTGTTAGATAATCTCATCTAGAGTTCCATGAATGGGATCTTTAGAGGTCTCTTCAAACCTGGGTTATTCTGGATAAAGAATCAGAATTTGATGGGGAAGTGTACCAATGCAGAAATTTCTTGCCTAGACACAATATTTTAATGGCCAGATGTGGTAGTCATCTCTTGTGGAATTCCTTCAGAGACATTTTCAGCAGCATTTCACAGAAGGTTGCTTAAAGTTTTTTAGTCATCAAAAAGTTATGATTTAGAACAAAGTTTTTACATGTGTTAAAACCTTTATACCAAAATATTAACTAGCATTTAGCTATATTTTGCCCAGAAAACTTGGGGACGCCCCATCTCTGGCAGTGTTTAAAGGCCTTGAGTACCTTGGTTTGGTGGAAGGTGTCAAAGGGGTTGAAACTAGACAACCTTTAAAGTCATTTCAAACCAAACTATTCTATAATTCTATAACTTCTCATCGTTCCACTCTATTTCCCAAGATTAATTGGGATCAGACAATAATCAAAATCAAGACTAGGATATAAAATTTTTGAATTTACATGCCTGGAGCAAAATTACACCAGAAAAATACTAAGAGCAGACATGATATGCATAGAATCTACTTCTTGGAAGGTAACCAGTTTTTCATCTGTGTTTGTTTTATTTTGTAGGGTTTTCTAGATCCGAATTTCCAGATCTCTTTGACAGGCTGCAGGGAGCCAAATCTGATCTGGGTGGTTTCATACAGAACTTGAAGGTTACTTGTTCACCAGTTTCATGAAAGGGCCAATTTCTGCTCAATTATTGTCTTCATAGCCAACCTACACAAAGTATCTGCCAATGCAACTGCTATTTTAGAAATATAGCCAGATAAAACGAATGCTTTTCTCTCTCTATTTTTTTTCAGCTGACATCTCTGTTATTCTTTTATCACTTTTTGCTGCTTCACATTGTCCATTGCTCTGACCGTATCTTACTCTCTGTAACTCCCCCATGTTAATAGTGTGGCAAACGAGATAAGCAGAAGCACATGTATTATCTGTAAGATGATAAGCCAAATGTCCACTTGCTGACCTCAAAAATATTTAATTTGCCATTTTTTCCTGACATCATCCTGATATTTATCTTGGGAGGTGTATTCATGCTTTGTAATGAAAAATACACTTTCAGTTCAAGCAATTGAAGAAAGCAGATTGTTCTCATTACTCGAGGGGATTAATGAAATTCACGTTTGAGATATCCCTGTCAATGCCTTCATGAGGGATCTGCTATTCTAAAGGGAAATATTTCGTAAACCTGTAATTGAGTCTAATGGTTTCTTAGAGTTACACTTATAAAAGACACAAAAAGGCTATGTTCCATACATTTAAACACTCATAATCTGCTTATAAATGTGATGTTGGACATCTTTAGATGGACTAGCTCCATGGGCAACAATTTCATACAATTTTACCCATTTGTTGTGATTTAACCCCAGCCAGCAGCCAAGCCCCACACAGCTGCTCACTCACTCCCCCAGCAGGACTGGGGAGAGAATCACAAGGACAAAAGCTGGAAAACTCATGAGTTGAGGTAAAGACAGTTTAATAGGGAAAGCAAAAGCCATGCACACAAGCTAAGCAAAATAAGGAATTAATTCACAGTTTCCCATAGACAGGCGGGTGTTCACCCATCTCCAGGAGAGCAGGGTCCCATCCCATGTAATGGTGATTTGGGAAGACAAACTCCATCACTCCAAATGTGTCCCCTCTTCCTTCTCCTTCCCTTCACTCTATATGCTGAGCATGATGTCACGTGCTCTGGAATATCCCTTTGGTCAGTGTGAGTCACCTGTCCCAGCTCTGTCTCCTCCCAACTTCCCATGCACCCCCAGCTTCTTCGCCGGTGTGTAAATTAGAGAACCAGAAAAGGCCTTTGCTCTGTGTAAGCCCTGCTGCACAATAACAAAACCATCTCTTTATTATTAATCCTGTGCTCAGCACAAATCCAAAATACAGCCCCGTACCAGCCACTCTGAAGAAAGTTTGCTCTACTTCAACAAAAACCAACATACCATTTGAATCCAATTTTGACTGTGAGAATGATTCCTTCTTTCTCTCTGTTATCTTTCTTGGCCCTTTCCTACTTTGACAGATGAGTTGTGAAATCTTAGAGACAGTCTATGAAAGGGACCTACTGGAAGCCTGGCTCTGCTAGGAGGTATTCAGAGCAGACATATAGCTTAACCTGAGAAAAATTTTTCTTCAATGATTACATGATGAGATAGGAATGGTGCACATTCTCAGTTAATCAAAATAAGTTTTGAAAAACATTCCTATGCTGAATTATAATGAAATGTTGTCATTTTTTAATGAAAAGAATATCACTCCTATAAAGGATAATATTTTTGTTCAGAGATGTGTACAGGTTTTATTAAAAATTAAAATTAGAGCTTTCTTGTTTGAAAGTGTCAGGTAAAGTCTTGACAAGCACTTTGAGAATGTACTCCAAAAGATGATTAATTAAATTTGAACTTCAAAGAACCTACAAAACTTAAAACAGTGTTTTTGAAGGAAAAACACATTTTCAGGAAACTTTTCCAGACCAGTTATGTTCCATAGAATATTCAACTCTCTGTTTACTTATGCAGTATAGAGTAATGTGATAGTCTAATTTTATAATAATGCTTGTTAAAGAACAGTAAGAAAGAAAATTTTAGAGGAAAAGTGAAAAAGAAAGTGAGAGGCTAGTAGTATAGTGATATTGATCATGCTTATCCGGGGAGGAGCTCCTAGGTAGCACTTTAGTTGCTATAACCATGAAAAAATATTTTACTTCCACATTATCAAGCATACATTTTTAAGGCCTCCATTATGTAGAGTATCTGTCAGCTCTGGTGAAATATATTACCATTATCTTTATAACTCACTTTTCACTTATACGTGCACAGTCTTTGATCTAGAAAAACTACATTATTGCAAAAGAATATTCTAACTATATATTTCAATTTTCACATTTATAAACCTATCTAAATATAAAGACAGAATATGTAATCCATATGTGACTCCAGATCTTTCCAGAACGTATTGGACTTGGAAAAATAACAGCTTGTCAGATCTCAGGTACATTTAATTAGTAATATTTGAAAGTTTCAATTACTACTCAGTGTTTTTCATGTCTGTCAGACCTGCAACAATTTCTATATATCTCATTCCAATTGCTGCTCTGTCATTTTTGATAATGGGCTTTGAACTTTCAGACATAATCAATCAGAATTATTTCAAACTACTACATTATCTGCTTTAGTGAAAGGAGTCAGATGTGGATCTGAATGCCATCCACTGGCTTAAAGGATGATGTTTTGAATTAGCCTCCTTCATTGGCCACAGTTGCAATGGAGAATTTTCTGTATCAAAACTGAAATCTAAAAAACTGCAGGAGTCAAAATACCATGTGTGGGATAGCTATTTTCGTGTGTTGTTTTACTCATAACCATTACACACCTATCACTTTTTTTTTTTTTCATTCTTAGATGTTTTTATATCTTCTGGTGGTTTTTAGTACTGTGTAGATTGTGATACTGGCCAGGCAACATTAAATTCCCCAGCTGACAATGACACTGCAGCCATTTTTCATTCTATGCAGCAAGATGTTACCTGACTACTGAATGTACTTTTCTTTGTTCTGTGAATGCATTTCTGTCTACTTCTTTTACAGCTCTGTACTTCTGTATGCTTTTACTTCTCTGTATGTTCTCTGTAGACATAAATTCCTTTCTATGATTTTCCAATATATTTGTTATGTCAGCACATGCTTATTTCTTAAGGTGATATCTTTGTGAAAAAATAAAACCTTTCCTCTCTCCCATCTGTGAATGCTTTCTAAAATGCACAGTGAATTGCTTACTGCTGTTTTAAAGACAAGATCTTACTTGACTCCACTGTTCCTTTTCTAGCTCTCTGTTCACTGTGTTTTCTCCCCATATTTACTATGCAGTTTTCAAGATATTTTTGGCAGTTAGAGTTATAAATGTCAGAATAATCACAGTTAAACACTGAAAAAAATAAAACTTTACTGATTTTTTTGTCAGATTGGTCAGAAAAAATATGACTGAATTCTCTTCATTGCTTGTTAAATCTTAATGCCTGTCCAAAGGGGAAGACTTATCAAATCTAAGCATATCGAAGGTTAAGTAACAAACTTAGAAAAGTTGCAGCCCAGAAGCAGGAAAGAGCATAATTACAAATGTGCTTCATAAAATTAGTGGGAGGCCTTGCTATTCCAACATTATTTATGACCTCTAAACCAACTTACCAAAAGGATTGAAATGATGGAGAATGACCTTTTAGCAAAGAGTGTGCTTCTTGCCTTTAGCCTGTCTGATGATCACACGGCCTTGATTGGGATAGTTTTCAAGGCTGAAATAAGCAGAAGGTAATCACTGAGTTGAAGGTCACCTATGTGTAATGAACGTGATAAAGCTTCTGACTGCGCATGATAAATTAGTTCTGCATAGAGCCAAATAGCTTAGAAAGACTCTCTGGAAAGGGAGAGTAGAAGAAAACAGGGAAAAAAGGGTACCTATCAAACAGGGTCAAGGAGCCACTTGTATTAGTGTGTGGCCTCTCCTGCTGTTACATACATGTTATACAAACCTCAGCTTATACAAACAGGTTACACAACTTGTATTAGTGTGTGTCCTCTCCTGCTGTTACATGCAGGTTATACAAACCTCACCTAACAGGAGGTTTTCTGGTTTCCAGCTGACATGCAGTTAATATGATGTGTTCTGCAGTGGTTTAGATGGAGTTACACCTTAGGTGACATAGTGTGTCACTGTGCTCTGAAGGTATATGTTAAGCTGGCAGAGCCATTTTGAGTTCCAGCTAGTGAATAAAACCAGACCCTTGAGTAGCAAGCAGAGCAAGCCAACTTTTTGCAAGCAGCCATACATTGGTTCAGCCAGGGCCCCTGCTTGCCCAGAGCACTGATGGCAGGTGCCTCCAGGGCTACTCTGGACTGGTGTGCACTCTTTGCCCTTGGACACTGTGCAGTTCACACTCATGAGTAATGGGGCAAGCACTAACCTACCTTTGCATGCAGTGAATTTCTTACCCAGGAAACAAAAATCTGTGAGGGAATAAAGAACTCCTGTGTAGTGCCTTGTTCTTTACTTTCCCTTCTCCTCTTGCACAGTGGTATCCCACTGATGCTTGGAGTCCCTTTATGTTTGTAGCATTTAGAGCAGGAGTTACATCTCTCTAAACATAATGAACTCCCAAGTGAAAAATATATGCTCCCTTCTCAAACCATCTGTACTCACGTAAGTGAACAGAGATAGATTCAAGAGATTTGTAACACATTCATGCATAAAAATGGAGAACAGCTAATTCTGACATGCTAGAGGAAACTGCTGCAGGATTATTGCATTTATAAGAAAAATTATCACATTTGTGCAGTCTGTATTCAATATTTACAAAGATAATGGAGATGGAACATTTGTTTATCAGGCAGTGGACCAAAAACACTCCTCCCAGAACTGTGAGGTAGGATATCTTGAGAACAATATAAAGTCAGAAGCTTGCAAGAGGGATTACAGTTAATGAAATTTTATGGACATACGAAGTCAGTTCTGTCTACAAACACATTAATAAAAGTCATAAGAAAATAAAACTATCACAGAAACTGAATTTTTTTTTTCAGGTAATCCAGTTGAAATGGAATTATAAGACTGTTGGTTAAAAAATAAAGATCCAGATGAAGAAAAGCCTCTTGACATGTTTTAGTAGCTAGGCAAGGTTTGCAAGTAACCATGAATCTGTTTGGAGAAGATTAACAAAAAGTGTTCTGTGATGGGAACTGGCTGACAGGCAGCACCCACAGTGGAGGGGTAAGTGTCTCCTTTTCAAACTGGCAGCCTGTCGGGTTGGGGGGGTCCCTAGCTATTGATAGGGATATTAGGCCCGATGCTGTTTAATATCTTAATAAGCAATTTGGATGGTGTGGTCAAGTGTATGCTGACCAAGTTTGTCCATGGGCCTAAACTGGGTGGGGAAATAGAGATTTCAGAATTGAGAGCCACTCTGCAGGAAGACCTGGAGAGTCTAGAAGAGTGGGCTAATACGAATCTTAACCTTAAATTCAATAATGACAAGTATAAGGTCATGTACCTGGGAAAACATAATAAAGGATTATTATTTAGGAGGTCCTGCTGGGCAAGCAGCTCAGTATGAGAGAGCACCACGCTGCTGTGGCACAGAGAACCAAGAAAATGCTGGGCTGCATCAACAGCATCACCAGCAGATGATGGTCATCAAAGATGTCATCATCACTCCCTACTCCATGTTTGTCAGGCCACACCTGGAATAGTGTATTCAGTGCTGGTCCCCACTATACAAAAATGTGCACAGGCTGGAAAGAGTCCAGAGAAGGGCCATAAGATGGATCTGAGCGCTGGGAAGCTGGAGGAAAGGCTGAGAAATCCGTATTTGTTCAGCCTTGAGAAAAGAAGGCTTAGACAAGACATTATCACCATGCTTCTGTATTTAAAGTGTGACTACAAAGATCCATCTCCTTTTCACAAGGAGTCACATGGAAAAGGTGAGGGGTAATGGGCTCCTATTAATCATGGGGAGATTCCAATTGAACACAAAAGGAAACATTTTCACAATGAGAGCAATCAACCATTGGAATAATCTTCCCATTGGTCAATTCCCCAGGGTTGGACACCTTTATAATCCAGAAAGACGGGATATTAGGCCATCTCATCAAGACCGGAAAAGGTTGGATCAGATGATCCTTGAGATCCCTTTCAACCTGGTATTCTATGATTTTGTGAAAATAAAAAAAGACCACAGTATTCTGCAGTCAAAGACATGCAAAAAGTGTCAGATAGCAATGCAAAAACCTTCTGTGGAATGACAGACATGCAGAAGGCACTGCGTTTATGTATAATAAAAGAATAAGTGAAGTAAAGTTTTATATTTGGATTCAATTGATTCAGCCTGATTTATATGGTAAGATGTATTTGAGACAGCAAGAAATAAAATGTGTGCACAGTTGTTCATAAAGAAACCTTTACACAGGGTTTGTTCCAAGATATATTTGACAATTAATTTTGCATAACATTTTCCATTTTAATTATTGTTTTTCCTTATATTCTGACTGTAGCTTAATGACTTGTAGGCTAATGCAAACTGCCAGGAAGAACAAAAATAAAACCTACAAAGGAGCTTGCTGCATGTCTTTATCTCCAGCAGCTCTGACAACATTTGCATATAATTGTACTTCTGAAAAATACAGAGACTCTTTGGTGGCAGTCTGAAGAGCTGCCTGAAAGATGGTTAATCACTGGTTGTTTTAGAATGATGGGATTAACAGAAAAGAGTTTCAGTGATAGCAAAACCTACCTTTTGTCCAGTTCTTCCAGCATACCAGTGCTTTTTGCCTTTTCCATTTTACAATGGTATTTGGGGCCTTTGATTGGCTGGCTCAAAATGAACACAGGAGAGTGGAAAGGCAGTGTGGAAGGTGAGTTCTGAGAAACAGACCAAGAAAACAGACAGGCATTCATGCATATCTATGGCTAGCACTGAGGACTGGGACACTTGTAACCATTTCAGCAGTTCATCATTGAATTTGCCAGATGTGTTCTCTCTTCTGTGTCAGACTTCCCTCTATTTCTTACATTAGGGTCTAAGAGAGAAAAAAAAAAAAAAAAGAAACGATTCAGCAATTGCTTTGTCCTGCTGAAGTTTATCTAGGATTTTAAAAATTGTCAAAGTGTATTATTAGTCATAATAAAGTCCCATTTGAGAAACAGCATATGCCAAAGCAATTAAAATCATTAAAAGCACTCAAGACATTTTCAAAATTGGCCTTTGACATGCATCTCACTCAAGGTTGACTGGTCCTGTGCTGGCAGCACTTAGAGCTTCACTCTCTTCTGTGCCCTGCAGCTCTTGCTTTGTTTTTAAGCTACTTTCCAGGAATTAATTCACACACTACAGTAGAAGAGAATGCTCTGCCATGCTTTTCACTTCTTAGGCTAACTGCGCTTGATTTGTTCTTTAATGTTTTCTTAATTGCATCTGTTAATTTGCCTTTGGGGGAATTGGGTTGGGGGTCTAAACAGATCAACTCTGTCCATAATAAATTTAGAGTATCTCAAAAGAATTAATGACTGGAAATAGATGTCAGTGGCATATTTTTTCTAATAAGAATATTGATTTCATGCTGCTTTAATGATAATACTCCCAAAATTTCAAAGGCCAAGCAAACTGCAACCTATAAATCTGTGTGTTATAAATATGTGTATCATGTGCAAGTGCTTTGTGCTTCAGATTCCAAGATCAAAATTAAAAGTTCCATTGTTTATGGCATTTATCTTATTGTAAACCACAGATTTATTTAATCTTTACAACCCTTTGTATAGGATGAGGCAGCAGTGGCATTTAATATATGGCATAAAAACTTATGACTGAAAATCACAGTGCATAACTATTTCTAATCAAGACATGAAAACTTCTAGCACAGTACATGGTACATAGTACAAAAATACAGATGGGTAAGTAAAGCTGCAAATTAAACAGTGATGGTGGACTACATGTTTTCTTGTGAATGACAATTTGAACTGAAAGCCAAATATCACACATCAGTCAAGCTGAGGAATTTAACAGACTGAACAAAAAGACAGGAGGGGCAATGTTTACATAGATATGTCAATGCATGATCCAGCTGAACAGAACATGACTTTGTAAAGCATTTATAATTTCACCAAATATCCTTCTACATTACTTTGAATGTGGAGGGGAAAATTATTTTCTGAGATAGTTCTTTAAAAAGGAAATTGTCTGTATGTTTGTAACAGGAGATGTTATAAATTTGGTCTAGGATCAAGACATACCTGTCTTTAGTCTCTTTGCTTTGTGTTCTGCCTGTGTAGTCCAGCCACACCTGGGAGGCCTAGGGGATGCCCTACCCCTTGTGAAATAAAGTCCCAGTTTGTTGCATGTGGATCAGGCTGAGGTCATGCAGATGGTGTAGAGGGAAAGATACAACTGAATAACTTCTTTATTTTATTTGAGACATGCTTGTGGTGCCTTCTGGGTGAAAAATATCTTTTCTGACTTCACAATTTCCTTTCTCCCATTAATTTCCTTTTGTAGGTAATCACTTGTGGCTCCCCCAAAGGGCCTTTTTAATACTCAAGACAGTGTTATCCTGACAGTTACAGTAAAACAGAAGGAGGGAGAACTTAAACACATTTCTGATACTACTTCGTCTCACTTACTATTTTCTGTTTATGCAGCCAGATATCCACATATGTCAAACCTTGATTCATTATGGTCATGTCAGCTGAAATGAAATGACAATATTTATAGGGAGATCTAAAACTTCATGATTTATCAGCATGGAAAATTGTTATGGCAATTCCATGATTTCATGTAATAAAGTGACATCTGTCTTTTTATTTGGTAAGTTCAAGAAGTTTGTTCTGTGCTCCTGACCAGCTCACATGAAGCTGGCTTTTAACCAGCAGAATACACTTACCAAGACACATTGGGATTAAACAACAATTTAATAATGTTTCTTGAGACTGAGTTACTTGTTTAATCAAAATTCAAACT
This sequence comes from Euphonia xanthogaster, assembly GCA_034509185.1. Taxonomy (NCBI): domain Eukaryota; kingdom Metazoa; phylum Chordata; class Aves; order Passeriformes; family Fringillidae; genus Euphonia; species Euphonia xanthogaster. The sequence goes on along the minus strand of JAYDZK010000268.1, from coordinate 43,992,830 downwards.
AAAATGTGTAAAATCCAGTGAATGAACACAAACAAATAACTAATTTCTGAGACCATGCCCCGCTTGCCAAAAGCTGGGAGATTAAAGCTGCAAAAAAGTCAGATAGCTTTTTTGATAGATCTGCAAAGGCATAACATGGGCTCCTTGTCACCTCTGGACCAGTCTACCTTGTGGAAGTGTGGCTGTACCTTCCCAAACCTAATGGTGTCCAAGTGCAAGGTGCTGCAGCTGGGTCAGGGCAACCCCAAACAAGGATACGGGCTGGGAGAAGAACTCATTAGGAGCAGTCCTGTAGAGAACTATTTTGGGGTTCTGCTGGATGAAAAGCTGAGAGTGAGCACTTGCAGCCTATGAAGTCAATTGAATCCTGGACTGCATCAGAAGCAGTGTGACCAGCACTGGGAGACGGAGGTCACTCTCTCCCTCTTCCCTGCTCTCTGGTGAGACCTCAGGGGAAGTGTTGCATCCAGACATGGAGTCTCCAACATAAGAAGGATATGGACCTGTTGGAGAGAGTCCAGAGAGAGAAACAAAGATGATCAGGGGGCTGAAGCACCTCTCCTGTGAAGATAGGCTGAGAGAGCTGGGGTTGTTCTGTATGGAGAACACTCCAGGGAAAGATCTTTGCAGCATTCCAGTACTTAAATGGGGCTTATTAAAAGAGGTACAGTGACTTTTATCATGTGCAGATAGTGGTAGGACAAGGAGAAATACTTTTAAAGTAAGATATGAGAGGTTTAATTTAGATGTTAGTATGATATTCTTTACTGTGAGGGTAGTGAATCACTAGAAGAGGTTGCCCAGAGAAGTTGTGGATGATCCCCCCCATCTCTGGAAGTCTTTCAGGCCAGCTGGATTTAGTGGGTGGCAGCCCTTCCATGGCAGAGGGGTTGGAAGGAAATGATCTTTAAGGTCCCTTCCAACCCAAAACATCATATGATTTTGTGATTCAATGATAATAAGTTCATCATTAATTCAATGAAAATGGGGCTTCCAGTGTTATGAAATGTGTAAATTGTTTAAAAAGCACACTTGAGTTGCTAATGCTAATTTATATTAAAACAAGACTGACAAATTTGATCAGATGCCTCCATATTTCTACTTCAGTTTCAACTGGTACTAGGTAGAGTCATAAATAATACATAATTATTAAAATATGCTGTCGAGAGCTTTCAGGAGCATAGACCACCAAAGATTTATATATTCACATCTGCTAGTTTATTTTGGTTTGGGGTGCATAAATAAAGGTGTATAAATGTGCAAGGCATATAACATGAGTAAATGGAAAGAAGGATTCTCATAAGTAAAGGCTCCTCCTTTGATCCTGCAGTGTTCTGTGCATCTCCTCTGGGCTGTATATATCAATCTTACATAGGCATCTCATGTGCAATCATACCAAATAAGGCCTTCCGAGGGAAAAGCTTTTTTCCAGAGAAGAAAATTCCACAACAAATTGTGTTCTGCTCTGAATAGTTTTCAGCTATCTGCATTGTTGAATGAGCACACTTTATTGGGGGCACTAAAATATTAATATCTATGAAAACCTACACCTAACAAACTGGAAACTTCTCTTTATGTTTATCTCATACTTTTCATCTAAGGGAATATGCAGGATTGCATCTTGCTGGTAATTAAATCTAATAAGAGTGGTAGAAGTGACTGACTTCTGGGTAGACAAATGTCAAAGGCATTGAAAGCAGTAGACTGAGTTACTTATTTCTTGTGTGATATTTAGTGAGACAACTAAAATAGCAAAATATTTATTACAAATCAGAGAAAAGTATTTTCACTTGTGCACATTAAAGATGGACTTGTAACTATTGATAAAATACAGTTCACACAATGCTAATTTTACTGCAAATTTGATAATGAGTAAAACTCAGATGCAGTTATTAGGTTTGATTTGGTTTGCTTTGCTTTCACAATGAAATATAAGTTCTGATATTTGGCTCATTAAGTGTTCAGATTTTCTATTGAAAAGGGAGATGGAGCACTACACAGTTGAAATTTTGAAGCTGTTATTCCCCTATTGGATATTTTTAGCCTCCTTGGTTCATGCTTCTTCTTCCATATCAAGAGTTAAGACAAACCTGGGTGAATACTTGTAGCTGAGTAAACCTGATTCAAGGTCAGATTAGCTTGGGGGAAGCTGTGGTAATCACATATCCTCTGAACAGAGAGAAACATAGCTGTCCCAGGATTTTCCTGGGAAGCTGTGAGAAACTGTGAGAAAGCTCAGAGAACGAATTAAATCAATTATTATCTCTCTTTCTGTAACTGTTGTTTATAGATATGATTCTCCAGAGTGTGCTATTCATAGTTCACCAATAGTGTGAGAAAAGATTCCTAAAGGCCAATCAGGCCTTACGTCCACCATTGTTTCTATAAGAACTGTAGATTTCTAATAATTAAGTGCTTTTTCATGCCTTCTGATAATAGAGTGTCTGTATCACCTTTATCTGTCCCCAAAACCCCTTCGGTGGTAATTGGTGACCCTGGCAGTGATAGGGAGCAGGGAGGAATACAGTAACTGAATAAACAGCTTCTGTTAAATATTTTTTTCTAATTTTATTTTTAGTGTTTTCAATACTATATAAAAGTTGCCCAATAAAATTAGTAAATGGACTTGGTGGAAAACAATATCTGCTTCTATGAGCTGTATCTATGCTGTTGTCTAGAGCTTTATGAGGAAAGTTATTTCTATTCCAGGGGCTCCAGTATGGTGGGAAATGCTTAAGCTTGCTTGGGTCTAGTTAGGGTGATGTTAGAAGCCAGCTAGGCACAGCAACCCACAGCTCAGTGAAAGTGCTTTTAAACTGCACAAATCTGGCTGTATAAATATTTCCCACGTCTTGATCAGAATATATCTTTACATTGCAAGAAAAGAATTTGAAAATACTGCAGATATTGCAAGGGTAGGTGGAAACTATATTCATCAGAAACCTGGGTTGATTGATGCTAGCTAGGCCCAGATTTTGAGGACACCACAATAACATCTGCCAAAGCAAAGGTCTCAGACAGTCAAAAACGGCAAAAGATTTGAGGTAACAAAGGAAATCTTTAAAGGCTTTTATTTTAAAAATATCACTTATCCATCTTCTGTAGCTGCCAAAAATTTTTACTGGGAATACTCTCCTTTCTCCTTTACCATTTCAAAGTATTTTAATGATTGCAATGACTATCCTTTTTGGAGGAAAACAAAGAAGATTCCTTTTAGAGGCCTAGAAGAATCTTTTATTTTCACATTTGACTAACTTTAACAGGATTTCATTTCCCAAAGAAGGAAGGCAAGTGTAAAAGCAGTTTTAGAAGGCAGCTAAAAAGATGAAAAGCAGCTTCTGCCTTTCTCAGTGACTTTTTTCCAAATTTTACTGTTGAGGTGTCACAGGTATAAAACATGACTTTTTCATTCAGTCTGAAATGGGGAAAACCTGTGCTCAGCAAAGTTATTTAAGCTGTTTTCATTTGGCACATGTTTCTGAGAGGAAAGCTGCAGGATGTACAATACCAGACAGTTCAATCAAGTCTTTAATAAAGTGCAGGGGGAAACAGAAGACAGATATAAGGAGGTATGGCAAGGCAGTCAGAAAGTCAGTGTTAGGGAGAAAAGGGTCCAGATTTACTTGCTTAGCAGGGGATTTAGCCAAAACCTCGACTGGTGGTGAGGTCATTTAAGCCTGACTCCTTTGTCTTGCCTGCCCAGGCCATCATGAGGGTGATAAAAACTTCACCAGCATTACAGTGGCTTGTGAGGTCTTAGGGGAAGTTTGCTGACAGCAGTCACAGAGGACCTAGTTCCTTTCAGCTTCTTTCTGGTGACAGTGCACAAGTATTATATCTCCTTCTTGCTGGCTGGTTAAACTAAGGAGACTACCAAGCAGTTGTGGGTGGAATCACACATTTTCTTTGTGTTTTTTTCCATGATGTCAAAGTGACATCCCTTTGTACTTGTTGCTTATGTGTTTAACTGGAAAATATCTTGCAAATTTTCTTCTCAATATAGTTATGAGATTTTAGAGCATATTTCATGTTTTCCAAACACCGAAGAAATATAAAGATTTGGTTAGGTACAGAAAAGTGGTTGCACCTTGGCACATACTTGGATGTCATGAAGCATTCTACTAATATTCTTTGAAGCTGGGTAGGACATTTTATAATTTTTATTCTAAATAAAAATGAACTTAGCAAAACTCAAATGAAGAGAGAATAACATACTAAATAGATTACAAACAGAGAGCTAGTTCAGAACCTTAATTTAACAAAACTCAGTAAGGTAAATTAAGAGGACTATCAATATCAAATCAACGTAAAAAGAAAGTAGTTTTATAATGCCTTTCATAGTATACTCTTTAATATGTGATAACCATATTGAAAATTCATTAGTATGCAGAAAACCAAGAGAAGCATATGGAAATATATCCTTCAAAGGACTAGCACACAATAAATTTTACAAAAGGCATAAAATATCTTTAGGATGAATGATCACTATGAAAGTAATGTGCACTAAAATTGTAGGAGTGGTGTTCACTCATTAGTTGTATGAAGCCATTAACTGCACAAAATCATTCTATTTTGCATAACCATTTGTCATATAAAATCATTAGCTCCCTCCTAAAATTGTTGGAAATGTGAAATGATTTTTCAAAAAAACCTATTAGTTACAGGGTATTACACTATAAAAATCAGTGGCATATTACTTCATCATTTTCTGCATAAAAATGTCTCGTTTATGCAAAACCATTTATGTTGATAAATAACTTTTTAAGTAGCCTTATTGTTCGATAGTCAGGCTGTTAGCTGTTCAGTTTCAATAGTAATTTTTATGGCCAAGACATTTATTACTTATGAAAAACTCTGAAATGAACTAGAACAAACATTACTTTCTACCCTGCTAAAACTGACAGTTTTAAAAAGCAATCCTGTTTGCCATAAATGTACTCTTAGAGTTTCAAATAGTGGCAGCTGTTCCCATTTATTTACCATCATTTTTTTCACTATTTGAATTCTGTTCACTACATCTTTCAGGTTCTCATTCTCACATTCTAAGCTAAAATCAGGGTAAAGCTTTCATAGCAGTGTTTTTGATCATATCACAGATAGTTTTATATAATTGTACTAGGAAGAGTAATTTGCACATCGAAATGGAACACATTGCCCTGTTCTCTCGCACAATACTCAGAAAACTTTTAACACATCAGGATCAGTTAATTTCTGGGAGTGAAATACTTGAAAACACAAACTTGTGCTCTGGCACAAAGGGGTCCATGTGAGAAACACATGAAGATGTCCAGTGGTGTGGAGGAACACCCATGGATTTCTAACTCATAAGACCTCTTTTGAGGAAAGGAGCCCTCTTGAGCAATGTTTGTTAAAGGCCAGTTATTTTTGCTATTGTATTATCCAGTTATATCTTCAAACATTGTTGTGTACAGTTCTACAGAAGCAAGAAAACTGTTTTTCTTTCAAGGAATCCTTAGGCTAAGCCTTGCCTACTGTTGCCAACCTATGTAAAAGGGACAAGAGAGAAAGAGAAGACCTCTCTGTTACAGAAGTAATCCATGTCTTGTCAAATTCAACAACATTCCTTGAATATCACTTGTGGTGTGTTTACACTGGTTAGAAACTTACAGCCACCCAGCTGCTTGTTCACTCCCTTCTCCAGTGGGGTGGGGAAGAAAAACACATGACTGAAAGTGAGAAACAACTCACAGGTTGAGATAAAGACAGTGTAATTAATGAAAGAAAGAGAGGAGAAAAGTGATAAAAAGGCAGTTGTCTATCATGGCACACAAGCAAGACCAGTGACCCGATGGTGTCTGAGGAATGACTACTTTGGACAAGCTACATCCACAGCTCCTGTTGCTGAGCATAACATTACATGGTAGGGAACCCCTTTGGTCAGTTTAGGTCAGGTGTTCTGGCTTCTGGTTATCCCTTCCCAAGCTCTTGCCCACTTCCTGCCTACTCACTGAGGGGTTAGAGAAACAAACTTGGTCAGAGAAAGACTTGTCCTTCTGTATGCACTGTTCAGCAATAGCTAAAATATTTGTATGTCATCGACACTTTTATTCACAAGCCCAAAACACACCAACATATGGGCTGCTATGAAGTAAGCTAACTCCAGTCCAGCCAGCCAGAGTAAGTCACTACATCAGCTATCTAGGAATACTGTGTTTAAAGAGACAGCACATAAACCAGCAAAGAAATGAAACTCATCAAACCCAGGAAAACCTGCCCCAAATCCCCACCCCCAAAGCTAGGCTGCAGTATTTTCAGGAGGCATGGCCATTGACTCTAGTACATTCTATTCATGGTAGAAATGAAGAGCTTAAGGCAGTGGTTTGCTCCATATCATTTGGTGTGGCTTTGAAATAATAATGTCAGCTAAATGTCTGTCTTCCAGAAATGTTTAAGGTGAAGACAGAAGTACTGGTAGTTGGCTCTAGGTGGGTAATTTCTGATTAAGGCCTAGGATGTGGATTTGTTTTAGTTTCTAAGGTCAAGAAAACAGGAATTTAATAGGAGTGATAAACTAAAGTGATTAATAAGCTGATCAGAAGAAAATTTTCTTTCAAAAGCTGTAGTATATGTTCTCTTCCATTCCTGTTTTTGCAAACAAAATTGTTCTCTTTAGGTCTTGATGCTGTATCCATTCTCTGGGATTTCTGAATTATTGTCAAAAGCCAAAATGGTGATAGAATATCACTTAATTGAGATCATCAATCTACACAAAAGTGGAGCAGAGATGGCCTCTGACCCTTCATACCTGTCTGTTTTGGTGTATTTTCACTTCTGCATGCTCTTTTATGGGTTACTTTGTCCTAAGTCCCTGAAATGTTGGTTCTGTGGACAATCCACCCATGTATTGTGAAGGCACTGAGTTACTTGTCACAGCATGACTGTGGTCTATCCAGCTGTGCAAATTCTTGGTGCAAAAATGTCTGACCCTGAAGAACAATCCCAAGGCAAAGCTTCCCTCTATTGATGGCAACTAACTGGAATTTAAGTTTTATTTTTTATTGCTACAATTATTTCTGGTGTAAGAAGAATTTCAGTCACACACCGATATGTACAACCCTGCTTACACAATTGTTTCAGAAAGTGGAGAGGAAAAGACACGGGAGAGAGCAAGAGAGTCAGAGAGATGGAGACAGAAAGCATAAGAGAGGCAGGCAGTTTCTCAGAGGCTCTCAACAATTCATCCTGAACAAGTAAATGACTCTGGTGTGCAGAGCAGCTGAACAACTCAAAGTAGAAAGCATAAAAATCAATATGCCTTCCCCAAGCTATTATAAGCACTGTAGTTATCTCCCTCTATGTAGCAAACAGGAACCACATTTTTCAATAAGAAACCTGTAGTACCAAACAAACACATTCCCTTATTTCAGTGCTTGGAAAAATCTCTTACTTTTTTAACTTTTGTGGTATGTCTAGCCAAAATCCTGACTCTTGGAATAAGCAGATATGTTACTACATTCTCCAAATGAACTCACCTTTTTCACCTTGGTACTGGTCTTGGTGATATATTTTACAATTTCTGTTGTCTCTGTCAGCCTCATTCCAGAGGTCTGTGTCTTTCAAGAGACGCTAATAATTGCAGTTTTTCTCCTCCAAGTGTCATCTATACTGCTTACAATCTACTCCCAATGAAATAATTTTACTCACTAAAAACTAAAGCTAATATTATAAATGTGATTTGATTAGTTCTTCAGCCTTCCTGAATTTTTGCAATCTGTAACCTTACCAGGTTATAACTTATACAGTTTCTGAGAGGCCCTAATGTTGTCCATGAGGTCAGAAAACACTTTGAAAGAATACCTAAAATATGTTCCTCAGAACTACCAAATTATAAATAGTACAGAAACATCTCAATTGTGATTTCATAAAGAAAATAAGATTACAAAAATCGAGAAAGGACATCACAATACATTTACTATATTGCTGATAAATGTTTGTCTACATTTTTCCTAACACAATAATTGTCTTCACAGGATGTGTGGCAAAGCATTGGAATAGGATGACCAGGGAAGTGCCTCAGTTACAATCCCTGGAGGTATTTGAAGGAAGTATAGATATGGCAACTAATTTTCTAATGCTTATCACAAGGTAATTGCAACTCGACTAGATAAGGCTGCTTGCAGAGGAGTGGCTGCTCTAAATTGGCCCTCCTTTGAAGGAGGGATTGAAGTTCATGGCCTTTGGAAGTGCTATCCAAAATTAATCTTTATTTTTTATAGGAGCAGCACATCCCTGACATATATGGCACCCACAAGTCAAATTTGAAGATCTTGCTCCAAAACACAAGAGTTCTGAAGTTTTTCAAAGTATTTATGTCTGTGTCATGAACAAACTATTATCTGTGGGGTTTTGCCCTTAAAAGACTCTCTCTAAACAAATAAATATGTACTGTTTAAAAACCAAAACCAGAAAACAAAACATTATCATTTCAGTTGTTCTAAGCATGAAAATTTCAGCTCAAATTCTCACAGGCTAGGAGAATTATGAGCAGCTAAATATGGGTGCCTATAAAGAGAAAGGCATGTACAACTTAAGTAATAAATAACAAGTCTCCACCACTATTTTGAACACAGTATTTTAAAGCAAAAAGTTTTTCCAAATGAAAAGAAAACCAAATAGCTGTCCTTCCCTTCCAACCAATAACATAATCAGAACATGTAACATTATATTTTAAATTCTGTCTTCCATGTCTTGTACAGGTTATCAACTTAGTCCTGCATTATTCCCAGTAGCTTAGGTTGAACTTAATGATTGTCTAATTTTGCTGTGCTTGAATGCCCTGAGGTCATATCTGTGTGTGTGGTAGAAGCTGTGATGAACAAGTTATATTTTTATTGTCCCATGTGTCAATGTTCTATGTGCATGTTTTATGGCTGAAGAGGGCTCTGCAATGAGTCTAGAGTGTAAAACCTGGCTCTGCCAGGTTTCCCATCCGCCCCAGAGGAAAGGCCCATCAATCATATCTGATAGCATTAAGTGTCAATAGCTCATAGCTTATATATTGGTAGTATCCTAAAAATTATATTTAAAAATAAATGCCAAGAGCTTTTCAGTTACTTTTATTTTGGGAATTGGTCTGTGTTTATAATCAGTATGCACCATGACCTTCATTAAAAATGCTCTGACATCCTGCAGGAATGTACTGATTGATGATTGATTTAGGTGAAATGCAAATCCTCCCCCAAAAATCCAGGTTTTGATAAATTAACTGTGTTTTCATGGGAAAGCCAGACTTAGACCTGTGGGCCAAGATCAGTACACCATTCTGCAATACGCTCAGATTTTCTCTAAATTATAGGGTTTAGATATGGTCACATGCATTACAGGGGTTTTAAGGAACCAGTAGATCCTGGCTATATTCATGTTCTACACATTTTTTCTACAGCTTTTCTCTGGTTAAACTTTAGCTTTTTATTTCAGCAATCCTGGATCTATAATGCACAAAACCAGAAAACTGAAGCTATTCTTTTATACATCCTAGTGCCATTGATCCACAAAGTACAGAGGCATGAATGGCATCTTTATAACAAAGAAATTTTATCCTTGTGGGCTTTAAAGGGATTTCATCGCTTGCTTTGGTAGCCTAACATTTGTTTCTTAATGTTACTTGAGCTAGGTTAATGCCACTTAGCTAGGGATTTGGTTTTTAGTATGCGTGAGTGGAATAAAAATTTTTTGCCATACCTTAGGCGTCCATATCAAAGAATAAATCCAATGACTGTTCTCGTAAGCTGTAGTTCTTGTAATTCTTTCCTCTTGCTGAAGTAGATGATGATGAAATCCCTGTGAAAAGACATGAGAAGCTCCCTGTCTGTAAAATCAAGATTCCTGGGGCAATACTTTTGGTTATAGGTCCTCAGTTGCAGGTCTCATGTAAGTTTCCTGTATTTATGCAGTGATGCTGTGTACATTTAGATTCTAGGCGTCGGTGTCCCAGGTTCTTGAGATATTGAGTGCTTTTACTGACATCAGATGCAAAACATTAAAATAGATTTCCATTCAGTCAAAGTTCAGTCTCATCACAAGGTAGCTTGACACTTTTTGGGTAATGTGGTTGAAGGTGGCGAAGGTCAATCTGGTAGAGAGGAGAAATGGCATGTTGGAGGAAGATAAGCAGTACTATTTGTAAGACAGTCAATTGAAATGTTAAGAAAGGGAAGGTCAGTGAAGGTTCAATGAGACTCAAAGTTTTGCTTCTTCTTCAGTATGTGAGAGATGTGCATATTTACAGTTGTTGGCCCAGTCACACAGAGATAGCAATTTAGATTTTTTTTTTTTTTTCAGAATGTGTAGTCCTTTAGTGAACAGCTTGGACATCATTGTGTTTATACAGGCAGCATTGAAAAGTTTGGAGTTCTTAGAAAATGATGGTGCGCTTAAAAAAAATAGTGGTTTAGAACTCCATGTTTTTTATTCAAACTCTAATCCAGCCTGTAGTCTGATGGCAGGCTGTGATGTCAGTAACATTAATTGGATCCTGGGACCTACTTGTTTACTTTTAAATCCAAGGGGTTAAAGAGTCAGTAAAAGGCAAAGGCCATGAATATCTCTTCAATGTATTTCAGTTATTTATCTCTGCTTAGCTTCTAAAGCAGATCTGTATTTCCCTGACATCTGATTAAGCTTCTTAACTTGCAAACTATGTCCTGCAAGCACTGGCCATTTATCTATAGACAATTCCAGTGTGGCCAAATGCAGATGCTGATATTTGGTTTGGAGATGTGAGCATATTCAATGGTGAGTAGTGTCAACATGCAGTCATGGATAATAGCTCTGTTGTCATGTAAATCAAGGGTTGCCAAATGCTCCACTTTGGCCTGTGTGAGTTGGCTGCCAGAAAGATATGGAAAATATCTTAGCAAATGTTCTTTAGACTTGATGTAAAGTGATTTTAGACATTTATTACAAATATGTTCATCCAGGGTCCCTGCTCATCTATTTTGTTTACTTTTGTTCCTGGTGTAAAGCAGGAAGCCCATAGGTAGCATCTTTAAATAAGTTATTTGAAAAATACTTCTTCTGACAGAAACGAAGGTTTAGGGATACATTAGCTCCTATCAGCCCATCTCAACATTTGCAAAATAAATATCCTTGTTCCAGGGCAGTAGTGTTTAACAGTATAAACAATATGTTTCGCATTTGGAAGCATATACTTGCTTTATATGTGCCTTTGCCATACAGTAAATATATATGAAGTTACTATATATAATTGCAGATATAATCTGTAAAAGTTCTCTGTACAAGCCAAAAGGATTTCAAGTATGAATATTGATTGCTGAATTTTGTTTACAAGTGCATAGTGTCAGCAATTAGTTTAATACTCCTGATGTTTAGCCTTTCTCTGTCATGGGATTCTTGACTCATACAGTAAAAACCTGCCAGTTCAAGATCTATGAGCTCCATTTGGGACCAGAATGCTGGATAATGATATTTGTTCTTAGTGCTTGTCACTGTTTGTGAGCCTGCTTCAGCGATTTCTCCGGGAATACAAATTATATTGGTTGTGCAGTTTGCCAGCAGCATCCTGTGCATGGTAATGATATGCAAAAAAGTTAGCAGAAGCACAAACCAAAGATGTACATGGCCCTTGTTATATGACTCCTGTTTGTGAAATGCAGTCTCTGTATGAGGCACTAGCAGTCCTATGTGTACCAATCACGGCATGCATTTCCTAGCCTTCTCTGTGCAGTGCAAAACACACTATTTTATTCACAAAAAAAATTTTCTTTTGGGTAAAACAGTGTTTTCTTCAAGAAAAACTTCACCGAGTTTGGGTACGAATACATGAGAATGTAGAAAGGAATATATTAACATGCTGTCAATGGCTGGTGGGAGGACAAAGGTTTCTTGGTGATATTAACAAAGAAAAGAACCAGTACCTGAAAACAATAAAAAAGAAAAATTTAGACATTGCTGGTTTGTGGGCTTTAATGACATTACATGATAGTAATGGAATATTCATTCTAATAATAGATATATAGAGCGACAAGCCAAGGGCTCTGTGGGTAGGTGGCGATTCCAGCTTCTTCCTGCTCTTTCTTACCTTATATTACACCATCTTTCATACAAGAAGTGTTAAAAAACTGCTGCTGAATAGCCTCAAGAGGACTACAAAAGATAGAAAGGTTCCTATAGGTTTAGACAACAGTCAAAAACATGACAGGGTATTGCAACTTTAGTAATTATTATTTTCTTCCTTTAAAAGATTAATTAGATTCCATTACCCCTGTTCACAACAACAAATGCTGACTGTTTAGCTCAGCCCTACTTTTCAGGTCCATATTAATGGCATTTTATGTAGCTGCTTTAGACAATTGGCAGAGGTTAACTTTAAGTGACACAGTCTCTGCAGTTAATAATGGTGATCAAAATGTTTTTCGTCTGCAGTTTGGTCTATGAGGTTCATTAGCAGAAATATTTTTCTAGTTAGATGCTATAGCTATGGATAAGAATTTGGCTGTTGTTTATGTCCTCACTCCATTAACAGATTTATCCTGTGGCTGTGTGCTGTGCACATGTTTTGTTCCACCTGGTACGGGAAATTGCAAGAGTGGAGGGACTGGTGATGAAAATTATTAGAGACTGGAAATATTTCTGCATGAGGAAATTGAAAAATTTGGCACTCCCCCTTAAGAAAATAAATGAGAGAGTATAGAAAGCAATAAATTAAAAGGTGCATTGCTGCTCCTCATGGGGAATTCCCATTATCTCACCAGATTAGCCCACCACACTGCTGGCTATGGAGGTTAGAGTCTATAGAGGTGATTACAACCAGCATTTCTATGAATTAAAGTAGTGCATGTATAGATTTTCAGTATAATTTCCAGGGAAACTGCCTGGTTTTATCCCTGTGTACTTACATACTCTTTCACTTAAGGCATGTGTATAGCTAATATGCATAATAATAATGGTTTGCATGTACAATTTTATACTTGTGTACCTACTGTACTGAATCAGAACTGCCATCAGCTGGACTCATAAAGACCTGAATCTGACCTAATCAGGCCGTGGTAATTTCTGCCTATATATTTTGCAACATTCAATTGATTACTTTGTACAAAGGAGAGAGTTGTAAGGTTCTGCTATTCACACAGAAATGTAATACAGTCTTTTCATTGCTTCCTGAACCCTGCTTTTCATGCTTTTCCCTACTATTTTTTCCCTTACATTGATCAAACTTGGAGTGCACTGATGTTTCCTGCCTGCCTTAATCATCTTTTTTAGCTCAGTGCAAAAGGCTTCAATGGAGATCTTTGCTACTAGTGGTTGATAAAAGGGAGGTTTGGTCATGGCCATACCTGGGAGCTGTGACATGCAGGTCAGGTGGTAAATCTCTGTGCAAGAATAAATTTCATATTATACTTTGTAGCAGTACAAAATGGGCTGGAGGCAAGCAAGCTCAAAACAGATATAATTTCAGATAGAATATACTTGAGAATAATAGTTACATTCAATTAATCATGGAGAATTTTCCGAGTCTTTTTCTACCTTAAGTTTTCTATTGAAAATTTTCAGAAGGAATTAGTGTGCTATCAAATACATTAAATACTTGGTAAATAAAATGTGATCAGATCTTCCTGTAAAACATTTCTGCTGCCCATATAGATCCAACTTACCTGTTCCCAAACAGCTGAATAGTCTTGCTGTGTTACTGTCTTCTCTACTTATTATCTGGATATCTAAGCCTAAAGTTTTCCCAGTGTCTGAACGGACCATTGCTATGATACCCGTATAGTGTCTGGAACTGCCTAAGGGGGAGGGCAGGGAAGCACAAGAAGCTGGACATAGGCTGTCAGAAGACAAAGGAGCCCTAGCCAGCTTTCAGCTGTTCCTGTTGAGTCTCTCTGGAATTAAGCAGTTTATGAGCCAGCTCCTGGCAGTGTGGATGAGTGAACTTCAACCCCCAGATTAACAAAACGATAAATACATATAACCCTCGGTGCTCATTTTTCATATTTTTCAGTCTGTTAGTGAAACATTTCTTTTTATATTGGGGAAAAAAAGTGAAGGAGGCTACCATGTCTGTTTTAAAAAGAAAAATATTTACTAACTAGTTTGGAAACAAAAATATAGTAAATGTTAAGTTGAAGTTCTGTTTCTCTTTTCAGATGAGATGCTAAAGACTATTTCTTTCCTTTGTTGCTTCCTCTCTTGAAATCTCCTGCCTTTTTCTCATTTTCCTCTTCTGCTCTTCAATTTTTCTTGCCTCCTTCTCTCATCTTTCTATGAATCATGTTCTTTCAGCGGATTAGGGTCAGTTTTTTCTGTCTCTGAGACATTGCTTTTTTAGGTATAATACAGGTATGGAGTCTACAGTTGTTCTTCTTTCTCTTTTTAACTCTGCCATATTAATCTTCAGTCTCAGACTCAAACATGCCTAGGGAAAGTAAAAAATTTTGAAAGAAACAAACTTTCAAATGACAAACCCAAACAAATTTGCATTAGTTGCAAACAGCTTGTGCCCCAGAATAAAAAACCAGCCAACTAAGAAAGGAAATGCTAATAACAAATGAGTTAATCAAACAGAACAAGAAAGGGAAAAATACCTGGAAATAATGATCAGTTTTTGAAGAGCTTTGATCCCTCTGTCTCCATCTGCAGCTTGCAACATAAACAGGCTTCATGTTTATAAACATGATGCATCAAAGGCAAAACTCTCACCTAGATGTATTGACTTGTTTTTTCAGTGGTCCAAAATGCCAAGATACTCTTTCATCCACATAGGTCACAACATCTGTGGACCTCACAAGGTTTTAAAAATTTCTTTAAAATTTTGTGGTGTCTAGATGTTCGATTTTTTTAAGCTTTTCCTGGGGATTAAAGGAGCTGTTTGACAGTTTTTGTTTCTTTTCAAATTTACTAGACTCTATTTAAAAAGCTAAGTGAAAAGCTTTAAAGGTGTTCTTAATCACATTTTTTAATACTCCAAGAAAAGACATCAATGGTTTTGAAACATTTTACATTATAGAATACTGTATTATTTACAGCAAACTCATGCCTTACAACAGAAATATATGAGAACAAAGTACATTAAATTTTTTTATGAAAATAAACCGAACTCAGAGATCCTGACAGGAATCTCAAATCTAGGATAGTAACAGAACTGATATTTATGAATTCATTCCATATTTAAACATAAATATTGTGTAACAAGCCATTTATTTTAGGCACTTACCAGCCTGGGATGTTAATATGGACGAATGAATCTGCATAAATGTTAACTCTATCTATGTTATATTGCCTCGGTAGCCTAAAGATTATCTTTGGCTGCCTTCCCAAGCAGGGGAGCATCTCTTAACATGACATATTCTGTTTCCCTGGTGGAAACATAGACAAAATGAACAGTTCTAAGGTCTGGATTGAACCTGAAAATTTTGGATCTGGAACTTTAGTTCTGATTATCATGGAGACCATGGGTAAACCAGCCATAATTAGCTGAGCTCTCTCCAAACCCTGCAGAGCAGCAGGATAGCTGCATGAAAAGCTTCTGCTTGGAAGAAAAAAATTAAATTAATCTCTCAAAGAGGAAAAATTTATTAATAACATGATTTTTATTTTATTTTTTATTCAATTTACTCATACAATGAGTGTGGAAGCAGTAAGTCTAATTTAAAACAAAGACCAGTACGTGTTATCTTAGGCATTCAGTGTAAGGTATAATGACTGCTATTAGTGGCTTGCAAGCTAAATGAATAAAACAGCATAAGGGAGGCTGAAAGGACCCAAGTATCCTGAGTTTTATTGATGGGAAGTATACAGACAACAAAGTATTTGCCTAAGGACATATTAGGAAAGGATGATTGTTAGTTTAATGAATGCTTTTGCTTTTGTGTAACTCAGTCTCTTTATATTTCAGTCTGCTTTGATCAATTGATATCAACATTACTTTTTAAGACATTTGAAAAGAACTCATACAGGAAATTTTCTGAGAACATCAGGCAGGTCTGATGGAGGAGCACAAAAGTCCTAGCTTGAAGTGTGTCAGAGTCCTCAGTGCTAATAATAACCTCTTGAGCTTCTTTCCTTTTACCTTGAACCATTGCAATCATTACTGTGATACCTAGGAAGATGAGTGGATTTTGTATTTATGTATTTTGGCTCCTGGTCTATCTAAACAATAGCTCTTAACAGATATTTCCTACAGAACTTGGTTTGTTAAGCCTGGAGAAAGGGAGAGTGAGGGGAGACGTCACTGCAGTTACAACTTCCTCATGAGCAGAAGAGGAGCAGTAGACACTGATCTCTCCTCTTTGGTGCCGTGACAGGACCTGAGGGAATGGCCTGAAGTTGTATCAGAGGGGTGTGTTGGATATTAGGAACAGTTTCTTCAGGTAGAGAGTGGTTTGGCAGTGGAGCAGAAGTGGTTACAGCACCAGCCTGCCAGAATTTAAGTGTCTGGACAATGCTCTTGAGCACATGGTGTGACTCTTGGGGCTGCTCTGTGCAGGACAGAGATCAGACTCAATGATCCTGATGGGTCTCTTCCAACTCAGCATACTCTGTGATTCTGTGATTCTGTAATATTGTGTTCAAGAAGAGCTGAGATTAAGTCCTCGGATATTTCTTTCATATTCTTTTGGCATAGGAGAATATGGCAGGGAAAAGAAGCCAGACCTGCAGCAGCCAGGGGTAAGACAGAGGTGGTTACTTTGGTGGTTACTTTTGATGTAAACACACTATGAGGGCATATATTACACTGTCCCAGCAAGGAGCTCATGAATTTACCTTCTCGCTGGGAACATGTGCCTACCTCTCACTCCCTTCATGCTGCCCCATGCTGCCCATAACATATGATTTGTGTTTCTTTTACAGATTCTACTAAAGCTGATCTTTTCTTCTCATCACGTCTTCTCCATTACTGCAACACTTGAAAAGTGGCTTTTGAAGGGAAGAAAAAATGGGCTTAATTTTCAACTAGCCAATTGTTCACACATGGCAAATATTCAGGGATTCAGATGCTGCGCATGTGCTGCAGTGATCTGTTGCAGAGTGATAACTGCACAAAACTCATTTACAAATCTATTTCATCTTACAAAAGATTCTGTTGACTGTCAGCGGCAAATGACTTTTTCCAGATTTACAACTTTCCATCCATACTTTTGCAATCTTGTGATTTGACAGGACTGCAATGGCCAGGTATGCCAGGGATAGTGCTCAGGGATAGTGAGTAGTGATTTGAAGAATGTTAGAATCATGGAAGAGGCAGATGTAGACAGTCCTATCCTAACCAGGAGCCTACTTGACTCATGAGTCTTTTGTGCTATCCATACACATTTTTACATTGAAAAATTTTCCTTGAAATGTGGTGTTTCTTGACAGAAAATGAGAAAAAGAAAATCAGAAGGGTCATCAGTGACCACAAGAAATTTATTGTAGCTGATGTAGAGTAAGCTGCTTTTTACTCCTGAAGGAAAAGAAGGAAAATTCAGAATTTCTGAAATGTTTCTTTCCCATCTGTGTGAGTAGAAAAAAATAGTAGTTCAAAATGCTTGTTAAAATATCCTCATCTTCTCTACACATTTCACAAGGAGATATGCCTGCTGAAAGGAATTGTAGTTATCTGCTCGATCATAGTTTGTGGGAAGAAAGATGCAGTGAAGGGACTTCATGTTTTCAGTGGAATTCAGGACACCAAGAAGCCAATAAATTTGTGCTTTTTTGGGGGCTAGAGTCAGCTATTTCCACAGAGATAGTAATTCTACAAACCCAAAATAATTTTTCCAGCCTACTGTAGAAGTTATTTGAAGAGGTTGCATCTGCCAGCTGGAAATATTCAAACTTTAGTAGATCATGGGAATATATTTTTGTTTTGCACCAGAAATATCTACTTTTGGAAATGCCTCACTAACAGGAATTTGTGAATAGTTTGGCTATATTGATACTGATTTCTGCAGTCAAACACAGGAAAAAGATTTTTCAAGGAGTTGTCCAAACCTTAAAAATTCACTTCCATTTTAGCAGCAAAAGCATAGCAGAGAACTGCAAAGAAGAAACATCTCAAAAAGGCTTACCAGACCTCTAACAGCCTCAGGCAGTTCAAGACCAGCAGCTTGTGAAGTTGTCTTGTTAGTCAGCAGCAAATGATGACATTTCTGCTCTAGGTCTGGTGTCAAACTGTCAGCAGGCTGACATCTTAACTTCAAGACAAAAATAAAGGTAAAAAAAATCACTCGTACTTTTTCCTGTAGATTTTACAGACTTACAGGTTACAAAACTGATTAACAATAAAATGAAGCAAGAAACTACAAAACCCCAGTATTCAATCAATTTGATAGAAAATCAACTTGATAACAAAACAGTTGGAATGCATTATTTTAAATGAGACATTTTTGTAAGGCTATCAGAGACTTTACCTGTGTAAGAAAAATATACAGTAAAGAAGACAGATGTAAATGTTTTCTGCATTTCAGTTTGTTATATAAGTGTTTTTGACTAAGAATGCTGATGAGAAAGCAAAGCAGAGGCTGATCTACATTTGGAGATAATTAACAGACATAAATATCAGAAATGGAGATCAATTGTCTAGACTGGCAAGAGTGATATAATAAGCACAGTTTATTGAATTTGACAGATAAAAGTGAAACCTGGGTTGCAACAGCAGTCAATGAGGTAAGGCTGTGAAAGAGAATGGCTTTTGTTTGTTTGATTGGGTTTTTTTGGTGGAACTGGAGGTTCTTAGGATATCAGAGACCCATTTCCATCTCTTTAGCAAATTTGCTTGGAAAAGGACCGAATTTTGTCAGGATATAGTTTCTCTCTATGTTGAGCTTTTGTACTAATCTCTTCACCACAAAAGCAATCTTTTGCCATGCATGCTCCCAAAGAACCCATAAACCCCCTTTTCTTTTTCCTGCTGTTTTTGTTTTTCTTGAAACACAAGTAATAATAAGCATTGTGCCAAATGTTTTTGAGAAACTTCTAGGAAGTGTCATTGCTTGGTCTGTGAAAATTAGCTTTTAACGCCTCTTGTCTTTTATGTCATTCCTTGTAGTTTTAGACTCACAAATTTCAGACTTTCTTTTCTGAATTGTAGAAGGTGGATTACTTTTTTATCTGTCACACTGAATGACCTATCGTTCAAAAAATTTTACTGTTTTGAACAGAACAGACTGAATCAAGGACATGTACAATATAGAGGTGCATTATGATCTAATAAATATTCAGAAATATTTAAATAGCACACATAAGGGTCTTGTTGAAACTCTATCAAGCCTAAATCTTAATTTGATCAAAGTATCCTCTTTTGCAATATAAAGAGGAAAATGGCTCATACCAGTAGTACTGATTCCAATCTCATTTGTAATTGTTAGGTTGATCTAAAATGCCATTAATTTTCCAGATTAATGCTAATAAAAACAGAGAAGTGAGATCAGAACTAGCCCCAGCTCGTGCTCAGTACCTCCTAGCAATAGTATTTTGATTCTTAAGTTCATTTGTAACTTTCACGTTATTCTTTCTCTACAGAAAGAATATTTAAAATTATCTGTTTATTCATATATAGATTACTCCTATCCCCCACCTTACAGAAACACAGTGGGGAAAAACAAAACCTACCCCAGAATTGCAGAGCCATGGAAGAGACCGTGTGTCCACTGTTTTTGAATATCTGCAGAGAGAGATACTCTGCAATTTCTCTTGAAAACCTTTGCCTGTACTCCTTATGTTCAGACAGAGCTTTCTGTGTTTCAGTTTGTCCTTTTGTCCTGCCATTGGAAACTGGAAAGAACCCGAGCCCATCCTTCTTGCATCTTCCCTTCAGGTAGGTGTGCACATGGATTTGATCCCAAGACCATCTCATCTCCAGGCTGAACAGTTCCTGCTCTCTCAGCTGCTCCTGATATAAATTATAGTCCAGTGCCATAATCATCTTAGTGGCCTTCATCTTCAGGCCTCTTATGAACTTACAAAATATTAATACTTTAATTCTTTAAGCATTGAGTTCGACTGTCCTCTAAGATAAAACAATGTTTTGTTTTGATATATTTGATAAACTGGGGGAAAAAATAGTCGTAATTTGGAATATGTTTTACAGCGATGAAGTCTAACATTCTGAAAAAATATTCTATCTGGCACAATAAAAGGAATCTCAGAGGATTTTTCTTTTTCTTTTTCTTTTTCTTTTTCTTTTTCTTTTTCTTTTTCTTTTTCTTTTTCTTTTTCTTTTTCTTTTT
>JAYDZK010000268.1:43959561-43972541 GCA_034509185.1 Euphonia xanthogaster | reverse complement strand
TTCTTTTTCTTTTTCTTTTTCTTTTTCTTTTTCTTTTTCTTTTTCTTTTTCTTTTTCTTTCTTTTTTTTTTCTTTTTCTTTTTTTTCTTTCTCTTCTTCTTCTTCCTATTATTATCCTATTACTCCCATTACTTTGTACCATGGCAAATGTTAATTTAATTATTATAATTTATTACTTATTTATTTTTATTATTATTCTTATTACTTCCATTACTTTTCACCACAGATATGGAAAATTATTATAAATTATTATTTATTATTATTATCATGATTATCATCATCTTATTACTCCCATTACTTTTCACTATGATTTTTTTTATATTGACCCCAAACTTATAGGTTTCTTCCATAAATCAGCATTACAAAATACAAAGACATATTTGAGTATGTGTATCCAGGTAGTACTGTGGGAAAAATGAGGAATGTGAAAGGGTAGGTTTCTCAGTAGAGGGAAGGATTAAAAAGAATTCTTATACATGTAGTATGAGCCCAGATGTAGTATGGGCTTATGTGTAGTAAGAGCCCAGATTTCTAAATGACAGCCTTCTCTAAAGGCTGCTGCTTTGCTTATAGTGCTGACTAGCTATTTATCCTCATCCCCTCAACAGAGGGAATAGGGAAGTCTACTCAGTGTCCATTGACACCCAAAACTGGGAAATAAACTCTCTAGCCAATTTACTAGATCAGAAAGTCAATATTATTTTATTAGCAGTGTTAGATGCATGGGCAATTCTCCTCATGCATGCCCAGTATCCTAAACAGACCAGTTTATATTCCTGAAACTAATAAATATTTATCATATTTCTTGAATATATATATTTGTTTGGGTATGGTTCTAGATCTTCTAAATAATCTTTTCTCCTTGAAAATAGTTCAAACATGCCATCAGGTCATAATGTAGTTTTCTTATCATTATTTGTTCTAACACACAATCCTTGCTCTCAGAACGAGGCTAGCTGCTAGTACATATTAATCACTAACATAAATAAATAAGGAAACATTAGCTGGCACAAGACCTATTGATCACAGATGTAGGGCATTAACACAGGGCCACGTTAAACCCTGGTGTTTGTACTAAGCATTGTAGGGTACAAAACTGAGCATTAACCATAAATATAGGAATCATACACTATTGCACTAAAATTAAAAGAGTTTTCCATTTCCCCCTTCTGCATAGACTTCTTACATAAATATAATTTTTTCAGTAACTCCATCATCAGACTCTGGTTTAAGTAGTAGACCATGCTACTTCTCAGGACTGAATTGACATAAGATACTATAAAGGCATGTTGAGGGAAGGACAAGCCAATGATAGAATCTTCTCTTGTATTTTCTTTGGTAATAGACATGTTGCAGTTACCATTCTCTTCCACTTTGATATTTTCCATCAGCACTGAAGTTACCTGTTCTGAAAAGTGCATGGCCAGAGTATGAGCAGCAGTGTGGTTACTATGAATTCTTTCAAAGAGAAGAACTGAGAATAAAAAAAAGCTTTATATACACTAAATATTTCTTCCTAAATGTGTCACATTGTTGTAAAACATCATTAGATTTTAAAAATACTCTAATCACCTTAAATACAAATGCCATATGAAGTTGTGATATTAACTGTCTCTTTATATAAATGTCAAACTGGATTTCCATTAGCAAATTGAGACTTGATTGCAGAGGTAGTGAACAATCTGTCTCTCTGACTTATAAATAAAAGAGAGCAATTAATTCTTAGTTTTTATAGGAATCATTATGGAAGAAATAACTTCAAAATTAGTAAAATGTAAACTAAAAGTTGTTGTATAAATACATAAGTGACACATTATTATTGTTAAAGGAATATATGAATAAATCTAACAAATTCATGAGGGAGATGTGAAAGGATGACATGTTACCACTTCTTTCTGCAATGATCATTAAAAAAGATGATTGTCTTTCACAGTTCAGAGAAAGGATACCAATTCAGAGGCAAATTTAAATTATAAACCAAATCTCTGTCCTATATTTTGGTGTAAAATAGTAAAAACACACACTGATTAAGTACTTAAGAGTTGTGAAGTAGAATTCTGGAAGGAGAACATAATCATATTAGAAATACATTGCTAAACAACAGGTTTCTTTTGCAACCCATTAACAAAACAGAAAATTAAAAAAAAAGTTCAGCCTGAGGCTACAAAGGAAAAGCAATCTCCACATGAAAACAAAACAATACACAATACAAACAGGGGATTCAGAAATGTTCAGTATTACCTAAACCTGCCATCCCTAAAGGAATGGGCAGTCCTTGGTTTAGGGCTTCTGGCTCAATTTGTGGAGGTTTGGTTTCTTTACAAAGCCATAAGATACTTGCTTTTAAAAGTGAAGAACATGTTTAAAGCCAAGATAAAAGCTGTTGCATGTGGAAAGACTGAACCAAAAAGACTTTTACCTATATTTACTTATATTAAGATACTTCCAGAAGGGTGGGTAGTTCTCAGTGAGTCCAAGGATCTTTTTTTTACTTTCTGCAGTTACTCTTAAAGACCTGTGTACTCCTTAGCCATTCCTTGTGCTCTTTCCATGAGACCTCACTGATACAGAAAGACAGAGGAGAAGGACAGCTTTTAGGTCTAGTGTCCTAGTAAGAGTTTAGTGTTCCATAAAATCTAAAAACAGCTATATAAGCCAATGGTCAGTGTCTATTGGAAGCCTTGTAGCAAGGGACAGTCCCTTTCTTCTGAAAGTACTTTGTGTTGTATTTTTATTGAAGAATTTAAATAAAACTTTGTCTTTAAAAGTACATGAAAACTTCACTTGACATCATTCAATCCTATGGCTTTTGAGGCTGTTAATTCAGGCACTGCATCAGCTTCAGGCATTAAAAAAAATGTGAGAGGGTGTTTTTTTGCTGCTTGGTTGGGTTTTTTCTTAAGGTGCTTGTTTGTTTGTTTGTTTTGTTTTTGTAGATTTTTTCCTCCTTGTATTTTGCCTTTCATATAGCAGTTAGAGGCTGAGGGCTACAACAAGGCTTCTCTGAGCTTTAAATATTTGCCAGTAACAGGGCCCATTATCACAAATGGTGGATAAGAACATGTTCCAATTTTCTCACTCTGGATTTTCTGTTTTATTCTATTATTTATTTATGGAAACCAGTCAACCTTAGAACAACCTCAGAGTGCTGTGAAGACATCTAGGTTTTATGTTATTTGGTAAAATTAATATTGGGTTACCTGTTTCTAGAGAAAAAACACAGTTGTAAGAGAAAGTGCTTTGTTTGTTCAATATTGCTAGTCTGGATTTTAGACAAAGTTTAAGATTTAGGCTAGAATTCTGGGCCAGTATTTCTGTCTTGTATAACATACTGGCTTGTTTTTCCATTAGTGAGTTGCTGCTTTCTCTGGTGTCCTGAGCAGCAGATGTCTCATTAGCACCTGAGCTATGCCAGCTTCTGTGGAAGGCTACAAACTGATTAAACACATGCTCCATTTTTATCTCTTTATGAGTCATTACTTAAAGGTTTTATCACCAGATTGCCACACTTAATTACATGTAGCCATAATTAAATATGAATATCTGCAGATCTGGATTGTTATTTTTATAAGTTCAAATAAAGTATTTTCCTCTTTGCTAATTAAATGCTATAGAGAAGGAGAGAAATAAAAAGGGAAAGAAGAACCCAGCCAGAATTATCAATTATATTTAAAATATCTATCAAATATCCTTGTTTACTACCTAGAAAAGGCACTTTTCTAAACAAGGATGAAATCATGTGATAAAGATATAAGGCAAAAAGCATTGTTTTGATATTTAAAGCTGTCATCTGTTATCCACCAGACACAATCATTCAGAAATCACTCCAGTCCTTACAAAATTCACAGACTGAGTTCTTTTGGAACATGGTTTTGGGTACGTAAAGAAGAAGTCTTTGGGAACTGTCAGGAGGTATTTATCAACAATAAACAATGCCTAACAAATGTCTTTATCTTCTATGATTAAATGACTCAGTGGATGGCTAGAAAGCAATTTACCTTGACTTCTGAAAGACTTTTGATGCTGTCTTCCCCAATATTCTCATATTCGAGCTGAGATGTGTGGTTTGGCTGAGTAGAAAAATCACTGAATAGAAAAATCACTGAGAAATAAGTAAATTATTTGCGTTAGAAGTTTAATTGGTCATACTGAACCTGGCTGTGTGTGACAGATGGAATAGCAGAATCTGGGGACTGTCCTGGGACCTGTTCATTCCACAGCTTAATCAGTGACACGAGGGAAGTAAGGGAATGTTGATTCATAAAGTTTTCAAATGAGACCAAGCTGGGGACAGTCAGTGCATCCAAGGATGGGACTGCCATCCAGAGATGCATGTGTGGTTTGCATGAAAGGGGTCAGCAGAAATCAAGGATATGTACGAGACTTGTGCACCAAAGCAACTTGTGCAGTTTAGATGGAGGAAATCCTTGAAGCCATATAAGCTGAGAAAGAGCTTTCCTGAAAAGGTCCTTGATTCATGGCTTATGAACCAGGTCTTTGTTCACAGTGAGCTAGCTGGTAGCCACCAGTGTGCACAGGCAATAAAGAAAGATCCTGGGCTGTGTTAACAGGATCGTGGCAGTGGGTGAAGAGAGGGGATTATCTGCCTCTGCTCAGCACTCCTCAGACAGCATGGAGATATTGAGTGCAGTTTGTGCCCTCCTGAAACAAGGTGTACATGATAAACTGGATTGTGTTGAGCAGAGAACTACAAAAATGGACATGAGCAGGAGCACTTGACCTGCGAGGAGAAGGAACTGGAGTTCACTCAGTCAGGAGAGGACTCCTAGCAGTGGCCCTGCATCCAGTACCTTGGAAGAGCTTGCTGTGAAGATGAAGCCCGTGAAGATGGAGGGAGGACAAAAGAAAAGACATACAATGAAACGGAAGACCTTCACATCTTGTATCAGGAAAAAATATTTTCACTATGAATACAGCTGAGCTGCAGCACAGCTTGTCCAGGGAGTTTGTGGACCTTCCATTCTTGTAGATTTTCAAGACAGGACTGGATAAAGTCCTGAATAACCTGGTCTGATCCTAGAGCTGACCCTTTTAGAAGCAAGAAATTGGGCTAGAGATTTCCTGAAGTTCCTTTCTGCATGAACTTTAGTATGATCCTAATCTTCCACTATTTTGGAACCTGATGAGAGCTGTACTGATACAAGATTTTGCCCATAGAAAGCTATGAAACTATTTGTTGCCTTAAAAATGTTAGTCACAGTGGTCTGTGAGGTAAAAATAAGAAAGTCAGGTTAGATTTTGGGATATGAAAAATGATTCAATTCAAATGAGTTGACTTAGGTACATTATGGACACATAATGATTCTTAACTATATTAAAATATTGTTTCTTTAAAGTATTATGAAGAAAGGAAGGCATATAAAGGCTGTTTCCAGTTTTCATAAGTTCCACAGGTAAATATTTTACCTAAAAACAATTTTTGAATTTTCAAGGTAAGAGCACATTATATTGTTGACTTTATTTAATGAAAATCATTGATAAGGCAAGAGTGGTGCTACTGTTTTACAAATGCTTATAGGCTCAGAAGGCACAACCTGAGCTGAGTGTTACACAGGTCATTTAATGTACCCTGCTGTCTTTTCTAGCAGGCCTGACTACTGAGTAGTTCCCAAACATACTGATAACGTTGCTATTTTTTAAAAATCAGGCTCTTTTTCTCACTGGTAGTACCTCTTTTGGTAATATAACATGCCTATTGTAAGTAATTTGTTGAGTGTGCCCTTATTCCTTATTTTTTATGTAGGCCAAGGTCTGAGAAACTTTCTCTCTGAGTTTCAGACCAACTTCTGCTCCTTAAAGCTGAAGTAAGATTGTAGATAAAACAGCTTCTTCTTTTTCAAATTATACTCTGAGTCCATGAAAGCTGTCATTCTAATCACAGTGCATTCCTTTTCCCATCTCCTCTTGTTATGTGGGTTAAAATAAATCATCAGCCTCAGAATTGTGTATTAGCTTTGAATTGCCTCATTATAGCAATGCTAAAACGGAATATTCAAAAAAGAAGAAGAGGAAAAAAACCCTGAAAACCTTTCCATCACTGTTCAGTCATGATTTAGACAGACCTTTAATCTAAAGCCTCCAGAGAAACTCTAAACTACAGGAGGGTTCTGCAGTGGATGGAATAATATGATGATGCATGATGGAATGTCATAGTGTAAAAAAGCTGGAGTTTGGGGAGAGCAAGAAAGAAAGTTAAAATTTCACTAAATCTCTGTCTCTTGAAAGCAGCAGGGAATTTGTCTCTGAGGTTTCATTCAATGTGGGTTAATATTTTTTTACCCTTTTCTGTTAGTTAGTGGTTTTGACTTGATATTTTGAGTGAAGGGATGTACCCGGGTCCCCATGGCCTGGAAAGCCTTGGCAACAGCGAGGCTGCAGTTTGATGGTAGATGCAGTCCTGGGTTAGGAGTGCTCTGTAAACTGGACTGTGTCAGGAGAGGGGAGCAGAGTATTAGGTACGCTGACTCAGAGCTCATGTCCCCACTGAAGCATGAAAATGTTTGTTTCTTGGGTCTTATAAACAGCAGGGATGCTCACTGGTGTGGCTTTGAATGTAGGAAACTAACCCTGGTAAGTACAAATTGTTGAAACCAGTGCTAAAAATCTCCATTAATATATTTAAGACAAAAAGCAAAATATCCTTTCCATTACTTCACAAGAGATCTGAGACCTGATACTGATTAATTCCTATTAATTTTGTGGAAGATGACAGGGACGTGCTAAAACCTGTCACGATCTTCCAAAATAATTTCAGTACTATAGAAATAATTCTTGTGCAGTAGGAAGATGAATATATTGTTAAGAATTAAATGGTTTAACATAGCCTCATTCTTAAATTCTAGCAAAAATAAAAAAAATAGGATTTCTTTTTAGTGGAATAATTTTCATGATACACTTTTCCACACAATGACTTTGAGTTCACAAATGCAGAATTGCATCTTTCAAATTATAGTGGTAATTAATGTGGGTGAATTAATGTATAAACTGGTGCTTTCTAGGGAGCTCTTAAATAAATATCTTTGACATCTTTGCAAGCTCTTTAAACTTTCCCTGGAAAATATCAGTATTTCAGATGACATTGACAGAGGCTGTTAAAGACAGGCTGAGTATGATTAAAGACACCTGACAGCATTTCCTTTTTAAGTGTTTGAAGTTGGGAAGGAAAGAGCTGATTCAAAACATCTGGGGAAAAAGAAGGGCAAGAAGAAAAAAAACAGAGAAAGTGGAAAGCAAGCCACATCACACCATCACTCGTTGTGGAGACTGGCTATTGGAATGGTGGCATGTCCTCCCATGGAGCCTGGGAATTGCAGGCTTCCCCTGCTTCCTGTGGGGAACTCAGATTTCAGAAGGTGAGGGGAGTTGTGTTTGTTTTCTGGATCTTTGCCTTTCTCTGCATGTAAAGCATTTTTCTTCTCTAAACCAGAAAATCAGGAGGGATGTCTTCAAAAGGAGGGTTAAGAGTTTTCCCCATTTTTATTACACTGGGACTTCTTAGCACAGTTCACTGATTTTATTTAGCACCTTTATGGGCACAGATAGTGGCTTTATGCTGAAACCCTTAGATCTTCATAGCTCTGCCTCAGTTTCTAAGTAACTTCTATTGGCACTAACACCATGGCAGTTATGCAAGTGAGATGAGTAGAGCATAAATTAGATAATGAAACTAATGAATAAACGGTGGATAATAATTTAAAGCATTTATAAAACTGCAAGGCTTGACAGCATAGATATATAAATGCTTGGAGTTGCATTCCAGATATAATTTCTAAGAGTGTTTTCTCACCCCTGTGGACTAGAAGAGATTCTGAATCTGATTCCTGCAGTTCAAATTATAGAGGGAAAACCTTGCAGCTTAGAAAATATGTAGTTATCATATTGGATTAAGTAAAAATATCCATTAAATATCAGAGAAAATGCACTTCAAGAGTTATACAAAATGAAGGAAAAAAAAATTAGGAGGTTGGTGAACATAAATTCCATATTTTCATACCTGGGACTAAACCAAGACTTTGACAAGAGGTCAAATAAATAGACATTTTAGACACATGTAACCGCATCCTAGGTGACTGCAGTAACAACTTCATATGCTCATGGAGAAGTACTCTATGTGGTTCTAAGCTGGTCTAGGTAGACTTAACAGGACGTTTACCTTGGCAGAATTTCCAGCCTTCCCTAGACAGACCACTTCTAGTACCTGAAGTAGATTAAGCAGAACTACAGCAGCTTTGATGGATTTCGGGCTCTCTGCCTTTGGGTAAGACTATGCAACATTTATGAGGTTATGATGGTGATCAATTGGTTATGTGACCATTGAATAACAAGAAAAACATTGGTGCATGAAATACAGAAAATGTGTCCAAGAGATACTTGGAGGGCCTTTTCCCTCTAATACTGTAAAACCCAAGCCAGCGAACTGTCACTCTCCTGTCAAAGTAAAGTAGTCCTCCTTTTTGAAATCCATTAATGTTAACATATTTTACAGATATGTTTCTAAATGAATGCTTGTGTTGCAGACAAATTTCCTTCTAGGAAATGAGGAAATTTAATGGTGTCCTGTAGTTAAAAGAATTTCTCTTCTGGTGGTGTCATCAGTGTTATCAGTTTCAGAAAAATGCCCAGAATTTTAAGAAACTGTTTTCTTTGATGGGATCATTGATTTAAAAATATACAAAAATACAGATTTCACTAATAAAAAAATGGAGATTAAAAAAAAAAATTGAAAAAAGCATGCTCTGCTTTTAAAGGTGTGCCATCAGTGTGAGGGTGTCTTAATGTATGTTTCATAAAATATTGGTGTTCAGGATGGCTTGGTTTTGGGGAAAAGCTTCTATTGTCTTGTCATGTTTCCTCTTGTCCCACAGTTTTCATTTTGAATCATTCTGGGGCAGTCTTTCACAGAACACTCAGGTATGCTGAAATGAAGGGAAAAAAGTCATGCTCACCAATTCCTCCTGGTATAAATATTAATAGTGTTGAGGTTGTCCCGCTGGAGCAAAAAGTGTCAGCTAGGGTGAGCTGGTACAGAGTTGTACAAAGGAAAAGTGGAAGAGCAAACTCAGTGTTAACCAGGAACAGTGAGTTGCTGAGGTTACATTCCCAGATGTAGGTAGCATGACTCTTTTTTTCTATTTACACCAGTGTTTTGAAGTTAATTTTCCTTTTCATGGAAATGCAGTGTTGTACAGAGGAAATAAGGATACTATAACTCCTTCATCAGTCAGATTGGACTGGGATTTTACTCCTGCGACTTTGTATCAGTTAGGACCATCAAAGCAAATGGATCAATTCTGTGTTTGCACACTGCACTTTGCACTAGATCACACCCTCTTTTTCACAGATGATACTGGAATTAATGTAATGGGGAAAAGTCCCTTTTCTTCAGTTTGTGTCAGTCCTGTTGATAGGAAACTGTTCCTTCATAAGGGAGCCATCAGAATGCAGTTCTGTCCAATGTAGCTGTTTTAGGTTATAAATTATGATGGAAAAACTGATAACTGAACCCTCCACAAGACAGGGTAACTGCTGGAATTTACTGGTGTTGGTCCCAGCCAGAACCAGTGGGGACAAAGAGACAACATAATGAACTGCTAGTTAATTAAGAATATCTAGTTAAGATATGTAGCAGGAACTGAAGGAGGGATGAATTTAACCCATAGATCAAAATCTGCAACTCCACAGCTAAAATGTGCAGACAAAGGTGTATCCTGTGAAGGCCTTTTAATAAATACCTACTTAATTCCTTAAACACTCTCTAGCCTCTGTTCCAGGTAGCCTCTCAAGGCATCAATACAATTTATGAATTACCCTTATGAGACTTAAGAAAAAACCTAATGAAAGATTAAAAAGCTTGGAAGTCATGACTAGCAAAATAAAGGACAAAACTATTTGTTAAATATCTCTGAGTCAGAAGAGAACACTGTGATCCAGAAGTATAACATCCAGTAACTGCTCATTGTGCAGTCAAAGGCAAAATTTTACAGGAATATTCCCTGCTCATCGCTTGCAGTAGCTGGTTTCTTCGAGGCAATGACAAGTCTGCAGGTGAACATGCAGTATTGCATTTCTGCACAAAATTATTTCACGGTTGTAGGAAAGCTTAAATAAAAATGCTGTGGCATAATTATTAGATTTTGTAGGCAGCATCCGCAAAGATTGCTGCAAAAGGAGGAAACTGAGTAATCATAATAAGAATGGGAGAAGAAGCTTCAAACAAGCTGTGTTAATATCAAGCATCTCAGTGTCCAAAGCTATTAAATTGAAATAAACACTGCCTTCCTTTGTGAATACAGTGAGACCTACTGATTAGAAGAATTCATTAAGCTGATAGTAAGGATATCAGTACTATGTGTTCTGAACCTGTGGTCATGGCAGTAATGGATGCAAACAGCTACAGTCAGGCATCTTCAGATACTATGGTAAAATAGTGCTTTACATATTATTATAGATTGGCAAATGCACTAGTAATTTTTATAGTAGTGGTTTTGTTTCATCATTTGTTCAAAAACTATTCCAGGTGATTAACTGACCATTCACAATCAAACACTTGTTTTCATTCTGTTCATTTAAAGAACCCCAAATACAAAGATGCTTATCATATTGATTCAAATACCCAACACATTCAACAACAATTTGTTGTGCCTCCAGCTGTTTGGCAACAGAGTACAGGAATAAATGGATTATTCAATGTATTATTCAATGAGGACTTTTCAGTTCTAAGGAAAATTTATTGAAAAAGTTACAACTTTATAAATTTGAAGCAGGAATGATATTGAAATATGTAGAAAAAAATAAATTATTTGTTTCTGAAGCAGAAAGGAAAAATATATACTCAGTAGTCTGCAAATTAGGCCCAAGATTGACCTCTTATTTACCCAACTGTAGAGAACAGGGGCAGAAACTGTGTAAGGGATGTCTTCCTACTCTATCACAATTAGTGATAAAAAGACAAAAAATAATAGCAAGGTTGCCAATTGTTTTCTACTCTTTGGCCATTCAGGCTTTTTTGATTGTAAGGAAAGGAAACGGAATGATTTTGGAACATGGATTCCTGCTATTCATTTACTTTTTCTTTGTCTTTTTTTAAACTTCAGTGAAGCACAAAATGAAAAAAAAAAAAAAAAAGAATGAGACAATAAAACTGTTAGAGTACCTAAAATGAATATTTAGAAATAAAAATGTTTTGGGACCAGTGTGATAAGGATCCAGATATAACAGTTTAGAGTTTTACAAAAAATGTCAAATGTTATTGTTATAAAAAGTGTCATAAGAATTGTTAATGTCATAAAAATTAAGCCTTTTCTTAAAATCACAGTGCACTGTGCTTATGTGAGAACCTAGCTTTTCTTGTTTTGACATTGTATTTACCATATAAAAATCTTAATACATATACGTGTTATACACCAGATGACTAAGCATTCAAAAAAGAAGAAAATAAACAATCAGATCACATTTTTAAAGCTTATCTTTAAAAAATCTGATAATTAATTAAAAACTGTGGTTTAGCAACATTAATTTAAATCCTTACTGAAATTTACCTATTTCTATTTTATAAACATTAAGACTTCATTTTATGTGGCCTTAGGATACAGAATTTCTGAGTGCATCACATTAACTAAATCCAAAGTGTAAGGGGGGTGGGGGTAAAATGCAGTGGAATAGGTGAAAATGTTTTTTTTAATTAACAACGTTTAACAATGTCTTAAGTAGCCTCTTGGTTCTCTTGTTATGAAGTGTCATTTTTCTCTGAAAAACTTTTGCATAAACCCACTGGAGTTAGTTTGACTCAAAACAATTGTTCTTTTGTACAGTGAAGAAGACTCTAAGGAAGCAGAAGCAGTAAAACAAAGTTCTCCTCGCACACATTTTTAACAATCTCCACATCTGCATAACTACAGAAGGAGAATTTCAGACCTTTTGGGGATTTAAATTTTCATAACAGATGGTCCTATAACAAGCAGCAATTCACATCAATACCTTGATTTTTGCTTCTTTTTGTACTCTGATATCAGTTGGGATCAAGTTACTATCTTTCTAGTAGCTGGTACAGAGCTGTATTTTGAAATTAGGATGAGAATGTTGATAACATGCTGATAGTTAAGTTGTGCTGTGCAGTGCTTACTCTTAAGTCAAGGGCTTTTCATCTTCTCATGCTGCCCTGACAGTAAGGAAGGTGGCAGGGCTCAAGAGATGGGGAGGGGCCACGACCAGGATAGTTGATCCCAACTGATTTAAGGGATGTTTCATACAATATAGCATCATGCTGCACAATGAAACTGTGAGGAGTTAGCTGTGTGGGGCTGGGTACTGGTCAGAGGATGGTGAGCAGTGCACTGTGCATCGTTTGCTTTGTAGTTGATTTTATCATCATTACTATTTTTCTTTACTTTTCTTTATTATTGTTTTTAACGCCACACACAAATTCTACCTTTTTTCCAACTCTATTGTTTAGCCCTCTGCTGGGAAGTGAGCAAAGAGCTGTGTGGTGTTTAGCTGCCTACCAGGTTAAACCACAACACCTGGACTGTGATTTCCTCAAACATAATAATTGTCTCAAAGAGTTGACATTTTTATATTTCAAGACTACACCAAAGTAGTAGTTCATTAACATTGCATTGCTGGATTCCTGTCTGAACTGTGCTCTTTTGCTATTGACTGAACCAAGCCATGCAGCATCTCTTTTTTTTTTGGATTTGAATGAGCACACATATTTTTGCTGTTGTGGATAGATAGAATAAGTATCTTAGACATGTGTTCTCTGAATTTGAGTGCACTAAAAGTTCATCTCTTCTGTATGCAAAGGACAGATTTATAAATTTGTAGAAGTCATAGAAAAAAAAAAAACAACAAAACAAACCAAGCAAAATCACAACACGCTGTCCTAAACCTTTTATTTTACTTTGTTTATGGTTTTGAAGCCATATGTCTGGGTGCAGTATTTTTTAGTATTCTTAGCAGAG
>JAYDZK010000268.1:43925605-43953325 GCA_034509185.1 Euphonia xanthogaster | reverse complement strand
CTCTTCCGATCTAGCTGAATGTAGCAAAAAGGAAGAATAAATATGCAGTGAAGAACCCTGGAAGTAAGTGTCCATAAATGGATCTTCTGAACAAGTTACTAATTATTCTGACTTTTACCTTTAAACACAGAGTTCTTTTATTTATTGGAGGAAATGCTACCTGGGAGATAGTGTGATAATAAGAATGGTCCAAATGTTTCCAGGAGATGGTATAGATACTATCTAACATGCTAAAAGTTGATATAAAGTGCTGCAGTCACAGTTTTAATTATTAAGTTATTGCCTCACTTACCCTTCCCCCCTCCTCCTTCCATTTTCTTATACATTTAGAATAGTTTATAAATACAAGAACAACAGTGAGGTCTCTGTGGAAAATGTAATTGCTGGTAAATAGCTGTCTCTGTCACTGTCTCTATAAATAAAGCACATACCCAGACACACAGAAGAATGAATGCATATTTTTACACAAACACAAGCTTGGGCTTCAAGAGACATCATCTCCTCACTTTTTGCTGTACCATTTTTCACATTTTGTCAAAATTTTGTTCCCTAGCCACAAGGCTGATTTATTTTTACTAAATTGTTTGAACGAATGGAGCAAAGAGGTTTTACGGCCAGCTTCAGAAACCTTTCTCATACTCTTCACATTTTAACATACTTTAATTAAAGGTCACACACTTGAACTAGAATGCAGTTATTATGAATCAGATACAGTCCTGAGTGACAGTAATCAGAGACTTTGTTTTGCCCACCTTATATGCAGAATGAGCCATTGTTCTCTGTATTGTCTTCAAAAGCTGTTTTTTTTGTAGCCTGAGTTAATTGTTTGTGTAAAATGGGAAACTGAACTTTGTTTGCCTGTACTTTATTTTTAACTTCTGTCTCTCAATACTTTTGATCTGCAATCGCTTAAAACTCGTTTCATTTGCAGCTAGCATATCATTTGCATGGGGTTTGACATAGGAAATTTGGTCCTTAAAATGTGAAATTCACTCCTTCAAGTATGACACTCACTGCTCTGATACTTTAAGAAATTCTATATTGAACTGTTGTTGAACACACTGAGAATCTGACTTTTTTGGTTTGACAGACATACAAACGACACAGATGGTCATGTCTTTCAGTTTTGAAGATGAGTTTAAAATGGACCTTGACTTCAAAATCATTATCAGTTGTTGAACATATTAAATGTTTCAAAGTATGATCATTCCTCTTTGTTCACCTAAGGCACATGAGTGTCTTGCAAATCAGTAATCATAGAATAAACATTTTTCTGAGTCAGTGTTTCTCTTTGCAAATCAGTAATCATAGAATAGACATTTTTCTGAGTCAGTGTTTCTCTTTACATTGATGAAGTTTCTTTTGCCACTGAAAGCTTTCCGTAATGATGTATAATATCTGGATTTAAAATTGTATTTACTCCTAAGTACAGCTGATATGATACACGATGATAAATGAGACAGTCCTTTCCCACAGCAGAGTCCATCACTCATCCTAGCAGCCCTGACATGGGTATGCCACCACCATTGTCTACAGTGAGACGTCTGGGTTTGTGCCTCTGCTGGGATTGGCCTTTGCAGACACCCAGGTGCTGGGGAATCATCACCATCCATGGGAACCCTCACAGTGCCCTGCTCTCCTCAGCACAGCACCATTGCAAAAGAGGAAAACTGTCTTTGTGCCTTCCTACCTAAAGCAGATGAGGCAAATTTAGCCCTAAATGCTGATGGGGGAAGAGTGGCAATTAGCCTTTTTAATGGATTTCAAAAAGTGACTATTTATTTTAGTTGTAAAAGGCTACCTTTATAGGATTTAGAGAGCAGCAACAAAGTAAACAGACAATCCATTAGAGGCCAACCATTCCTGTGTGTGAAGCAGATGTGTTAATCTCACAGCTTTCAGGGAGTAATGCATCACTTTTAAGCATCCCTGCACAAGCTCTGCTGACCACTTGTCATTTCTTTGTGCAGCTATTCATGGGAGTGACATTACAGATTATGAGAAATCAAATTACAAGACAGTGAGGAAATTAATACATCAGCACTTCATTATAGGAGAAAACAGTAACAGCCTACACATTTTTAAATTAGTTCTTCACCTGTAACTATTTAATCACTCAGAACACTGTGTGATGCTGATAATTTTATTTGAAATGAACCAAAACAGAGGAATTTCCCTGAAAAAAAACCCCAAATTTTTGAAAAGTACTAAAAATGTTTAATGGCTGACTTTTAGAAGTAGAAATGCTGTAAAAGTTCAGATAGAAGATATTTTATTGGATTTACTAGATGTCTAACAGAGCGGCATATTCACTGCTTGAGCAGAAGAGGTCATTCAAATATTATAAATGTCTTCACTGGAAGTTAAGGAGGGACAGAGCAGTGCAGCAAGGTTCATGTGCAGAGGACAAAGCAGCAGTTAAATACAGATGAAAGTGATTGCCTTTGGTGTGCTGAGACGTTTGGGGCCTGTTGGAAGAGGGAACTTCCTGGTGCTCAGAGCAGAAGGGCAACAGCTGATTAGCCTGAGGGAGGGGGGATGATTTTGGAGAAGGCATGATGGGAGGATTTGGGGAATTTAAAATAGTATCTGAGCAATAATGAGGCCTGAAGGAAATGGCAACACAGATGAGTTGAATATTGTTTTAATGTTACCTGCCTTATAACAGAATGAAATTATAGTAGTGTCAGAAGAGACACAAACAGATACCATACAGAAAGTGACTGGTTGAGTTCCTTTCCCAAAGAAGAAAATATATCAGCTAAGAATAGCCTTTTTCATAAAGAACTGGACATTTACTTTTGAATGCAAAATAAGACAGGGCATTGAGCTGTTTCATTTGAAAAAAGAACAGTGTGTCACTACCTGTTCTGTTTAAATATGTGAGAAGAGAGATGCAAATTGGACATGGCACTACAATACTATTTAGGGAAGATTACAGAATGGACAAGGAAGTTAGATTTTATTAGGTTTCTTCAACTTCACTTTGCAGGTAATGGCCTTCCTCATTGCAGCCATCAGGATGATTATACTGATATCACATCATTTAGTCATGCTCAGCTTCTCTTATTATGGACATGACCAGAAGTTATGCCAGTGTCCTTTTGTGGCATTTTCTTCCACTCCAAAGGTTGACATATGTTTCTATACATACTACTTTGCTTCTAGGATATGATGTTTTTCTGATGGTAAGAAAAATTTTACGGTTATAATTTACTGTTTTTGTAACAGAAGACACTTATACCTGCCCTATTTTCATCTCCAGCACCATCATCATTGTTTCTTGCCATCAAATCATCTAAGGAAGAACCATGATCAGGTGCTTAAAATGAGCTCCCTACTTTCTGCCAAAAATATTTGAAAAGAAAGACACTTATTTAAAGATAACTCTGAACATATGTCTCCAAGATATGACATTGATGTGACTTAAAGAGAATGTACAACAAAACCAGAACAAAATATCTGCTGTGTGGTTCTGGAAGCCTTCCAACCCAATTCATGGAGTCATTTTTGCTATAGCTGCTGCTGTCAGGTAAATATTTCATTATTCTTACAGAGTATCAGGTAGAAAATCATCAAGTATATATATATATATACATATGTATCTGTGTATATCAGTTAAATCTTTAATGTTTACAAGAATGTACATGAGGGCTTTATACCTTTGTCATGTTTTTATTTCACTTAGAAACATTTTCATTCCTGATGATCCAAAATCCATCTTGATATTTCTTTTTGTGGTGTCAAGAGAGCTGAGGTCCCACTGTTAGATGTAGTGTGGTGTGGTATGGTATAGAATGATCCTTTCTATTGGTAGGGGTAGACTCAGGCTCCAGCTGAGTAATGTGGTTCCTCAAGAGACACATCATTTCTTCCTGCACCTTAGTGTTAAAAATATTGAATCAAAAGAATGATCATGTTTCAGAGAAAAAGTGTCACCTCTTTTCTCTAGATGGGGATCTACAACCTGAACTGCCGAGTGTAATTCTAAAATAAATGGAAAGAACAATTTCTTCAGAACCTGTTGCAGAGTCGTATTCAAAGCTGATCTAAGGAAAGACATTAAATTTCCTGATTTCTTCCCAAGCTGCTTTAGCTTGAGTCTATTTTTAATTCATAATGGGAGTCCATAGTGTATTCCCACTTAAACATGAGCTTTAATGAATAGGATAAAGAGACCCAATATACATACTGTTGTGTCATCATGTATAATTTTTTAAATTTAGAATGGAGTGATTACTTTATTCATTTATCTAGAAACTTTTCAGTAAATATCATCCATAAAGAAGCTTGTCAACTGTTATTTTTCAGGAAAATCTCAAAGACATTTCTAATACTGTACTTTGGAGATATTATATGCAACTGTGTTTCAGTAAGGAAACTAAACTTTATGCAGTTTTTTTGTTCTTTCCAAAAATTTTGTATTCTTTTTCTGCTCTGTTCTTTAAATATTTTTCCCATTTAGACAGCTTTGGGAACATAGCCCTTTCCTTGCAGTGCTAATTAAGTTCACTCATTCATTGTAACAATAGCAGCAAAGAAAGATGAAAAAGCTGAAATAAATTGTCTCCTGGCAGAGAAAATAAAGTGTTGCTATGCTTAAAAATAACTCTTCTCCTCATCTCTCTCATTCTTTCTTATTGTAAGAACCTAAATTTACTTTCTGAAAGAAATACAATTCTATCAATACTACAATCTGGACAGCATGTAGACCATTAATATCATTGTGTGGTATATTCTAATGTTAAATTCAGATTCACAAAAGCTTTCCCTGAGTTAATAATTAGATTAAAATTATACCAGCAAAGCCCCTCTTTTTACCTATTAATACATGGAATTTAATTTTTCTGCTGGGAATCCATCAGTTCCAGGACATAGCCCTTATATACCTTTTGACAGTAAAATTAAAGACATGGAAAATTGCTGCAACTTTACTTCTTGCTACTTGAAAGACTACCATAATTCATGAAAACGTCAGTTTTGCAATCCATTCATGGTGAGCTGCATAGTTAATGGATTATTGTCTCAGGGACTAGGGGTAGTTTTAAAAAAAAAAAACCTCCCCAATTTCCATTTTATGTACCAATGGAGACAGGAGAATGAATTTATTCTGAAATAATAAAACTTATTTTTCTTCCTATTTCTACATAAATTACTTGGTTTGAAAATGGAAAATAAGCATGCTGGCTTATTTTATCACTAGCAAATTGTTACTCTCTTAAGACCATATTTTCTACCAGAGACAGTATTTTAGGTAAGTTAGGGGGTTTTTTTGGTTCTGCATATAAAGTATAGAAGAATAATAATTTGAGATTGACCAGCAGACGACCATACAAGTCATACTCCAGATTTTTCTGTAACACGTCAGAAGACAATAATCTGACATTTTAAAGTCAGACTTGACTTTCACCAGTTCATCCTGTTAATACACAATTATCATTGGTACGTTTTCTTTACTCCAGATGCTTTTACAAGTCTTGTAGCATAAGTGCAGATATTTAATAGGCTTCCATTCCACTGGCCATGCAGCATTCTTTAGGTGTTGTGTACTCCTAGATGTTGGGTAATCCATACCAATGTTGGGTTTGGTTTTCCATGGAGACTCCTTATTGGTTTCCCTGAACAACTTTGTGCCATGAAGAACTCTGTCTGCTTAAATGCTTCTCCCTTATCTAAGTAGAAGTAAAATAACATGCATTGATGTAGATGTACAATTTTTTTCAAATTTCATTTTCCAAATTATATAAAGATTGTTCTACTTTGCTGGTATCTGCACTTTTCTGTGATCATTCCAGTAGTGAGTGAAAAAAATAGCTTGAATGGAATCTGAATAGGTGTCACTGATAAACATCACAGGTATATAAAATACTCCAAAGGATACTCCAGTACTGATTTTCTTGGACTGTCTCTCCAAATGACTGAACCGAGTCTAGTTTTGCAGTGAAAATTTTACCTTTGTCCTGAATATATGGCTAGGATCTTTTCCATCAACTATGGAAGACACAAACAGTAAAAAAAAAAAAGAAAAAAAACAAAAAATTGATTTGTTTGCCTTAAAAAATAGTTTTCTTTTTTCTAAAGGGAAAAAAATACAATAATATTGTTTTACTCAGGACTTTGACTTAAACCAGATGTCTTGGAGATAACAATGGCTAATAGTGTCTCCAGCTGAAAACATACCAAAGAAGAGTTAAGAGAGAGAACAGACAAAAGGGACAGTAAAATTCAGAAAATTTGAAGATCTGAAAATCAGCCTACTATGTAGTTGTCTGTGTTCAGACAGAGTATCATAGGGAACCTGAGTGTACCAGCACCCTGCAATGTGATACCTCTAAAGCCATCTGTAGAATTAAAATATATACCAGTCTTTTGGTTTAAAAACTCCTTGAAAGGAGGAGGTAGGAAAGTCTTTCCTATGCCCTCCTTTCAAAGAGTTACACTATAATTGACACTCAGCTGTGAATTGTCCTTCACTTACTCCACTTAGTGATTTACATTATAAAGGTGGCTCAAGGAGTTTGCAGCAGAACTGCTCCTGTAGAGTTAAATTTGAGATAGATATAGGCTAGAAATTTAGACCTAACAGTCCAAGGGCAGCTTTCAATTGCTGATGATAGGTATTTAGGATAAACAATGTTAGACTGATTTGCTATTGATATCTGAACAAAAGCAGGCCAGAATCAAACAACACATCCAGTTTGTGTCCATTAGCTGTGCGTTTTGCTGATCAGAGGGTTCAAGCAGAAATAAAGGAGCAAAAAGATGGAGCATGTATACTAATACTAATTCTTGTAGCAAAAATGATGGTTCCAATCCCATAGAAGCTCAGCACAAATAGACTTTTGCATATATGGAAACATCTACCAAAGTGAATGAAATAACAAGGGGAACCTTCCTCTCAGGATCAGGGCCAGAATGAGCTGCTGGTAAGAACAGGTGGTATAAAAACAAGCATGCGGAATATGGAAAATAGGAGAATCAATGATGCCAATTTATCATACAGAAGGTACTGTCAAATTTGTGACTCCACTTAATACTATCAGTGTGCCAGCAACAGCATCTTTGCAGTTTTATTAAGACGTGTTATTTAAATAGAAGCAAAAAATATTTGAGTTATGACCAGTGGCAGCATTGAAGAATTTGTGAGCATGAGTCAGATGTGAAAGTGGAGAATATTATGTGCTGCAGGGAAAGATGCTCTTGGGGCTAGATGTATGCAGACTGGTTTTGTGGTGTTTTTTTACTCAATTCTGCCAAATGCAGAGTGCATTACAAGAACTGCAGTTGGGAATCTTCTGTGTTATTGCTGTCTTTTTTTGTCACAGTAGAAAGCTGTGGCTTTGGCAAGCCCACAGCACTCATCAGTGAAGGATGGCTATGCTGTGTGCTACTCATCTATCCAGAACTCAGGACAAGCCTTGCTTCTGCTTTTCTTTCAGCACAATAAACCACTGCAGTCATGCCTCTGTGGTATTGAATTTATAGCCCTCCTGTGACACAGGCTGTATTTTATGTAGCAAGGTGACCACTGTCAGGTATAGTTTCCAAAAGAGGTACACTTCTGCTTTTCCAGTGCTCCTCTCTTCTCCTTACAGGAAACACCTCTGCTGTTAAGCTCAACCCACTGGGAGCCCTGCTGAGCTAATGCCACACTGACATCTACACATGCTACTTTAGAAGGGGCACATTTCTTCTCACATTATTATTTTATCTGTGTCTAGAAAGACTGTTCTAAGCTTAAGTCCCCATGACAGGGGGAACACTCAATTCAGGAGTTACTGCCTGCCCCTTGCCTGCTGCTGAGAGAGAGCAAGGCCAGAGGAGGCAGAGAACAAACTCAAACAGACTCTAATACTATCCTGAGAGTATTTGATGCACCTCTGAGAAATGTCTGAGGCACTGCTCTCTGAGATGCTTTGGCAATGTTTGCATGTGTTGACTACACTGCAGCAGGGTCTGTTTTGAATGCTCCTTCTCCAATGCAGTTCAGCCCTCTGAGCAGTGAATTTCCAGTTCTGGCTAAATAAAATAGGAGGAAGAGGAGGAAAGGCAAGGAAGAAATCAGCAGGCTCTCTCTCATTCCCTCTTCTTCTAGCAGTAGATGAAAGGGACAGAAAGAGATGGATACAGTCAAGCTGATTTCAGCATGGACCACAATGTTCAGTTGGGGTAATTGAAGCAGACCAGTAACCACTTTGTTTTCTGACATGAGCGCTGCTGGGTGTGTGTGTGAGGCAGACGAATGAGGAGAATAAGAGTAGGATAGAGCTTTTCAGCTTTACTGCTTTCCAGTGAGGGAAAAGAAAGAGTAACAGGCAAGTAGAGTACAAGGAATCCTCATTGATGCTGATTCCTTCTTATTACAGGATACAGAGTGATATCTCTACAAAAGGATAACTTTCATTTTAAAATAAAATAGGATGCAGAGTCTTACATTCTTGCTAGGATTCTTTCCAAGAAAAGAGAAGGCAAGAGAAAATGCTATTCAGGCCATTTTGCTGAGTTTATTTACACAGAAAACCCTTTATTTAAACTCAAGACAATTCTATTTATGTGATTAGTTTATACAGTGTGCCAGCATCAAGACAGGAGTAACATTTGTGGTTAGAGGGTGTGCACAGCTGGAAGGAGGTGATATTTGCTGAAACTCCCAGGATACTGAGCTTATTTATTTTAAATGGAAGAGAAGAAAAATATGAACAAGCAGAAAACAATGGTAAAAGGAATGGTTTCACACAAATCATTGTCTAGTACTTTTTCTAGAAACACTAATCACTTCACTGGGGTCACAGGTTCTGGAACAGGTTATGCAACTCAGTGAAGTGAAATTTCAAGATGCTTATTCCTAGAGGCATGACAACGTATAATTATTGTGACAGAACAGAAATAAAATCAATTTCAAAGACCAGAGGAAGTCAGTGGCAGTCAGGAGCAGTCCAAAGTTCAACAAGCAGCCAAGTATTGTGCCTCCCAGGATTTTGGTCCAAGTATGAGATGCTGCTTTTCCTCAGATGTATTTTCTGTTTGCTTTCTCTGCAGCAAAAATAACCATATTGTATATATTGTGGTCGAACTTACAAATAAAGTAGTTTCCCAAAATATAAGAAGACTTAAAAGGCCTATCTGCCTTATCAATAACTTCTGAATTCCATGTATGAATGGTGTCAAACTGAGGTCCCCAAACAGTCTCTAGGTAGCACATATTTGGCCTTTTTTAAAATTAATTTTCTAGGGATACAAGTAATTGATTATGTATAAAGTCCATGATGTCCTATCTGATGTCCTATCTGAGATGCATGACTGCAAGAATTTTCTGTAAGATATTTTAAGGTTCACTAATGTCTAATAGATTCATTTGGAATATAAGGAGAAAATAAGTAAAAGGTATTAATAAATGAGTTTGGTTGTCATGGGAACCAATTGTCTCAGGTGCTCTGTTCCAATACAGCTATTAACCCCTAGTCCATATTTATTATTCAAGGGAAATAACTGACTTGAAAAAGGAAGATTGGTTGTCACAAAAAAGAGAAGCCAGTGTGCTAAAGTTGAGTCATTTGCATGCAATAAAAATGAATTAAAGAGGATGAATCTTCTTCAGCCCTAAAATGATTTGCATTTGGGTTATTGCTCTATTTTTCTCAGTTCTCAATATGATAGGATGTCAAAAAGGGCTAGGAGCAGCAGATCTGGAATGAAATACAGTACCCTACAGCTACTGTGTTCTGACTTAGATCTTTATCATGCTCTTTAATACTTTCATCCTACCATTACGACTTGTTCTAGTACATATCTGGTGGCAAAATTCATAGGAAGTGCTCACATTATTAATAATCTGATGATTTTTTTTTTTTAACAGCCACTATTATTCAAGTTTGTAATTGTGATCACAGCCCACTTAACTGGACTGAGCAGACTGAAGGGGATTGCTCAATGGACATTTAAATAGAATTTGCACAAAGGCAGTTTCTTGATGCACTGACATGTTTCCAAGAAATCTACGCATACAATTTTATTTTTAAAATATCAGAAATCCAAGACTGAAAACCAGTTTTAAAAAATCATTCTAGCTATTATTTGTTGAAATTTGTCATGTATTTTCTATTATGAATGTACTATAAGAATGTATTATGAATGTACTGTAAGAATCCTTCTCTAGACAGTGTTTGCCTTCCTTTGCTTTTCTGTTTTGCAGTACCCAATATGTTCTAACACCAAATCCCACATGTACAGTTACCAATTTTGTTGCATGTACCCTTACAGAATCCACATCTATTCAGACTGACATGGGATTGATGTTTTGGATTATGGCTCTTACTCTGCTGCCTGTTCTTTTTTCTTCAAAATAGTAATAATAAAAGGAACTTTAGGAACTGTTAATGAAAAGGAAAAGAAAAAAAAGCCCAAAACCTCCAAAAAGTCTCTGTGTTGTTTTTTTTTCTCTAACCCTAGACAAAAGACCTTTCACTTGCCAGTTTCAGTTTGATGTTTTACTGATCACAAAATAGCCATAAAGAATGCTTTTATTTAGGTTACCAGAAGCTGGGATGAAATGATCTCCTGGTTGCTTGAAATAGAGGATTTTGAAGTAATTAGTCAGGAGCTTCATTTTGTTGGTTTTAATTCTTGCTAATGGGATTCTTTAGTGGATTAAAAGTAAGACTTGATTATAAATCATGTTTATAAATATTGATAACACTGAGTATTGTGATTATTTTTAAGATGTTTTCAAACTTGTTATGTCAGAAACTTTCTAATCAGAAAATAACTACAATATATAATGACTAAAACCTAAGAATCTTTATTTTTCAAAGTCCTCTGATGAACTTGACGTCTTGGGATGATATAGGTAAAAATGCTGGCTAAAGGAAGATGAAGAAGAATTTTGCACATCATAGCTTTTGTTATCACATTCCCTATTCTGTCCTATCCTCTTTTGCTGTCCCCGGTTTATAATGTATGTGTGTTGGATAACCTTTAATGTGAACTTTCTGTTTCTGAGAGAGAAAACAAAAATCACATCCCTAAAACATAACCTCCCCTCTTTTTAGTCTGTTTTCACTTACTCTTTGCCTGTTGCATATTATCACTACTACTCCCTAGTGGAACCTACGATTGATGTGGTGGGCAGATTCATTTATCACCCTGAGAACTGATAACACTTTGTACAGTGTTCCCAGTAGAGCAGTCAGCCACTAATTTTTCTGCCACAGAAGGTCCCTATAGCAGCAGTACTGCTCCCCTGGCAATCTTTTTCAAATGATACATCACATTTGCTTGCAAAAATTATGATATATCTATAGGTGGCAGCAGACTTACACTGTAAGGCAGAGCAAGACCTGTCAATTACTTTCAATTATTGGTGCATAATCACTTTATCTCTGTAAAGACAGTGTACAGGACAAAAGTCCTGTAGAGGCAAATACATGGGTGGATTAGGCCATAATTTTAGCAGCTGAGAAAAAGACAGAAAAAGAGTAAGATAGAAAAATATATGAAAGGAGAAAGAATGTTCGTTCAATAATAAAGTTTACTTTGCAGATGATAATAATTTACTGTCTCCTTTGTACAAAGCTATCATTTGGGAACTAACCTACATTCTTGAATACCATCTCTTTGCAGCAGAACTCAACAGAGTTTCAACAGGGTTCTGATGTTGATAATCTGTACTGTTTTTTCATTGTATAG
The DNA here is from genome assembly GCA_034509185.1 of Euphonia xanthogaster. NCBI lineage: Eukaryota > Metazoa > Chordata > Aves > Passeriformes > Fringillidae > Euphonia > Euphonia xanthogaster. The sequence continues at coordinate 43,941,640 of JAYDZK010000268.1, read as the reverse complement.
TAATTATGGCAAAGCTTTTCTTAATCCTACAACTAGGAAACCACCTGAGAATATTTATGATGGAATATCATGTGTGTATATCATATCAAATCATTGCTTCAAGGGACCAGTTAGCCTCTGTATTAGGTTTAACTGTCTGAAAATGATCAGTGACTGTTCTATTCTCATGGTCTTATTACCTTCTGGTCCTTCTTAAGAATCATAAAGGACATTAAATTCAATTGTTCAAAAGGCAGACCATTAAACCCTTGATATGTGCTGCATTGCATGCATCAGATATCATAAATGGATAATGGATTTCTTATGGAGATAATAGAAGCTAATGAAGGTAAAAAGAATTATAAAAAGTAGGGCCCAGTGATTATCGGCACCATCAATATTTGCATATTAGGCCCTAAGGACTAATTCACAGCACATCTGGTTTATTAGTGAACTTACATGAGCCAAAGAGTTTTGCTATGTGTTTGTCATTGTTTTTAAAAACCTATATGAAAGAAGAAAAGTGCATCTTGAAATTTTTAGGCTTCCTGCAATTCAATCAAAACTCATACTAGGTGTCTGGCAGGGTGAAAATAACCAATATACCATAAAATTATCTGAGACAGAAACAGCATAACATATTCACCTTTTATTTCTCAGGTGATTTATTGACAGTAAAATTGACACCGAAGAATTGGAAAGCCTTGGTTTTCTAGCCACGTGTGCATGCATAAGGAAAAGGTCAGAGGCATAATCAGCTTAATTTGCATTTTCAAAACAGTTTACACTCATTTCTCTCTGGCAAAGTAAGATTCAGCTTTCAAAATCTCAGTCACTTAGTATTCATTGCTCCTGAAAATTGTCATCTCCTTTTTCTCATGGTTCATGTGGAGAAGCCCAGTTTGCAGAAAGGAGCACACCCAGTGGCAAGTTCCTTCCATGCTCCTGACTTGCTCTTGTTATCTTATCTTGTTTTCCTGCTTGTACCAGCACGTCAGGCCTGTCCAGCATGGAGCTACAGGGACAGGGAACAGTAGGGTAAGAGCATGTGAGAATTACCTTCTCTGATAACTGACACACCTCATAGGCACACAGAAGCAAAATCTCAAGGTGCTGAGAGCCCTGAAGGGGCTGTCAACCAAAAGGTGGCAGCTGAGGGTCACGACTCCATGTGTAATTAACAAAACTCCCAATTTAGGACCTAAACCTACTTGTGTTGTGATCCTAGGTTACATAACTGACATTAGATTTGCTAGGATTGAGTTGTTCTGTTTGATCTAAGTGAAGAATTCTTTTACCAGATTGAAAGTTTTTGTTTGGACATTTAAGTATTTATGTGGAGCAGGTATAAAATATTATATATCCTATCAAATATGTTGTGCTCTAACAATAGCAACAGGAGACTTTGCAGGCTATGACTCTGCCATTAGATAAAAATGTGTAAATGTACAAAGGTATTTTTGTTCCTTTTTAGAACAATTTTTCCTCCTGAATGTCATAACCAGAGCAGGAGTAAGGTAGCTTGTAGGTTAACACAAAAATTGAAGGTCGAAAGAGGGTAGGTCAGATCAGCTAACAACATCCACAAGTCTTAGTGGTCTGCTGTTTCAACTCTTTACCCTTTGCTGTATTTCTGTGTCATTCTGTGTGCTAGTTCTTAACTTGTGCCCCCCCCCCCCAAAAAAAAAAAATCTACTTACAATGCCACTTTTTCCATTATTTGTTATGACATTCATCCAATTTAAACTACAGTGGTAGGACAGATACACTTTTCACATCCTCCACTGGAAAGAAATTTTCCTTTAGAGAAATCTAAGAAATGTCATGGTCTGCAGAGATTAAACTTCTTAAGAGTAATGCACTTAATTTCATTTTCTCTCTGTTACGTAAGAAAAAATGTATGAAGCTTTATCTGAGAGCATGAGTCCATTGAAAACTTCTGCTTTACCCTGAGAAGTATCTTGGTTCGATGGCTGAAGCCCCTGCAGAAAAACAGTGAATAAATCTTTGTCATTGAGATGGTAATGGGTTTTTAATAGTTTGATATTTAGAAAACCTCCACCTTTATGGCATAGGCAAAATGCCTGTAGTGGTTAGAGAGGGGTTCTGAATGGTCATTAACACTGGGAAATGCTGTCTGTAGCCAGAAGGATGTAGCTTCTTTAGCTGAAGTTGTGTTTACCACATAGCATATGTCTTGCAGACATAACATATGCTTGCAAGATTGTGCCCTTTCTCTTCTGATATCTTTCTCTCTTCATTTCATTTCTCTTTGGGAATATCCAGAAACTTCAGAGGAATAAAAAATTAGGGTTTAAAAAAACAAATGCACTGAAGATATTAAGCTCCTAGAATTTAGCTGCTGGGGTACCTTACCTGTAGGTGCTTTGAGCTCAAGGTGCTGTGAAGAATCACGAGCCTAGTTATGCATTTTCTTTACTATATAAAAGTGATCCAGCTTCCCTGCTGTCTATGAGTCCCAGAAGACTATTAGAGAGGGAAAAATCAAGTTCAGTTCTCTGCTTAGGCTGAAATTTTTTAACTTACTACTGTCACTTCTAAAGGAGCATTTTAACTACCATACTTGGTTTTCAGTTGTCTTCTTCACAAGCCATGCACAAAGCCCTGGCACTGCTGGGACTAAATGTCTACTTAAAGCCAGAAGATAGAGATGACATCTTCCGCATCCCTGTTGAAATGCTGAAAATTCCTCCAGAATTTCCTTGCTTCTTTCCAGCTGGATGTCAGCTCAGCAAATTCATTTAAAGCATCAATTCAAATGAACAGTCTACCACAGCTTATTTTAATTGAAGACACTCGTGAAAATTTCCTTGCAACAAGCTCTGTAGGGGATAACATTTGGAAGACAGGAAATACAACAAATTGGTGGCTGACTGTAATGTCATCAAGTTGCACAGATGTTTACTAGGTAAATGTCTAGTTTAAACCTTAATCTTTCTCTCCTAACACAGAGAGGACTTCAGTAGATTCATAGGCAGATTCAGCTTTCTTGCACTGCTGTGCTCCAATTAGACTGACAAATATCACCTGCCATCCTCAAGGCAATCAGCTTCTCCTTGCAAAATCTGATAGTCCTGGTTGATTGAAACCTAAAATCTCATGCTAGAACTAGATGATGGTGTCTAAAAAGAAAATCTGAAAAAACTTGCTCAGCAGCAGGAAGAAAACCTAACATGAGAATAGAGCAAATAAAATGAAAGACAATGTACATTAGTGTAACTATTTCTAAATGGAAGTTTATTAGGTGAGTGTTTTGGCAAATAATTATTTGAAATTAGTGATATTCACATATTATTTAAAAAAAAACATTTCTTTTAGGGATTTTATCCATTTCAAAATAATAAAATAAAGAGTACTTTACAGGCAGAAATGATTTGGCACATTAAATGACAAAATGTTGCTCAGTCATCTCTCCCTGTGTGAAATCCACAGGATATGTTTCTTTCATGGCTGACTTTGTTACTTCAGAACAGCTAGTAGCATGCAAGGCAAAATCTTAAAAAAGACATTATTTTTTTTTATACTTTTGCCTTCATAAAAACCCTTTAGTAATATTTTCATATTTCATGAGTAAAATTGACTTTTTGGTAACTCTTCATCTCCAAAGAAAAACAGAGGAAAGTGTTTCCAGAGACAGAGATAGGGACATTTTTTTGTACCTACAGGAAGATTAAAAAGAAAGGTTAAGTCCTCATTTCTTCTGTCAGGCTTCAAATTCCACACCATTTGGGGGAGAAAAAAACCCCCAAAACTATAGCGAGATAATCTGTAGTCTTGGGAGAAGAAGAATTAGAAGATTTGATTTCATTATTCAAAAGATATTTCTTTCTTTAAATATTCAAACAAGCTTTGGAAAGCTGTTACCAGGGTGAAGAGTAAAGGCTATAAAATATCAGGGAAAAATAGGGTGAAATAAGGTAAATATATGAAATCAGACTGTAATTTTTAATGTTACCTCAGATAATCAGTTCCTTCTTTCTCCAAGTACAGGATGGAAAGAGATTCCAGTGAAACAGAAATGCTACATTTCATATGCAGATCATGCAGCTCAGCTGTTATAGGGGATTCAGAGATTTCAGACCCCACTCTAATCATCACGTCCTCTCTTGTCTAGTGAGGCTGTCCCACCACCTGTCAGCATACTGGTTTGAGTTTATCTCCACAATTTAACAAAGTGCTCTTTTTGTCTCCTGCAGCACACTGATGACAAAAAAAATTGTAAGGGCAGGGAGCTGTAGAATCATAAGTAATCACTTTTCTTAAAGAGTGCATGTCGGAGTAATTACAATAACTCTGATGTAAAGAGCATAACAGTGAGAAAAGGAACACTCTGACTAGCAAAGCCTGTCCTATGGCCAACTCTGTGCTTCTGTAACATGAACAGAATTTCAGAAGCATTGGGTTTTTTTTTTATCAGAAGCAATGCAGAAATTTGGGGTCCGGGCTGTAAAGTAGTGGTGAACAATCCCAGAGAAATTAGTGCAGCTAAGCCTTCCCTCAGACCATCTGGTTCAGGCTGATAATAGCAAAAAAGTATTTCTTATAATCCATGGAGGCTCTTAAAATCAGAAATATTTTTGAAACATTTATGAGATCTCAACCTCATTTGTAAGATTCCATCAAGATTTCATCTAACAAGGAAGTCTTGTTTTATCGATTAAATCACGTTATTTGGTGTTAAATAGTTACTTTATTAATTAAATTAGTTACTTTATTAATTAAAATTCATTAGCTTTGATAGTGTGCATGGTAGAAAGATTTTCTGAATTTTTAAAAAACATGTTATAGTAAAAAAATCCTCTAGATAAGCAATTAATAGAACCAAACTTGCAACATATTCTGAACCAGACGAAATTACTCGATAGAAACTGAAATCTTACTGAGTATTTATTCCAGTTGTTATTGGAATCTTAAATCAAACAATTTTTGAAATGCTCTAAATATTTTTATACTTCAAATGAGACATACAGACTACTGGACTTCGAGCCAGCCTCATTGCCTTTCCCTTCTGTCTTAATTTCGTCATGTCAAAGACTGTAGTAATTGCCAGAGTAACTGTGAAAGACAGATATCCTACATAGGATTTTAACCTCTTAGAATTTGAACTCTATCCACAAAATACTGTTCTCTATCCTCTGATGTATTTTCTTGCAAGATGTTTCTTAACTTTCAAGTTTGTTCTCTCTCTAAAAAGCTGCTTCTAATTCATCTATATTACACAGAATCCCTGATCTTTATATGTCCTGAGCAACAGTCTTGTAAAAAAAAAAATCCCTTAATTTTGTTTCATTAGGAAAATAAACTTTTATTCTTAGGTATGCCTGGAGTGATCTATTTTGGAAAACTAATTTTAAATCAGTGGATAAAAATCCTCTACCTCACCGATACTCTTAAAGTATGAATTACCCTGATACCAAAAGTCCAGAATGTTACTTAAACCAATTATATTCCTCTTTAAAAAAGACTGAGAAAATCCAGCTTCTCTAGAATGACCAGAATGTTTTTTGAGAGATTTGTTTTAAGATGTAGTATTTTATTTTTCCTTTGAAAACTTTTTTTGAGAGCTCTCTAAAATGAGTCATAAGTAACTGGGAATTGGACTAGCTCTAAATTACATACCTGTTAGAGGAAGACAGAAAAACTTAAACAGTAATGGGTTTCACCCTCTTCCTTTTTATTAAAAAACCAAAATGATAACACAAAAACTGGAAGAATAGTCCGTATGTCCCGTATCAGATAAAACAAACAATCAGACAAACAAACTATTCCAAAGTCACCACAAAAAATGATCCAGTTTATTTATCCTGAAAAACAACTAAAGTAGATGGCTAGAGAAGAGTACAAACCCAGGACTCAGAGATGCTCCATCCATTTAATATTTCCCAGACTCCAGGTATTTTCAGTTCTGGGGCTCTCTGAGCTCTAGCATGGCTATTGTGCTCCAACCCTTTAACAAAGGAGATATGCTTGCCATGGTTACCAAAACAGACCTTTAGCTCTCAACATATTTTTTTGGGAAGGAGCTAGATAGCTCAATGACCTGCTATATCAAGGATAATTTCTATTGGAAATTGCCTTCCATCAGCTTCATCCAATGTTTTATTGCTCCAAATTTGCAAGAGAGTACAATTGATCACCATCTATTGTGTCATTCATGATTTTGAAGACCTACACAATTTCCCTTTGAGTTATTTAATCTTAGAAATGGAATCCTTACTTTTATAAAGATTTTTTTTTTTTTTTTACTTTCAGGCCTGTTCTGCTTAAAACTTCTTCAATTCTACTCTCTTCTTTATGAGATGGAAAGTGGTTACATAAAGTATTCCAAATGCTGTGAATTTATGCATTAGTGAAGTAAAGGCACAAGTAAACACTGTTCAAGGAAAAGATATGCCAGAAGTTATTAGAAATTTTTGATTATCTTAGCACCGTATCTTTATGCCTTTCTCATATGTGGGTGTTTCTCTTCAGTGTCCTGGGAAACAAAACATTTGGATTAGTTTCTCTGTCACTCAAATTACTAAACCAAGCTTTTGAACATTTTTTTTTAAATTATTATTTTATTCATTAACAGGACTGAAATTGTTTTCTCTGCCTCAGAAGTCATACAAAATTGCCTCCTTTGCATGCCATCTGTGGAGGTGTGATTTCTGGAGTAGTCATACATGTAACAAGCTGTACCTCCCTCCCACTGGCCATTTCCTCATGCTTCCACCTGCAAAGGCTCAGACAGCCTGCTGAGAGGCCACTCAGGTGTGCTCAGCTACACAAATATTATGTAAACAGGAACAAAACATTTTAAAATGCAGCGATTTCAGTACTAATGGCCAAGAAAATGTATATGACTTTAAACTGTGTCAAAAAGAGACAGAGTGCCCTTTTCAACAGTATCAGTTGGTGGTGTGTGTGTCTCATATCTAAAGATTAACTGGATATTTTCTTTCTCACTGAAAATATTCATGAAAGATGAACTGAATAAAGATAAGTATGCCTGTTCTTTCTTCTGCAGTTTCTCTATATGGGAAATCATTTGCCTAGAAAACCATTGGCATCTTTGCTGCTGCTGGTTTTCACATATATCCTCTTGTAGGCTTGATGAATAGAAATGTCTGAAAGTGGTGTCATATGGCCTAAAAGCAGAGTAACATCAGGCTGTAAACAATAGCATAAAGTGCTATTAAGCTGAGTAAAAGCACTCAACATGACAAAATGAGCCAGCTGATGATATTTCACAGATTTATGCTAGCTGAAGTGAGCTGATCCTTCTCCAAACTCATTCGATCACAGTTCTCTTCAGAGCACTTTATAACATTACTAAGTTCTAGACAAATATAGATAGAAGTCTGATTTATGTTTTCAAATAGGTAGTGTCTTTAAAATGAAACTGAAATATAGTAACTAACATATATTTTCTAAACAAAACTTATAATGAACTTTGAAAGTAAAATTTCCACTATAATGCATAGTTTTATGGTGATTGTAGGGCTATTCCTATTGTGTCAAAAATAATGACAAAATATGTTATAGGAGCTTTTAATTGTAAAACACTCATTAGCAAAGCAAAGATATTCACATATAGTGATAGAGTGATGGTTATATAAATGCTTTATTATCTTTACAGCCTGATAGTTATTGTTATAATAAACAGTCTGATAGTTATTGGTATAATAAATTATCAACAGGAGACATATTTTTAGTAATTGTCATCATATTATTTGATTACGAGAAACATGTGTTTTATATGAAAGACAAATACAGTAATCCTTAGAGAAAAATCTACATGAAGGAAGAAGTGATTGTGATTTTTTCTTTTAGAGAGAATTGGGTCATTATGATCATTTTATGGAGAAACTAGGCCATAACTCGCTAAACCAAGGAACTGTGCCTTACTTATTAGTGTGATTTGATTTTCTAAAAACTTCCTGAAGTGTAAATGTTCATGAATGTGCAGAAGTATAAATTGAACAATTTTTGCTGCAATGACTATAAATATGGACTGGCTATTATGATAACTGGGGCAGAGAATTTAATCTAAAAGTTATTAATATAACTTGATCTCAGAGTGAAGTATTTCTTTGAATTCATCCTTTTTAAGAAAAGTTTTTTGCTACTGCATAAGATAACAATCACATTGGTCTTTCTTATTCTGTGCAAATATGTAGGACTTCCTAATATTCAGATAATGCTCAAAAAAATAAGAAAGAAAAAGCAGTGGGCTATTAAATACATTTCTGTTTATCTGCCATTCTTAACCAGACTGGGGAGACATACAAAAACCAGACGAAGATACTTTAAAAATTACATACTATACTGCTGTAATAGTGTATATATTAATAAAATGTTTACCCACATGAAACATTTTCATTGAAGGAAATAGATCGTCCTGCTCAGCTTGTCCTGAAAACAGTGTTGGATTGCATAAAGAATTTACATTCACTTTGTTACATGCAGTAGTATTTTCCAGCATATTCTAAAGCATTGTGACCTTAAATACAGTTTGAAATGATCCTTACTTCATTAAAGAATATTAAAACACTAAAGACTGGTGGAACTCTGAGACCAACCTTTTCCCAGTAGAATGTTGTGAAACTTCAATTTTTGGCACAGTAAAACTAGGCATTTACTGTTCTCATTCTATTTTTTTTGGCTCTCTTTTTAATAATGTGACCTCTGAACATAGAATTAATGATGGATTAATGACTCTGCCAAATCTGCTTACAAGTGAAAGATGGGTGGGTGGAGCTATTAGATTTTGATTTTCCTTTTTTACCTTTTGAGGAAAAACTTAGGTTTTCACTAAAACATTGACATGCAGGCTTATTTTTTTCATACTTTTCTTTTTAAAAATCAATATGGCTTTACAATTTCTCTACAGAGAAAGACAAAAACTAGTTTAAAAAAAAATTCATTATTAAATGTCATCATCCTTCTTCTCTTAATCTGCCTATTTCCATGGGACAAGATCCGAATATCTTCTTGCTGTCTCATCCACAAAACCGTAATATTGCTTCTATCAGCTGCTGATAAGTGCTGTCATAATATAACATTTTTCCTCATGCACAGAGTAGTTTTTTCATCCTTAAGGATGGCAGGACTTAATTTACTTTACTTTACTTTAATTTCATGTAATTAATTTAATTTCTACTGTGGTGTCTTCTGCTTTGTTTTGGAGTTTATTGATAAGTCCCAATTCAAAATACCAGCCAGTAGACTTGAAATCCTTTAAGCATATATTTATATGTATAATGTGATTCAGATCCAATGGGGGAGTAAATTGCCCTTTGTAGGTACCTGTGTGATTTCAGTAGTAAAGGTAAAAGTGAGGGCGAGTAAGTTCTGAATTTATACATTGTATGATTTACAGTAAATCAGCCTTGTTTTGTATAAACTGACTTTAGGCTGTGGACGTCATCACAGGATTGAAGAAATTTACTTCTGATTCAAGTTAACTTTTAAGCACATAATGTTGGATTTGGTCTTAGGTCAGCTATGTGAAAACTACTAAACTACTTCTAGGGTATTCTGGAAAATTGGGCTAGTTTGTTTTTTTTTTAATAAACATTTATGATAGGGTCTGAACCAAATATTTCACTGTGGCAGTCAATTCAGCTTTGGATGAATGGCAATCAGCTCTGTTTCTTCCCTAGTCTCTGATACCTCAAGCCAAGCACACTTGACTTTCACACCTCAAGTCTCCAACACCTGGCTATGTTACTGCAAACACATTTCACATACCAAGAAATGCATGATTATCACATTACATGATCATATTTTTTTGGTCCCCTTTTTCTGTTTTATTCTTTGGAAGTTCATCCTGTTTTTTAAGACATTTATTCAGATCCTTAAAAGATGAGACTTGGGAGGCATTGGGATAAGTACTGTAGACTTCATGGCCAGAAATGCAATGAGGCTCTTGAGAGTATTTCAGGGCATTACTTTATTCATGAGTTAAAGACAGTGACTGCTGAGTGAACAGTGATCATCACAGTATACCCAATGGGTTTGAAGCTTCTTACAAGGATATGCTAAAAGCTTTTAATATTCTCTCAGCTTGTAGCAAATTCCTCCATTATTTTGTGTGTTAAATGAATGCAAAGTGCACTCATCTAAAAATCTGTCTGTCTAAAAATAATATTTTTTGGACAAGCTACTTGGAGAATAGAAAAGAGGAAGAAAAAAGACTTCTCATGCTTTGACAGAAAGTTATTTTATTTTATGTTCATTTGCAAAACTGGAGTCAGCATAGGGCTTGGGGTTTTTTTCCTTTCTTTTTTTTAGCATAAGGGAATAGTGTTGAAGTTAGAGATGCTGTCAGACAATATGGTGAAAGAGAAGTAGAAGAGCAGTTACCATACAACATCTTTGAATGAAAGGAAACTGCTGAAAATGGTGTCCTGCAGTAACTTTGGCTGCCAACCCAAAGTTGGATACCATCTGAAAATTTATCCAATTTAAAATACATTTACGCAGGAAGTCCCTTCAGCTGATCTCAGAGGACTTTACTACATCACTGTAATGCAGACAAAACGAAAAGTAAACTGAAGAGAAGAATGGTTCCTTTGCTTTTGAAAGATCATTAAATGGCAATCAGGTTAGTGGAGTAAATCTAGATATGTGGTCTGGTTTTCAGCTCCTTCAAAATCAGCCAGGAGACCTTAGCTGTAGTTTACTTCTTCTGGATGCAAAGGGCATTTGTTGCAATTTATATGTGCAGTGGATTTGCAGAGTGCTGGGGTGCAGATGCAGGTCCCTTTGCACTGCTGAGCCCCTACAGTGGGTCAGTGTTCTGACCACTGCTCTGCAGTGTCAGTGCAGCCTCCCTGCAGCTGGGACAGTGCCCCAGGGTGCAGCCAGGCTCCTGCATGGAACACAATCCTGACTTTTAGGTGATGTCCATTTCCCACTCTGATGCTAAACCTATCACAGACTTGACAGCTGGGCTGTACACCAAGATACAAGACCTAACAATAACTTTCTACCAATCTTAGAAATTACATGGGGAAAGAGTGGTGCGAAAAAAGTTAGATTTCAGTCCAAGAAAAGAAGGAAGTATCAAGTCTTGTATGTATACATGGAAGGGACTGTGGTTTTGTTCCAGAGTGCTGTGTGCCATCTGTAACACAGCTGTTTTCCTGGACGTTCCAGCATGTTCATTCATGTAGCCACATTGCTCGGGTGTGAGAGGTTTTTCAAAAACAGCACGTGTATGAATTTAGAACCAGATCATCAAAGACATTCAAGTGACTAATTCTGACAAATTCCCACCAAAATATACTTTAGCTGGGTACCTCACCTTTGATTCCTACCTTTGATGTCCCTATGAGTTTCAGTAAGGACAGCATTTAAATATATTACTGATTTTCAATTTACGTTGCTTACAGGATAGGTCTTAATACACCAGACAATTAATAATGGCAGCTCTAGATATGCAATGTAAAGGATACTTATCTACAGTGTCCTTATGCTTCTGCTGTTACAAAGAATTAAAGCAGAGGATGCTGTGAATTTCAGGTTGACTACATAATATATTAGGGCTGACTTCCAAGCCAAACAACTAGAAAACTGGAGAGAAACAGTTGTATACTTCCTTGAGGCCACTGAGAAATACAATTCCTATCTCTCAAGAAATTCTATAATTTACAAAAAATTTGGTTCAAACTTGACCCAAACCCAAACCTTCACATTTCAGTAGCAGCAGAAATTGATTATTTCTGAGTCTAGAGGTACTTTTAGGCCTTTAAAATTTGTTGGTGAGAAATACGTTATAAAATTAACCCATTCTCACCAAAAGGAAAGAATTTTTAAGATAATAAAATGGAGTATTTTTAGGCTGTATTACTGAAACCCAGGAAGAACTTGAATTTTATGTGGTACAGTGATTAGGATCATGATTAGGAGAAAAATATTTTTCATCTCTGATGTAATTTGGAACCCCACAAATGAAAAAAGAAATATCTTCAATTAGTTACTATTAAAATAGACTTCAGTTAGTCATCCTGCATCCCTTCAGGCCTGCATCCCTCCAGGCCTGCATCCCTCAAGAATTTGATAGTGTTGGTTTGGGGTTTTTTTAAAGCATGGTAGATTTAATTTAAAGTAAGCCTTTAAAGGGAAGACAAACCTTTCAGTGACTTACACCCCTAAGCATTTTTTAAATTGGAGTTTTCTGAGATGACAATTGCCTCCAGAAATGTCAACTAATTCACATTAATGTTGAACCATTACAAACCATTACAAATACAGACATAGCAATGTTAGATAAGACTTGAATATTTGTTATTGGCCAAAACATAAAGACTTAGCCAAAAAAATGTTGCTTCGTGAGTGACAAACAGAAATCCAGATATTATTAACTTCCTCATGATAGCAGAAGTCAGGGAGCATGGAAATGAGAGTTTAAAATATATGAAGTCAACAGTGCGTCTTTGAGGACACCACTTGATTTTTCATTTTCTCTTGTAATTATCTAGTGTGCATCTAGGAAAAACCATCTCTTCTTTCTAAAAATTCCAGAGGACATCCATATTTTATTATAACAGATTTGTCACTGGCTAAACAAACTAGCCTAAAGCAAGTCTCTGTGTTCTTAGCCTCTACTAATATGAAGGAAGTATAAAATATTAAATGCACCCCGCTATTAATCTGCAAGTGAATGAGTATTTCCAACCGATGTTAAAATGTTAAAAACATGCATTAAACAAACTATCATTAGTTACTAAAATTTCAATGCATTCTTTACTTCGTAAAATACTTTTCAGTGTCAGTCAATGTTTTCAAAATGTCTCTTAAATAAGTAATAACAGTATCTAGCTTGATGAACTTGAAGGATAACTTTCAAGAGCAGTGTTCCCATTAGCCACCACCATTTGCTTCAGGCTTTGGAGTAACCTGGGTTGGTTGAGATATTGTATATTAGGAAACAAGAATAAATGTTTATATAAGCTTACTGAAAAGTAAAGGAGGGTCTCTTGGCATTACAGACGAAAACAGAAATGCAATAAATATTAAAACAAATATTAAAGACCAAACTAGATTTATTTATACCAGTTTGTATGTGAACTTGATATTTGCAAAAATGAATATGGAGGTTTTAGAAGACTGATGGGATTCAAAGAAATTTTAAAACCTTTATGCTGTGGAAGCCTTGGGAAAACATAAGGGTTTCTGTGCCCTAACTGAGGAATGGAGGTAACCACCAAAATTTTTATTGGTTCTTTCACAAGCAAGTCTCTTCTGAGTCAAAATTCCACAATGAGCTTCAGGTTAATATCAGAGTATTGTGGAAAATACAGAACTGCTTCTGATTCTCAAGAAAACTCTCACAGACTTCTATGTTGCCATATCATAATCCGAATCTGTATACTTACAAGCTATCAGCTCTTGCTCCTTGATGTTGAGTGGAAAATTCTGGGTAGGAACATACTATTTCTAGAATACTTAAATTACTGTATTATTGCCCTTATGCCTCAGTTATTCTTATAAATGGATATTTTTACCTTTTTCTGTCCTGAAAATTATCCCTACAGGCTTGTTAACTGAGAGTGGATTGAAGATTTCCATTACAATATATTTGATGTACCTACCCCATAAGATATGGCAATTTAAAGTAGCACTTGTGCAGGTGTCAGCTGAATTGGGTATTTCAATATACTAAAGAACTTGAATTTGTGAATATCCAAATAATGTTGAAAAAATGAAAAAAAGCTTTTGCTGCCAACCTTGTGTTGCTGCTGCCTGCCTGTACAGCAGAAATGTTTCCTATTACACTCTTGTTCAATTTTCAAATGATCAGGTTTCTAGGAATAAAAATAGAAAAAGTGTGAGAGTGAGAGGGTGCAGGTAAAGATTGATAAAAATATTTAGAATTCCTCTTAACTTACTTTGGGTCTGCAAAGGGAAGCAAATATGCCAAGAAGATACCTTGCTTCTTAGCATGTTAGATAAAGTTGGTGGGGTTTATCTGCTGAAATGAGGGAGTGCACGTGTGAGTAACCACGCTTAAAGTTTGGTTCATCCTTCAGTATATGCCTGCTTTTGACAAAGGAGTAGTTCCTTAAACTCCTCTGACTGTGTTAACTGGATCTTCTTGACTCTAATGTAGCCAATGTGACTATGGATAGATGTGGCATTATGGATAACTTTAATGGGATTAATCCCTTTAGATCACAAAAACTTACACCATCTAAACACTGTCTAGAGTGCAAAAATAGAGACTGGGGAATATGCTAAAGATCTAACTGAAGACTCTTGTCCAAATGGGAGTACATTATCAGAAGAGATGAAAAACCTAGCCACTTTTAAAACTGGAGCTGGTACACACACACACACACACATATATATATATATATATGGAAAAGGAACATACTGGAGTGAGAGAAAAGAACAGGACTTGACTGAAAATATCCTTTCCTGTCCTATATTATATTAAGTAAACCTGGAGAAATTGGTTCAGAATTTCAGTATAAATATTCATATAAGCATAAGTTAAAGCCCTCTCCCATAGTTATACAAAACTTGCTATTTACAGTGAAAAAAAATTCCTGCAAATAAATTTAGAACAAGAATACACTAATAATGTAAATATAATGCTACAATGAAAACAGTGAATGCTATATTTTATTCTAGCTAATATGCATGGTAAAATACTTTTTAAATATATTAATGGTTATTTTAGGTGTGCATTAACTGGCTAGCCTTATAATTTTCATCCTGTTGCTTTTCCTTTCTTGTTAGAGCTTTTCTGAAAGCACAAAAATCCCTCATGAATATTTTAATGAATAAATAGAGTTGCTGTGCTGTTACTCTGTATACCTTATTGTATATTATTTTACAGTACTCTGAAAACTGACACTTTGTTCATGAAAATGAGTGCAAATCCTACAATTGCAAACCAGTATTGTTCATCCAAAAGAAGCCCATACCAATAATATATTCTATGGCTTTCTCTAGCTGTCACTTGTTACATGCCTATTTAAAAAGAACTACATATCCATTGGGCTTCAGAAACAATACTATAAGACTTAAGTAAAAGATTAAATATGATTAAGGAATGCCCCAAACTAAGTGATTGTTCTGTGATGTGGAAGGCTACAATGCATTTAAAATATCTAATCAATGATTAGTGTAAATAGTTAAGGCTACAATCAAACCACAAAAAATCATTAAAGACATAAAAGAGCTTGCATGGTTAGGGAGAAACATACTTTTAAACTCTTTGCTGGTTTGTAATAAAACCTGTTTATGGATTGCGGTGTTGGTTTTCATTATGCTAGAACTAACAAACAGTGGAGAGGGAAGAGGAGAAAAGCTGACAATTGTTTTGTTTTGCTCTGGTTTAACATAGATGCCACCTCTACTGATTGTACTGGGGCATGATGGGAGTAAACTCTCAATTAAATGTAATAACCACAACACAAAAATCAGCAAATCCAAGTATTTGAACAAACACATACATACAAAAAAAGCCTGTGATCTTATTTAGAAGCCTGGATAAAAATATATGCTGATAAGACTTAGTCTTCTGTTTTAACTCCTGCCCCTGCTTGTGGTGATTTTCCTTCACCATATCTCTAGCTTTTCCCTTTGACTCCTTTTTGTCTAATAGTTTTTGTTCCAGCTTCCATGTTCTGATTGATAGAGCTCATAGTTGTGATAGTTCCTTGCTTTAAATATTTCAAGTTTATTTGCCTTTGAGAAATGAAATTTCTAAAGTTTCTTAGTTCTCTAATTCCTTTATTTTTCGAGAGAACAATCTCTTTAATATCTATTTATTCATCTTTAAATTTTAGGGTTGGGCTTGTGTTTGATTTAATCTCTGTTATAACTTTATAACCCTTGCATGGATAGCTTTGATGTTCCTTTGCATGTTCCATTGCATCCAGTGAATATACATTCAGCTTTTTCAGTCTTGTTCGTAATACAAATCTTTGTAACTTAACATAATTTTTTTTTTTGTTTCAGTTTGTTTTAAAGACTGAAACAAATAGAGTTGCTAAAAATATTAAACGATTTACTGACATTTTTAGTAACTAGAGG
>JAYDZK010000268.1:43904059-43918649 GCA_034509185.1 Euphonia xanthogaster | reverse complement strand
ATGCTTCTGTAAGCAAAATAATGATCTGCTATGCTTTTTTATAAATACAAGACACTCTCTAAGCACCTTAATAACTTCTCTTGCCATTGGCAATGATTTTCAGAGTAAGGAAAGTAAAATTACAATGGAGAAAATTCAGCTAGCACTATTCTTTATTTCACTTCAGAGAAGCTGCATATGGAGAGATCATTGCATTTATATAATGCAGTAAATTTTTGTGACCTTTCCCTCCCTTAGAAATGGCTAAAACATCTCACAGAATTCAGCGTTAAGCACTGGTATTTTCTTGGAAACAATGCTCTTTAAGTAGTCTGAGAAACAAATATTAATATATTTTATAATGTACAAATGCAGTCATATTTGCCCGGATAAAAGACAGCTCCGAGTTTAAGGCAACCCATACCTACTACATTTATAAAATCCAAAACATATTTTAAATTTCCCTTATTAATGACAATTAAATATATTTTGCTTCTGTTGAGAATAATAATCTTAGGGTAAGCTAGCTTGAATTACCTTACATTCACTAGCTGAGTGAGCCAAGGCAGTGCTAACAGAACACCTGATATGTGGCAAAGTGCTTCCCTGATAGCTATATTCAACTTCTACCCTATGGTAAGTCTGAGATAATTCAATTGCAATATGTGAATACAACATGGCCCTTGGATTCAAATGCCTAAAGAGCTGTGAAGGACAAAGTCCTCTCAGGTTCAACTAAAACCAGCATATGTACCTGTTTAGCTGCCTATGGGGATGATCTTATTATTTGGTAATACTAACTTATTAGTAAAATTTGATTTCACCAACCTTTGACTTTTTTGTCCTTGTTTTGTCACATGCCAGATTGGTATCTCTCTGAACCAGACTGCTTCTGAACTCCCAGCTTTAACTGGCATCACAGAACTGAAGAGGCTGATGGGGAAATGCTCCTTCATTTCAGATTTACAGAATTATCCTTATCCCCTTTCCTGTCTGGGATCAGAAGCATGTTTGAACACTGCAGACATCTTGTACTTTAAAATCAGAATTCAAAGTTTTATCTAAAAACTGTTAAAACTCATCTCAGGATTCTACAGGGAAAGAACAGATAAAACAATTTATATATAGTACAGAAAAAAAAATATTACTCAAGACACACTCTATGGTTTGTTTTGGTTTTTCCTCCAGTCTGTCTACTGTTGGGAAGTGCCTGTATATATTCAGTCTTCATTTTAACCACTGGCAGATTACCACAATGTGAACTATACAATTCACATTATGTGGGATAAATGCAATAATTTTACAGGAGCAGAGAGAAAAACTCCAGCATGCTGAATTTGCAGCAAGTGCTTGAAAATAGCATCCCTTCTTCTCTGCAAGATACAGTATTACGACCAGATTTTTTAGGGTTCTGAATGATTACACTTAAAGCCACTTAACCATATTGATAAAATAACTGCTAGAGAAGTCAAAGCATGGTGCTTTTAACTTTATATGGTGTACACTTCATATAAAATATGTGTAGTATATATCTGATTCAAACTAACATATAATTTTCAATATGGATATAGAAAAATGAGAACAAAATTACATAGTCTCAATGGAGGCTTCCCAAAAGTTTTTTTGGAAGGGTTTATGGATACAAAAAAGAACGTTGGTAAGTACTGTTGTCAAAAACACCCCAAGCCCCGTGGATGGATGCACTCATGCACAAGCTAGCTGTAATACTTTAGGCGACTGCTTGCCCTCACTGGTCTGGGGTTTTGGTGTGGGGTTTTTTTTTTAACACAGGAAAGATTTGGGGGTTGACATTTTCCTTCTTCCAAAATTGTCTATACCCTTGTCCTCTATCAAACAAGGTTGGAAAGAACTGAAAGCAGATGGTATAATGTAACCAGAGTGAGAGATGAAGCAAATACTTCAGAAAGAATAGTGAGAAAGCCGTTCTATCTGCATCATGCCAGGACACTTCTCAGCCCACGTCCGCACTATAATTAGCTAGCACGTGGGACCCATGGCTAGTAATGCTTTCACACAACAAGCTCAGAATGATTTAGTACAAAATTTAGAAAATGGGCAGGTTAAAAATGACAACTTTATTTTTTGACACATTAGGGAGTCTTTATTTGAAAACTGTTTTGATATATATTTTTAAAGGCACTTAAATGTATAAACACAAAATAGCATAAAGTCATACATATCTAGTAATTTTCCTTAAAATGTATCAATTTTTCACTGCTATGTCCGTGTGCTCCACTTTAAATAAAAGCAAGTTCATATGATATATATCTCTTAAGACAATTCTTGATGGCAATATGGGGGGAAACATCAGCCTTTCCCCATACAAGTTCTCTGTAGAAGTTCTTTAGGGAACACTCCTATTTCTGTAAGTGAAAACTAAGTTTCTCTAGGGAACTGGTTGTGCCACTGACTGAATGAAGAAAGCCACAGAATCCACAAACCCTGCTAATGATAACATATCCCTTTATGAGCCAGAAGGAATTATATTCTCTATCCAGAGCTCTCCAACGAGGATTATTTTATTGATTTCAGAAAGCTGACTGAATTGAATGTCACAAATAAATACATTCTTAACATGCAACAGCCTCAAAAAAATATAGACTTAGATCAGGTCTCCAATATTTGCTCAGCTGAAGGATGCATTGGCACCTTACCAAGACCCCAGAGGTTGCATTTAATTTACATAAAGGAGATCAGATCTCCTTCCCTCTCATCTGTTTAAAGGCAGGATGAGATTCACAGATTCATTTATTCAAGCAGATGTTGGTTTGACAAATATATACAGGGAAGTCCTTGGGTGATTGATAATGGACTACTCCAACAAATCAAAATAATGTGACCTTGAAACACAGGGATTTTGTCTTTCCTTAGAAAAAGGTATCTGAACAGTGATTAGATGTACTGCTTTCATTTCATTTCCTATTAGCTATTTAAAATATTGTTATCTTTCTTTCTCTATGGAAAAAACCAATGAATCTAGAACCTCTGAATTAGGAATGAAAAACCTCTCATACATTAATCAAACACTCCAATTCTCCAGTGGCCACCTTTACTAGAGACTCTTCCTCTTGTCCAGCTGGGCTTGGGGGGAGAGACATGATTATGAAGACTATCAATCCATCTGATAGCAACAAGGATATTGAAACTCACCATAAATTGTCACCAGTGTGAATTAAGGAAAGAGATAAGGAAAGCAAGACCAGAAATTCATTAACAGACTTTAAAATAATAAGCAATTTTTAGATGAACTTTTAATGAGAGGTAACTGTTTTGGAAGTTTAACTGATAACTTTAAAAAACTGACCATTTTGAAAGGGGATATGAGAAGAAGTGATATTATAGAAATTTGTCTTTTAAAAATGGTTGGTTTGATTGTTCCTAACTCCTAATATAAACAACACAGTTACTTGAAAACACATTATTTTATATTCATGGATTAAACACTCAAAATGTAAGAAAGGTTGCATTCATTGTACAAAACTAAGTGATTAAATTCTTGCTGTAAGTAAAGTGCGGAACACAACATTAATTATTAATTAGGAATCAGCTGAACCTAGGCTTAATTATAGAACAGCTGCTGCTGCAGACCCATGATCAAGTGTCTGCTCTTGAGTGAGCAAGGATACTTGCTTTGGGAATTCAGGGTGAGGAATTCTTCTGTGTTACTGGGGTGAATCATCCAAAGATCTCCCCAGAAAATACTTTAGAAAATGTCAAATGACAGCTCTAGTAAGAGCCTTTTGCTGCTAACCCAGCTTTTACAAAGGGGTTGAGAGGCAGATGAGGAGCTGGTGTAACAGTTAGAGCACGGATCTTTGCAAGGACAAAAACAGCCCTTGACTGCTCAATTTATCCAGCCATGCTGAAAGAGATAAGGAATGCTTCCTAGCAGCAGACACCAGTTATTTGAAGTAATTGCATGTCCAGAACAACTTCTCTCCAAAACCACATGAGCACTATGGGGTTTTTTTTGCATCTTAAGGTTTACCAAAGTGGTGTCGAATAACCAACCACAATTCACTACAGGAGAATGTCAACAGCTTGTAAAGCTCCGCAGGAGGAAATCACAGACTCACAGACAGCTACCCTATCTTAAAAGCAGCAGAGACAGCACTTAAAAATAAATGCAGAGTCTTAAGGAAAAAAAAACGATCCTTCTCTATGCCTGGTAAACATTGCACAACATAAAAGTGTGCTTAAAGTTCCTAAAACTGGAGATCTTATCAAGGATTTTGTTTCTTAAATCTGTCTTCCTTCTTCATTATATTTTTAATGAGGAGATTAAAAGACCATTTTGGTAAAGTTCATGATAAACTTTAAAAATAGAAATTATTGGAAAAAGAGAATCGTGCCAGCCTCTGCATTGATATCTGTGAAGGTTTGTGTTTAAAACTCACAAAATATGTATCTATTTTACTCTCAGAAGAGGGACGCAAACCCAGAACAGTTAAAAATCAAATGTAATTAAGAATTGTTTTCTTATTGTAGAATTGAGAGTTTTGACTCCCACAGAACCAGCTAGGACCACACCAGAAACAAATAAATTTGGCCACTATATGGGTTTCAGTGTATTTTTCAAACAAACAGCAGTGCTCAGTTGAAACCAGCTCCACGAGTGGCAACTGAAACAAAATAAGATGCATATTCCAAAGTGGCTGCAAGTGCAATGCAGCTGGGTTAGTATGTAGTTAAATTTAGTGAGTGAAGGTTAGACAAAATACCTGCAAAGAAGGTGGTAAAATTAATTGTAAGCTCCTCCTTATATGTTTACAACATCTAGGGTTCTTTCCTTATTGTCTTTGCAGAAATCTGTACAATTTATCACCTTGGTGCTCTGCATAGAAAATAGTCTTAAAATTCAAGACAAGATTTATTACGCTCATGATCTCTGCATAAAAGAGTATCAGGTGTGGATTAAGTGATATTACCCCTTACTCTCTGTACAGTTGCTCCCTGTTAAAGCTAGATCCTGTTTTAAGAGCACATCAAAGCATTCCAACTACATTTAGCATGTCTCTTGGGAATGAGGAAAAATTTTGGAGACCTAGGAAAGCAATCAAATAAGTGAATGCTACTCTAAACTGCACAGGAGGACACAGACTACTAACCCAAAATTGGAAAACTTCATGGAAATATATTCTTCTTGGTGCCACAGAATCCCTTTATAGGCTTTTTTGTTTGTTTGCAATGGTAGCTACTATATAGTACTTCATAAAATTACATCTGTTGGATGATTTCTCATCTCAATAGCTTACTTTCATTATTAGTGGGACTGCTGCTATATATCTAAATAAGAATTTCTTTTGTCAGCCCTATTGACTAAATATTCCTTGTCAAAGAAGAAAGATGTTCAAAGGCTCTTTCAGTTCCTTTCCAAAGAACAAAGCAAGCAGCACTGAGGCAATGGATCATTTAAAAGTCTCTCACAGCTCTGGGACCCAGATCCTCTCTGTTATGAAGTACCATAGCCCTGTGAGGAGCTTCTCTCTTGAATTCAGGGGAGTCATGATTTCACTCATGGAGACCATGGACATAAAGTCCCAATAGAAAATGATCTTGCCTGACATATTACAGTTCATTTCACCATTTTGCAAAAATTGTAATTTAGACTGTTATTATAATTTATAGGTTTAGACTATGTGGTATAGCAAATGGCTGGTGTTATGCAGTACATTTGTCACTGCATTTATTTCTGTGTGCTTAATTACCTTCTCATATAGTCGGTGTATTGTGTCAATAATTTAGAGTATAATATGTCTATCTTTGAAGAGAGAGAGAATGTATATGAAAGTTTGCACTAAAATGTGTGCATTTATACAAGATATCTGTAGTGATTTTGGATTGTAAAATCATATATAATATTGGATGAAAAAGATTTGATCATTTCAATTTGAAACTGACACTGTCTCCAAACATTCTGCTGACTCATCTTTCATTAATTTACATATCTCTATCTAATTCCAGAAAGAAAGCCACTTCCTTAAGATAAACCTGTTTGAGATTAATATGTACATCAGCTCTAAGCAGTTTCAAAATAAAGTTTCATTTGCTGTGATTTCAAAGCAAGAAAGAATGTGGTAAAAAAAATGTAGCAATAGTAACAGTAGCAATATTATTAACAAAAATAAGTATTGTAATGAAAATATTTACTTTCACTCCAGTAGAAGATGTGCATTCCAACAAGAACTCATGAAGTACTGACTTAGACAGTACTTGAATACAGCAGGACAATCTGAACTCAATTAAATAAAATTCAATTTCTCAAGTGTCCATAGCTAACATCAACCCAAAATTGGACAGTTGCATATAATAGGACTGAAATGGCATTTCAGGGTCAGAGCTGTCTGCATACTTGCTGTCTATTGCTGGAGGATCCTAAGATTCCTATGCCCACTAATTTTAATCAGGAAGTAAAAGAGAGATCTATTTTCATTTCCTTTGTTTTCATATACAGAAGCACATTAACTGTGGCAGCAGAGACAGGTGGTCTAACTTGTGCTTCAAAGTGAAAGAGACAAGCATTTTTCTTTACAGCAACCTGATATTATAGGTGCTTTATGAACAAATTTCTGATGAATTTCTGAATTTAGGGACAAAACTAAAACTTGTTAGCAGCTTTTACTTTAAAATAGTGTTAATACTGATACATCTTTCTGAGAAGTGATTCTAGAAATTTGCAGGTCCCAGATTAGCAGAGTTCAGTTTTCTCATCAAGATTTAGAAGTCTGAAAGTTGCATTTCTTCAGTTTCCACAATAACGTTGTAAAACAACAAGTGGATTAGTTATTGTTCTTTGGTATACTTGAACAACAATTGTACATTTGAAGCTACCCCAGCATACAGACTCACCTCTGCCCCAACACCAAAAACTGAACGTAAGAAATAGAGAATTAAATGTTCTTGGTTTGTGTTTAGGGCACACACACATGAGAAGGAGAATTTGAATTCTGTTTTCTGTGCTGGGGAGCATTTTCAAAGAACACGTACCTTTGACAAAAGACACAAATGCCCTAAGCTGGGAGAAGGGCACATATATCTGCTTCCAAGTACACCCAGCAGCACATAGAAAAATGATCTTAATTGACCATATTGATTTGTGTTTTCAGACCTAAAATCTTGAGTTAATTTCTTCGCTGTGATACACCCTTACTGAAATGGAGGATGACTTGATTATGTTCCCTGAGCCAATGATGAAAACATACAGATACTGTTGCTCTTTTCACCTATGGCCTTCCTAGCTGAATACAAGCATTTGAATCTCTGGCTTCCAGATCGCTTGAAAAGGCTTTAAACCCCAGATGACTGTGATAGGATTTGAGTCTCTGAATTATAAGTTCCTCTAAGAACTAAATAATAGTCCTAATTTGTAGATTTGCATTTAAAAATCTCGTTTCCATGCAAAATATTAAAAACCATGCAATGAAATATCATGCTTTCTTCCCCTTTTGGTGCAAAAATTCAGTAAAAGGAAAAAGAGACCATGCACAGAACTAGCTTAGCAGATAAAAAATTAGTAGGCATGGAATTGGGAATAAAGTGGAACATTTTAAAAATTAAATTCTTTATTAGGAACATTTTGTTTTATTTTTTGCTTTCTGTTTCAGACTTATCTGGCTGGAAAACTGAAGATCTTGGATTCCCTCTGTAAGTGAAAAAATTACTGCTGAGCTCTCAAGGAGCTGTGGCTTCTGAAAGGGTGAAAATCTGGTGTACCAGCTGCCAGAAAGCAGTCTCAACAAAGGTGAATTGGCAAGTAATCGGAGAAATTTTGAGAATTTAATCAAAAGTGACTTCGCTCTACAAAAATCCCGTAATTTGATGAATAAGCAGAGTCTAGTGACCCTCAAACCCAGTTACTTCCTTTGTCCATGGCACTTTCCTTGTACAAGTGATTCTGTGACAAGTAGCTGCTAAGAGCACTCATTCCACATACTTGCCAGGTATGTGAAAAAGCATGTTGCTCTGCTGCATGGGGGATATTGGAAACAGAAATTCTCTCAACCTCCTGGCCAGAATGAGGCTCTAACCACAGCTTTCACAACATGAACCACACACTTACTTGCTTTGTGAGAATGTGTCAAGAAAAAAAAGAATGTTAAGCATCTCAGACAACCAGTACATCTGGCTTTTATCCTGCTCACTGCCTCACTCAGGAAGGAATATGGTTATTTTTAGATGTAAGGTCCATGTGTTGAGCCAAAGGAACATAATTCTCCAGCTGATTCAAAGATGATAGGAAAAGATTTTAAATGCTTTAAATTCTATAGGCTCATTTATCATCTGCTAGATCCTCTTTCCCCCCCCAAAAATCGAAGGCCTCGTTTGTTCTTTAAGCATTCATTACAGCTTTGGTCCCCATATAAATCCTCAGAAAACCCCACCCCAAAACATGTACTGTAATACAAATAGCAAATTACAAAAAATCTTCATTAGTAGCTCATCAACCCTTTATGGAAAATAACTTATTAATTGATTGTGACTTTTCAAGCAGCTGTAACATTCAAACAATTTAATACAACTCCCACCACGATGGTGTTACTAAATCATTACCAAAATTCCCAAACCTGCAGCCCAGCAGCTCTGTGCCCATGGTTTCTTTCAGTTTTTATCTCTTCTACTCAAATACTTTGGGTGTGGGTTTTTTCAAGCTACGGTTACTATCGAAAATCATTTCTTAAACCGCATTTGGTTAATTGAAATATTATTTTAGTGGACAGTCTGGAACCACAATTACCAGGACTTTTTCATAGGTGAAGCAATCAAGTAGTTCATAATCCCATGTCCTTCAGCTTCTATAAATACTACTTCCCCATGAATTGACTGTGAATGACTAATTTGCAGCTAATTACAAGTGATTCACTTGGTTATATGTTTATATACTTTTATGTTTATACACTTTTTTTGCCAGTCTATGTAGTGAATAAATGGCATTTACAGTCCTCTTCTTTAAACAGAATTTATCTAGGAATATTTTGTACATTTGCAAAATAAGGCTTGGTCATTACTTTGAATAACAAAAACATTTAAGGTTTTGACTAACTATTTTAAATGTGTCCACCTTAGAGGATATTCGTACTTAGGTATAGAAGGCTGTAGTGATTCAGTTCCTTCTTATTTCTTGACAATTTTGGTTAGTGTTCTGTTTTCTATATAGCCTCAACAGTGTTATTGACCATAGCAGGTATAATAGAGAGACCTCATAGCACACTAAGTAAAGATCTTCTTTAAATATAATTTTAGCAAAATAAACCCAGACAATTATATTCATGCTATTTAAATTGTTGTAACATTTAATGTGTTTAACAATTCTTTCCAGATCTGCCAAGAAGAGATATTCAAGTTAAAAAAGCAGATGAAAGCAAAATGAAATATAAGAATTGGAGGCTAATGGTAAAATCAAGAGTCAAAAAATATGGGCTCTATTTATACATTTTATTGTATTGAAAGTATTTTTCTGCTAACTTTATCACTGTTTGAAAACTCCACATTGGGGAAGGAGTTTTCATTTTTGTTTTATTTTTCCTTTTTTTTTTTCTCTGTGAAATTATAAACAGGGTCAGAGCCATGTAAATGCTTTGCCCTCTGTTAACCTGAGATGGATTCTGTGGCAGTTTGCCTGTCCAATGGTATAGAGATTTACAGTATGCATTGTAAATCCCATTAACTTGTCATTAAATAATTAGCCACATCTGCATCAGACATGTCTGATGCTGGTCATCAAAATTTTTTGCTTAAATTCAGCCTTTTTATTCCCCTCTTCATTTTCTGTTCCTCGTTGAATTATTGATCATGTATTTGTTATGTTATTATTTCCATGCACATCAGAAGGCTAGAATATATATTCTCATGCTGTATATTATTTCTTCTGGTTTTCACCAGTGGTCCCAGTTATTTAAGTGAAAACAGGTGAACCCTTTTGGGGAAAGAAGAGGCAAAAACAGTGAGGCAAACAGCTAAGGAACATTTTTTTCTTTCTTTGACTATGTTATTTATTTCTGAGATCCTAATGATCAGACCCTCAGCTCAAGTTAAATCCCTTTCTGCTACTCTAGTTGTGCACAGGGTATATGAGCCCCACTTGAAGGAGCAAGTGGAGGTTTTTCCTTCTCATCCAAATCCCCTTTCCATCTGGCATTAATCCTGGGCTCCTACTGTCCATCATAGTGTGGGACAGTTTTGGCCCCAGGCCAGGATGAATCTTTTTTTCCCCTTCACTTCTGTTCTTCCTTGCTCCCTCTCCTGTTTGGAGCACATGCCCTGCAGCACTGTGTGCTGGGCCCTCAAAGCTCAGTAATGGAAGGGATACCCTTGTCCTACAGAGAACAAGCTTTTTTGTACATGTACTGTTTTCTCATGCACAACTGTACTTGAAGTTTCCTCACAAAAATAGTTAAAGTCAACTACCATGCTCACACACTGCTACAAGGGAAAGATTTTCATTGATAGCACCTAGGCGAGCCCTAATTAGTTAATGAATTAATAATAATAATAGTAAACAGAGAATGTGTAGAAGAATTGCATTGCTTCTGAATCTGTGAAGCTGCATGGCAAGCTCAGAAGGGATTCATATGCTTAAGTTTTTGGATATTGTTAGTATTTTAGGTGGGAAATAAAATGAAGTAGAGACTACAGTCTACTACATGAGGCACCTGCTTTAGTTAATGGGATTATTTTTATGTATCAAGAAAGAAGTAACCACTACATTAAAAAGCTTTGTAAAGGTGCTGAGATAGTCTAGGTGAAAAACATTATTTAAAAAAAAGAAATTAAAAAATATTCTCAAACTTTGTGAATCCTCTAGGGAGCTGAATGTTCTCATTGCAAGGAAATCCCAGCCTCAAGTCCAGAAGAAACTGGATTTTTCTACAGATTACTGGCAAAAATTCAGCATATTTTTCTGCGGTGTTTTTCAGTGAAGATCTGCTTTTGGAATTTGAAAGGAAGCGATGGAGGGAGAAGTTAATTATCAGAATCTGCATGAAATACTCCGAAAGTCATAATGAAATTCATCATGTGCGTCTCTCTGACACATAAATGATTTTTATTTATACATGAGCATCTATCATACCACATCTTTTCCAAATCTCAGTATTCTTTGTAAACACAGATTTTACACAGATATTTCTTGTGCTCATTCTTGTGCCCTTTCACAAAGCATGAGTGCCTTGCTCTTTTAAACACACACCTCTTTTTTACAGCTGTAGTCAGTACTACAATTTAAAGGACTGGACTATGCCAAATGAGAAACCATATACTCTAAAAGAATTAGTAGAACCTTCTTCCACTGCCTTCCTCAAACACATACTAGTCTATGGTCAGTGGTAACTTTTAAAATATTTGCACGGTTTCTCTGCTTGTACAGCATCATAAAATAACGATAATACTTATAACAATATTTTCCTGTTACTGATGAGGAATAGAATCCCAGCCCTAAGTCTCTGGTAGGGTTCTCATTTGCTTTGTGATAGGTCCAGATTTAGCTAAAGAAGGCTACAATCTGGTAGACTTTGAAAATAAAGTCTGAACCTCATTCTTCTGCTGTCGGGGCAGGCTTTTCCATGCAGCAGCCTACACAGTGATGAGGGGAGTCTTTGTCAAGCCAACTGGATCTGCCTGAAAACTTGCTTGTGGTGCTGAGAGAAAGCTTGTCTCCATGTCTCAAAGGGATAGTAGTCTTTTCACTTTTAAACAGCCTTTTTTCTTTATGGATTTAAGTGTATTTACATTTCTTTGTCCAAGTGCTGATTCTGCTTCATTGCTGGTTTTCCTATCTCTGGCTCATAGATGCTGTTCATACTTATAACTTGTGGACAACAACATCATCAAGCCTCATACTATGAACATTCCTTGGCAGAGCTTTCTGACAGGTGATTTTTCCATTAGGGGATTTTTCTTAATTTTGATTTTGCTCCTAAACTCTCCACTCAGTTTATCTGGATGCTGGGAGCCCACGTCAGACTGACTGCAACAAAATCCTCAGATTTGTGCTCACCTCTCCTCAGTGAGATACTCATAAATATAATAATGTTTTCTAATGTAAACTCATAGTAAATTTCACACATCTCTTCAGTAAGATTGCAAGGAGGTGTAAAGCAAAACTTAGTGCGAATGTGTGCATGAGATATAAGAAAGGAGCTAAATCTTGCTGTGAAATTTTGTTTTTACATTACAGGGAGGCTCAACAATTGGCGTCTCTTCAGTTCCAAAATTAGTACTTGATTTCTTTTCAAAAAAACCAATGTGTGGCAAAATGAAAGATTTGGATTTTTTTGTTTTCTGCCTGATTTTTTGACTAATCTGAAAATCATCTCAATTTTCTTTTTTTTTTTTACTGCCTGAGACTTCAAGGATTTGGATTTTATTTTTACCTAACCAAATGCATTGTTGAAATCAATTTTGGTTTAGGATAATAAACAAATCCTCAGACAGTGAAATGAAGTGTTTTAAATACTTCCACTAATTCACAGAAATAAATTGGGCTGTAAACAAAACTCCAATGTCACTTGGGTACAAAACCAACATGGTTTTGATTCATTTTCTTCTGGAGGAAGACCAAAACCTGCTTTTGAGCATTAGTTAGGGCATTTATCCAGAGCGGCATAAATAATGTCTTCTCCCAGGGCTTGAACACCTTGTTCTTATGTCAAATGCCCTTATACTAATCCCTGGGATAGGTGCCTTGTCAGATGTCAGGCAAAGGTAAGAAGTGATTGTTTTTCTACTTTCAATCTAAAATTGCATTCCAGACCAATGTCTTTCAAAAACTGATATATCTGAGAAGATAGAGGAATGAATTTTTGATGCATCATCATGTTCTGAGAGAAAAAATGAAATTTTGATTTTAAATTCCTCACTACAGAATGTTTCAAAATTCAATAGTAATTACAAATTACCAAAAGAATTGGTGTCCATAGAATGAGTTGTAAGACAGACAAAAAGGCTGAAATATAGTATGAGAACAATTTCATGTTCACTGTGTTATCTTCTATGAAAACAATTCAGCTTCATTAATCATTCTCAATATGTGTATGTCTGTTCCATAACAAATTATGAACACAATATCTAGTTATCGAGACACTTGTTACATGAAGATGGCTAAATTTCATGGAGGGTAAGCAAAATGTGAAGACAAGCTTTATCTTGACTTTGTGAATGCTTTTGGACTGGAATGAGATGATGACTATGAGTTACTATGATGAAGGTTTGGCTCTTTGCCTTCTGCCACCTAATAAACTTCTTTCCCCATTTAAAATCAAGCAGCAGGGAACCAGGAGAACTATAGAACTTACAAAAGAGGAGTGGAGTACGTGTGTTTTATCCTTTAAAGTGAAACAATATTTTTAGAAACTTATATTGACAAGTAATTCACCTCTGGTCACGGACTACTTAAGGGACGAATTGCCAAATTACATTGCTTTTGTTGGTAAACAATAAAATCATACAGAGTACTGTGGACAAGAGCCTATTCTAAAAGCAAGAAAATCATATAATTGTTCCCCAGGACAGGTGAAAGTATTTTTGGATAAGAACCAGATGAAGGAGAATGATACAATTTTCCTTTTAATCCTGAGGGAAGTGTTACCTCATTTTTTTATAAAAAAGTAATGCCAGACAGAGCAATTTAAATCAAATATCCCTTGCTCCACTGAAAACCTGAAGAAAACCTCAATTAAATTGTCAAAATACTCCAGATATTCTGTTTTCAGTATCTCCAGTCTGACTCATCTAGAACTGTAGAGAAAGGTTAATGATTTTTTCCAACCCACCTTTGTAGAGTCAAAAAGCTTCATTTGCCTTCTTTACCTTAATCAAATGGAAGCCATATTACAACCATTGAAAATCTTGTTCAAGGAACTGAAACAATTTTAGGCTCCTTCTGCTTCTTAATTCCAGTGAAACATGGTGTGTCCTACTTAGGAAGGGAAAATTGCACCTTAGCACTCCACATAGCTACTGCTAATTGTCACAGGTTTGTTATCTGTTATATACTGCTTTAGACAGATTTTTGTACTTAAAACTCTACTGCTGCTTCATAAAGAGTGTAGCTATTATTTTCAAGATCTCTGGATGCTGCTTCTAAATCATTCAGGTGAAACTGAAGTCATTTACACGTACACTTGAAATGGAATATGACATGTCAGATTAAAGCCCTCCATCTAAACATTATTTATTTTTACTAAACCACTACTTCAGCTCATAAGCTAATTATTACTTGTAATGATAGAAGTACTGCAGGAATTCTCTGCCAAAGTTCATTTAATTTGCATTTTAATATACTAAATCTTCTTTTCATTAATAGTGCTGATACAGGAGTTTAAGAGACACAATAAAAATGTGGGTGTGTTTGTGGATAACTGAAATCCACTCTGGCATATAAAAGAAAATGAGAGTCCTCTTTCTGGCACCATTACTGAAATTCTTCTCCACCTCTTTTCTGTGTGAGCTGAAGGCTGTGCAGATGGTTTGGCATAATTCATTCAACAAAATGGTTCAGAGGCAGGGAGGTAAAGTCCATATTACCTGAAACTTCATCTTTTTTTTTTTTTTTTTTCTTTTCTTTCTTTTTTTTTTTTTTTTTTTTTTTTTCCGT
>JAYDZK010000268.1:43864705-43903959 GCA_034509185.1 Euphonia xanthogaster | reverse complement strand
ACATTTTTTTTTTTTTTTTTCTTTTCTTTCTTTTTTTTTTTTTTTTTTTTTTTGCAGTGTAGTGCAGGAATTTACTTTCTGGAAGACTTTCTTTGTTAGAATTTTAACAACTTAGTCTAATAAGATACCCTATTTTTCCAGCAAGTATATAGATTTGCTTCTTCAAACACCTCTCAGAGAACACTGTAGCATAGTTATCATACTTGCATTTTGAGAGAGCTGCAATACAGGTCTTAAAATGCCATTGACAGCAGCAGATTTGTAAAATCTAGTATGTGCCACTTTAGTATTTAAGCCATCTAATGAAAGCACAAATGAAAGTAGAGTTACCAGAAGGCACTAGCTACCTGCATTAGGAGGCTTGTTTGAATCCTTGTGAGAGATATATTTTCTAAAAAGCCATAATTGGAGATGAAAATCAATTTGTTACAAAGTCCCCTTTTTCACTCTTTTCACTCTTTTCTTAAGTGCTATCCCTTTATCTGTCTTGTCTGATAAAGACAGCTTACCCAGCTGTTTTCTTGTGTATCCTAGATGAAATAACCATATCTTCAAATGGCTGCCAAACAGAACAATTTTCTGATGGCATTTTTATAGAGTTACAAAAGATCTTCACAAAATGTATGGTGCTGTGCTTTTAAAGTTTACCTTAGCCTCAGTATTATCAGCTTATGTTTCAGTAGTGACATATGTGCATCTCTCACAGGAACTGAGGGACTGAGCAGTAGGAGATTTTCTTATTAGAAACTTTGGATTTTGAGCAGTAATCTCACATTTTACAGAAAGCTCTGAGATTCACCCTGAGCAAAAGAACAACTTTCATAATGAGTCTCTTTTCTTACGAGCCAGTGTTCTGCCTCATTTATTTCTTTGAATTGTTTTACTCTGCAAGTAGTGCCATTAAAAGCAATGTTAGAGACAATCTGAATCTTGAAAAGAGAAGGGAAAATATATAGTAGATTTTAGGAAACAAAGCAGAGAGTTCAGACAAAAAACTCAAATGCTTGAGAGCTCAAAATCTGCCATCAGTCCTTTGTATAATGTATTATTTAGCTCAGGACATACAATTTTGTTTAGATCATGCACTTCCTCCAGCTATCTTTATATATTCCTTGACCCCACCCAGATGTGTCGGCCTGATGATTTTTAGTGTTTCTATTGCTTTAGAAGGTATTGCTTTAAACCCAGGTGGTTTAAAGTTAGGTCTCAGATGGAGAACTGAGGCATAGAGAAAGTTATGACCTAGGGCAACTATAACCAGCACAGCCACTGCCGCAAGTAATGTTGCCTAATATTATGTTGGTTGATTTAATTTTTTCCCATTGATATGCATTGACATCTGAGTTATCCTTGGGTACTATATTTAACCTGCTTTTGTCACTCCCTTGAAGGGGACTAGCTTTTCTGTAGGTTCTATAACTGTTCTGTCATAGAAACCCCAAGAATATGTCCCAGATACTTCAGGAGATGTCAGGTGGCACTGGACACAAAGCTGTACACAGGCGAATCAAGCCTTAGAAGTTTAAGTCTGATCACAGCATCAGACCTGTCAGGATCAATTGATAGCTAATCAGCATCAAGATTGCAATTTGTCTTCCTAAATGTTCAGCGTACAAATCTGCTTTAAGATGAGGTATATGACTGCAAACCACAATGAATTCACTGACTTTGCATTCCCTGACTAAGATGAAATCTTGGGTCACAATGGAGACACAGATGAGGTGAATGCTGACATGAAGACCCTGATTGCTGATCTTTGTATCTTGACTGGTTTGCACTTAGTAATTTATTCCTTTTTATTTTTTCAGTATGCCTCATAAAAATATGTATAGTCTGCTGTAATCAGTGGAATTTAATGTTGTTTCCATTAGCATTTTGAACACAAAAGCTCATCTACTTTTTAATGAGATAAAAAAAAATCTCAGCCTGACCATTACAGGCAGACAGATTATCAGTGAATTCAGTGTTGAATGTGGTGGTTAACGAAGGCAAGTTTCCCCTCCATTATCTCAGAAATTCTTTTTTCAGTTTATATTATCACTGATAAATGTGTGGCTATGTTATAGTCAAGATGTGCTATGGAGCAGTGGGTAGCTGCCTTATCATCCCCTGGCCAAACTGAGAAAGGGAAACATGATTCTAAAGCAGTACTATGGAGTTGGAGTTATGAGGAGAAAAAATGAGAAAGAGAAAGGTGTTTAAAAGGATATATGTGTCCACAGTAAATGATCAAGGGAAAACACTAGCTGTTTCTGTTTGTCAGAAAGAGAATGGGGAGTCTGAAGGGCCAAGTCACTCAGCCAAGCAAGACAGCCTGTTTTGTTCCCTAACATTTTAATCTGTCTTTTGTGAGCTTCCCCCAAATGACTCACTAATCCAATCAGGATCAGTAACTAATGATTCAAAGTCCCTCAAAACTATGCTGGTTATTTCAGATGAATCTTCCTATATATGACCATGCAAATTTTTCATGTTGTTCTTGTGAAAAATTGCCTCATAAATAGTTCTGGTAAGCAAGGCAGCAGACAACTTAAGTGAAACATATCATGACAAGTATGCAAATAATGTCATCAGGCCCAGCCAATATAGTGTCAGATTACGAACCAGATCCAGCATCTTTGCTGCCACATGGTGATTCAATGTTTCTGGGCTTTGTCAGCAAAAAATAAATCATGGGTCTGAAAAACTTGATGCTATTTTTCAGACATGGCAAGCAGATATGTACAAAAATGTCTTCAGATCTGATTTATTAAGATCACCTTTTTGTCTCCAGAGACTAACCGGAATACATGTATTTTTATTTTTTCCTCCAAAATGCTCATTTATGGAAGAACATGTTTCAGCCCCTAAATGATTATTCTATGCATGTCTGTTTTAGATTGCAGCACCAGTTTTGTTAATGGTTTCTGAGGTGATGCTGATGCCTTTGAGGCTGCCTGGCAGAATTGCTAGCATAAAACTAATGAGTATCCTGGCACGACCCTGCACTGCTAGGACATGAAGGCAAAGGGGAAAATAAATTAGAAACCTGGGTGTAGAAAGAATATCTGTAAAGGCACTTAATGAAGTCTAGAATAGAAAATTAATCACCCATAATAATTAGGGTTTGTGAGACTATTTAATTTAATTCCATTTACACATATTTTCCACCCAATGATTAATGAACTCTGGGATAGCTTGTAAGTAAAATCTGAACCTGATATAAGCTTTAGAAGCGTGTAGAGTAGAGAGTTATTAGACCACAACAGCTTTAATCTGCTGTTTTCATTCTATATCTAACAGGTTTCACATAATCTTTGGGTACAAAATGATGTGGCACCAGTTTAAAGTGCTTTTGGAAAATACATAACCAGAAAGTGCTTGATATAATCTAAGTGAAAAATGGTAAATTGAACAACATCAGTGTGAAGCAGACTATTATTAAACTATTATAAAGCTGAAGCCAGTACAGTTTATTGTTTCTAATTCCTCAGCCTCTAAATTCTTATTTAGCATTTCACTTTTTTCCAGATCAGTAGTATGTTCATTTTTTTAAATACAGTCATTAACTTCCGGCTCTTCTTTTGAGGATAATTTACCATACTTTAAAACCTGGGAAATGTTTGTTCTAAAAATAACTGTCAAGCAAACAACAAAAGAGAGGCATCAAAGATTTTGTCTGCTTTGACTTCTGAGTGCACAAGTTAATGACAAGTCATTTTTGTAATTTGAGGCACAAATTTCTGAAATTCAGTGTAGTAGGGTATGCGGTCAGTGAAACCTCATGGTCATACTCATTCCTTCTGGCATTCATGCCTGTGCACGTGTGAAATGGTTTTAGAAGAAAGATGACAGCATTGTTCCAAAGACAGAAATAAATTCCTAATAATATAAATAGGATAAAGTCAAACATCTTGGGTTGCACTTCAGAGTTTGACACATCTCCTTGAGATCAGCAGCGACTGACCTTGTGTAACTCTTCTTCAGACCTACACATTCCTGCTAAATGAAGTAGTGAATGCATACTATTTTAGATCTGTATTTGAGGCCTGTTGAAAGAAAAACAAGAGAGAATGTAATAAATTGTGTGGAAAGGAAATAGATTATAAAAAATATAAATTATAGATTAATTTTTTTTAATCAACAGCTGAAAAATTAAGAAAACTTCTGGAGATGTAGTCATAATACCATTGAGTAAAAGAAGAATGCAAGACATAACAAAAATATGTGATTTTTAAGTTTTAGTTCCCTGGGTGTGAAGAGGGTCAGAATAGTAATTTTTTTTTTTCTTCCAAAATGGTATCAAAAGAGAGAGACAAAAAATTAATATTTCCTATGAAAGAATATTGTGAAGTAGTTTTGTTTTGTTTTGTTTTGACTTACTCAGTATATCATATTTCTTGTACTTTCATAATTTTCTTTTAAAACATTCTGGGTTTTTTGGTTTGACAGCAAATTTAATACTAAATTAAAATGGTTGCATCAAAAGTTCTGGAATTTTATGCAGTGGAAATAGACTATTTTTTTTTTTTTTAAATCAATGCCTCATTTAATCTCATTTAATCCCTTGCTGATGATACAAAACAGGGTGAAGTGGCTGAAAATCCAGCATATTGTATTAACATCTAAAAGGGCCTCAGGCTGAATAAAGGGGCTGCCAAAAGCCTCATGAAGCTCAGCAAAAGAAATTGCCAAATTCTTCATCAGAGGAGGAGGAACCCCATGCACCAGCACATGTTGGCACCCACCTTGCTGGAAAATGTCTTGGCAGAAAAGGCCTAAGGTACAGGTAGAAACCAAACTGAATATGAGGAAGCATTAGGGGGAGTGTTTTAAAACATGAAACTGTTGTGAAAATTTCATCAGTTTTCTATCCAGTACCAAAAGTTCCTGATGCATTAAGCCCTGCTGTTTCCACCAGCTACTGAAGAGTTAGTTACCAATACACACACATTTAGAAATGTGATGATTTACTTATGATTTTTCACACTCTGCCAACTGATAACTTTACCTTGCAGTTCTTATCCAGCCCTGTCACAGTTCAATGCAGCCATCTGCAAGCTTATGTGGAGGAAAGAGTCTTAGCAGAATAAAGAAAGAGAGCTCAAACACAGCCCCACCTGAAAAGAGATTGGAAAAGTAAAGCTGGTAATGCTCTGAATGGATAAAGGGAGCTTACCTTGAATTTCAGTTACTTCAACCCTTCCTTATATAATGATAAAATCAGTGTTTATGCTTTGGCTTGACAGCTGAGTGAAAGTGTGTCAGATATGGCAAACACATAAAAAGTTTCCTGCAACAGAGAAAGTTTTCTGTCTTGCAAGTAACAGGTTCTTTTGAAATACAGTCCTGACAGGAATGCATGTAAATATTTCTGTACAAAACATATTGTGTCTGTGAATACTCTTTAGGTGAAAGTAATTCTGGTAAGTAAACCCAGTAGGAGTCCATATGCATTTATTATGCTTAGACTTTTTTTTAGCTATATTTTAAAATTCAAATAGTGGGGACAGAACCTTTCACAGATTGTCAAAAGGTGCTTGCAACATCCTGTAGAAAGTTATCAAAATAGAATTGCACTGTGAGGGGTGACTTTGCAGTGTCTAACCTTAATTTATTGTTTTTGAAATGTATTTGCCTATAAATAATCACTAGGAATAATGCACTTTTAAAAAGCAAAAGTTCTTGTATATAACATCTTAGAACCATTGCTGAGTTATAATTTATCACTGACACAGATAACATTTGAGAGCATTGGCTAGGTCAGATTTTAAATAATGTCAAGAACCAAGAATCTGTGCCAAACAAGGTATGTTTAAAATATTAACAAATAAAATGAGAATTCCTCATAAAAATTATATAATCCTAATGGTCTATGTTACTAAAAGTTAGTTTCTTCAGAAGACTATTCTGGTTTATTTAACACACATATAAAAATTGCTCTGGCTTCTTTAAATATATATATGTGTGTGTGTGTGTTTGTGTTTGTGTGTGTCTGTGTGTGTGTGTTCACTTGCAAGACAATAGTTCTGCTGTTCCATGATCACAGTTTGAGCTATGGGTCTATTTCCACCTGTAGCAAGCAACGACAATAAGTATAGCAGAAGAAAACCCACAGGAGCCAAAATCTACAGAATCTTACTCTAGAAAAGGAATATGGGTTTTGATCTACAGCCTAATTACTTCAAAATAATTCTGTAGCAGGAAGGAAGTCTCAGTAGTAAAGAATGTAGATATTGGTTCCACCCTAATCCAGCAAAGTCATGTCCTAATTTCCTAAGACACTGGAAACTCCACAGCAAATCATGTTATCAAAAACTGGCATCACTTTGTCAGAAAACAAACCTGTGAACTTTTGCTTAATAAAAAGATGGGGATGTAGAGCTACTGAAAATGATGTACTAATCTACAACTGAAACTGTATGATAGCAGAATGGTACACAGAGTGAATCCAAGATAAATTACAGTACCAGTAAATGTGGCAATGAATGGTAATGTGTTTGATCTGCGTCATATTTTCCTTTTAATTAACAGAGAGTACAGTAGAAGTAATTAAAAACTGGTTTTATGCAAATATATTTATTATCTTTAAAAATTCTCCCTAATGTGTTTATTTTTGCTGTTATAAAGTTAATTTTCTTCATGGTAGCTAGTGTCATTCTATGTTTTGGATTTGTGCAGGAAACTTGAAAATTCAGGAATGCTTTAGCTGTCACTGAGCAGTACTTGCAGAGTTAAGGCTTTTCTGCACACCCCTCCACCAGTAAGTAGGCTGGGGGTGCACACTGCATTAGGAGGGAGCACAGCTGAGACAGCTGACCCCAACTGACCCAAGAGATATTCCTTGCCATTATAAGTGCTTGAGTCCTGCTTCCCTGGGGATGGTTGAACATCTGCCTGCCCATGGGAAGTATTTAATGAATTCCTTTGTTTTGCTTCGCTTATGTGCCCAGCTTTTGCTTTGGTTGTTAAGCTGTCTCTATCTCAACCCATGATTTTCCCCACTTTTATCTTCTGATTCTTTCCCCCATCCCACCTGGGGATAGTGGGTGAGCAGCTGTGACACTTGGTTGCTGGCTGGGGTTAAACCACCTAGGAAGAAAGTGGGCATAGGAGTTATTCTATGTTTATACTGTCCTGCTGTTTTCCCAGCAGGAGTCCTTGTACCTTTAAATTTGTCCCACAGCTGTGAGTCACTAAGTTATTTTTTGTCGTTGTTCCATTGCTTTTGCATATGGTGATGGGTTACATATGCAATGGGATTTTGGAATTCAGAACTGAAGAGTATAGGGATGTGAATGTCTTCCTTTTCATACGCACTCTTATCTAAATTTTCTGAGAGTTGTCCTGTGTTTCCAAACAATAATAATTGTGTGATAAATAAATGGTTGAAGATGAGAGAGCACCCTGAAAGACAAGAAGAATGGGGTAAAAAATCAAAATACAATAATTCAATATATATACAATAATTCTATACAATACTTCTCTCTATACAATAATTCTCTATATAAAATATTCTCTCAATGCAAGAACTAGGAAAATAAAATTCAATGGAAAGTAGAAAAGCACACAATTGGTTGGGTATCTGAAGAGTAAAACTTACTTTTGAAATACAATGAATCCAAGAAGACACTAAAACTAAAAAAAAAAATAGGATGCATTTAAATTATGTATAATGTCCAGCACTTTATAGGTTAAAAAATAAACAGCAAATTCTTCTTTAACTGTCAGCAAAAGGATTCCTTCAGAATCCTCTAAAGCATTTTTACTCAACTGTGGTCAGAAAATATTAGAGTAAATGGACCATGTTGCCTATTCTAAGTGCTTCAGTGAAATTATAGTTTGTTATTTTGGATTTCTGGTTTTGGAAATTACCTAACACAGCATATTTCTTCTGCAGCTTCCTTGTCTTTCAAAACTCCATGAAAAGAGGCCATCAACTATGCTTTCTAAATTTAAAATAATGACAGTCACCTTACATTAGGTGCTAGAGAAAACACTGTGATTTGAAAAAAAGAAAAATTGCAGTGTCTTATATCCCATTATTTCAGTATGTTTTTGCTTAAGCAGCAATCTGATATGCCCAAGGGTAACTTTTTCTGACCTCAGTGAAATACGTTCCCAGACTGGTACCTTTTAGCAAACATGCATTACAGGCATGCATCAACACATGAGTTTCAATCTAAAGCCCACAAAAATAGCTGGAAAAGCATCTAACTCACCATAAAGTTTCAGAGCAGTTCCCACATCTCAATTTCCTCCTAATCAAGTGAAGGATTTTTTCTTTTTTATTCTGCAACATGTCAGAAAATACCTACTAGCAAGAAATAGTCTTTCTTTTATTCACTAATCCAAAGTATTAGCAACTTTAAAACTGAATTGGAAAGACAGTGCATATTTTTTTAAAAAGCCTGGTCATGAGTATTCAAACACTCTCAGTTTTGTGCTAGCCTCTAGGAGGCTAAGATCACTGGATTAGTCACTGGATCACCAGCTCAGCTACCTGTCCTGAAAATCTCTCTTTACCTACTCTGCCTGGTTGCATTGGCTTTGCCATGGCCCGAGACAATATTTGTCCTTAGAATTTCTATAAGGAAGAAAGGAATTACTCATAGAAGACTCCCTGAGTATACTCAACTCTGAAAAAATGGGAATAAAGAAGGGGTCATCCATACGATTATGCACAGCTTTTCTTTTACTTCAGTCTGTAATACCTGACTTGGATTTCATCTGCATGCAATAGTGGCTTAGAACATATCTCTAGAAATACCTAGAGCATCCTGTTTGAGCTCATAGTTATAAACAAATCATAAGAGAGTCATATAAATGATAAAAGGATTTCTTGTTCCAAAATAATTCTAATAATTTTCAGTCTCATAATTTCACCCCTGCTGGCCAGTTCATGCAGAAGTACGTGGAGACATGTCACTGTCATATATTCTGAAAAATCCCCTTGTCCAGGATTCTTCTCCTGGGAGGCTGAGAAGCGTCAGAGAAAAAGGAAAACAATATAATCTCATTTGCTTCTCCTGTGTTTTGCTGCTTTGGAATGTGGTTTGGAGATTGTTTATCCAAGAGGTCATTGTTTCATTGGTTTCATGTGAATTGTTTTGACTTTTTGACCAATCACGGTCCAGCTGTGTTGGACTCTGAGGAGAGAGTCACGAGTTTTTAATTATTATCTTTTAGCCTTCTGTAAGTATCCTTTCTCTATTCTTTAGTATGGTTTTAGTACAGTATTCTTAGCCTTCCAAAAACATGGAGTCAGATTCATTATTTTCTTCCCTTCATCCGGGGGACCCTGAAAATACCACAGGTACATATTAATGTGCATACAAAATATTTATGTTTCATCTTAACAAACTCCTGCCATGCATGTTGCTGTATGTTATGCTAAAGGAACAGAGGAAAGAAGGGTAGAGATGATTGAGTCTCCTGCTTGTGGTAGGTGCTGCCCATGAGACCTCTCTGTAACTCTGTCGAGCTTTGCAGGTGTAAGCCCATGAAAGCAACCATATGAGAAAAAAAGCATGAGAACAGTAAAGAAAAATTACAGCCAAAGTGGAAAACACTGCCTCAGTGGCCAGCCTGGGAGGGTGACAGTGCTGTAAATAGCAAGTCCTTAGCCATGTGAAGGCATGCTGAGGCTCTGGGGCCTGTAGGGTACTATGAAATCACTTCCACATATAAAGTGGCAACAAATGCTTTGCCCCACTGAAGTTGAAACCTCACAGCAAAGACTTTATCAGGGATAGTAGGGAATTAGAATTTTTCAAACTTATTAGCTACATTTCAGACAAACCACACAGAGCCCCAGAGATTTACAGGTCTGTAGCTTTTCCACTTCCATCAAAGGTCTCATGGAATGTCAACAAATGGCCTAAGAGCTGACAAAGAACATGTGTTTCTGTCCACTGAGGGAACTTGCTTTCTTAGTGAAATTCTAGATAATCAATTCCTGTGTATCCCAGAGGAGAGGAAAGCTCTTATTGCTAGGATCACAACAAATTAACCATGGAACAAATGTATTATATTGTGAAGGAAGATCCTTGCACTTGTTGACCAGCACTGGAAAAAAAAGAGACTATATGCAATATGGTAAAAAACCTTTAATAGCTGAGATACTGCTATTATGTTAAGGACTTAAAAATCTTTTCATCCTGGTGCCCTCTCTCTGTCACAGAACCATCCCAAAAGCAAATAAATTTTAGAATACCTTTTTTTTTTTTGAAAAGCCCTAAAAGCCAAAGTAAAGCAAAACAAACACAAGGATTCTTTTTCATATATTAGGCATAAAATTTAGAGGATTATTAAAAGGTAGAAAACATGTAAATTCATTCAATTCATTCTTGCTTCCACAAAAAGACCATATTCCCCCATGAATTTATTTTTTGTTATCCTTACAGTCTGACAACTAATGTCACTGTTTGCCAAGTTAATCTATTTCTAAGATGCCAAACAATCAGCAACAGCAAAAAAAAAAATCATATAGAGAGTGGAGAAACTACAAATCAGACAGCTGCTTCTGATTAATTTTCCCTAGATTTTTCCAAAGGTAGTCTGTGAGAAGAGAGGAAAAAGTTTCAAGGTCTTTCTATCATTCCTATAGAGACCAAAAGAGTTAATAAATGAGTAAATAGAAATCAATAAATTTAATTATTTCTTGTATTGGTTTGCAAAATGTGCTATAGTTTTCATTACCTGATTATCATTGATCTGTTGGGGAATAGGGGAAGGGAAAGAAATAATCAACCAAGACAATTCCATGCGCAGTTTCTTTTCTTTTTCCAATCTGGCATTGCAGTTTCTGTGTGTCAAAAGATCATGCTTAGGAATTATATATTAGCAGTCTGATTCTGAAAGTCTTAAATAAATATTATAGAAGAGAATATTTTGTGCTCAAATAAGGTTTGTTTTCTTTTGTAGCATGCCTGGAGTCATTAGCAGCCTGTGGTATTAATCTTATAGATCGTATCTGAGACCTTAATGTTATTCTCAGAGAAATTGCTTTCTGAATGCTGTTTGGAACAAACTTCAGCTCCTAATTGTTTAGGAGGAGCTCTCAATCCAAGTATCCATTCATTTGCATGTCCCAAATGATGAGTATGCTAATAAAAAGCAAAGAGAGAAGTGAACATAACTTGTCCTTACACAAATTTCATGCCATCTTCACAAGCCTGTGCAGTGATAGAATAACGCTGATGTTTCGAATTAGCTAGCCTGTTTTTTAAGAAAAAAATCTTCCCTTTTACTATTTTAGCATTTCTTGGACTCTTCACAAAGCAAGCTGCCTTGTACCTGAATTAAACCACAGCAGTTTATATTTAAATAGTCCCATTTTGAAAGAGGAAAGATAAAAATTTATATTGCTACAAAAAACTGAGACTTAAAACTTTCTTTAAATTTCTAGAAAAGCATTCTAGAAATTCTACTACTTCCTGGTAATGGTGGCCCACTACATGTTTTAGGTTGCCTGACCTGTTAGCACATATTCAGTACATGTAAATGGGGACAAGGAACTTAATTCCTCATGATTTAGTCATCTGTGTTTCCAACACTAATGAAGGCATTGTTAAGTTACCTCTGATGGTGTTTATTTGGGTGTGTTCTGCTGTGATAAGAGGTGCACTGTCATTCTGATATGACCAAAGATGGTGGATAAACTTACAAAACAAAATATGTTTGCTTTAATTCACAAGTTCCACTTTGGTAGAGTTTGTCATGCTTCCAAAGTTCCACTTTGGTAGAGTTTGTCATGCTTCCAAAGTTCCACTTTGGTAGAGTTTGGTCAGACTGACAGGAACTGGACTAGCTAAACACTCAGTTTTTCCCCAGAAGATATTCTGAGGAGACCAAAGCAGGTTTCTGT
The DNA here is from genome assembly GCA_034509185.1 of Euphonia xanthogaster. Taxonomy (NCBI): domain Eukaryota; kingdom Metazoa; phylum Chordata; class Aves; order Passeriformes; family Fringillidae; genus Euphonia; species Euphonia xanthogaster. The sequence continues at coordinate 43,892,111 of JAYDZK010000268.1, read as the reverse complement.
ACAAATTCTGAGCTATTTCCAAACTGATGTATCAAGTCAATTTAGCAAATCTCTCAGGTCAAAGCCCTTTTGAAGACCTAAGCATACTTGCCATTTTGTGTGTCTTCCCTAAGAAAAGTAGTTCACTAAGTTAAAGGAACAGAAGTACTTGACATGAGTTCTCCAAAGAGCTGCAGATACATAGTTAGAGATACTAATTTGAGTTCTTCTACACAGGGGAATTTTCACACTCCTGCTATAAAAATCAGTTTTCAACTTTAATCATTAAAATTAAGGGGCCGTTCATGAAGTATGTTTAGAAACTAAAGAAATCAGGAATCAAAAAATTACATTAAGTCCTAGAGGGAGATGTGCTAACAAAAAAACTTCAGGAATTAAAGAAAAACAGTGTGTAGTGGGAGCAAAATCATCACCTTCATTAAAAGCCTCCCTGTAGTGTGCCAAAATTTGTTTGATCTTGATAACAGTAATAAAAAGAATATTTTTTGAAATATAAAGGTAGTTGTATCTAGAACTACAATAGATATCAGGAGAAATAAGTGATCATTTCACCCAAAATTTTCAGAATAAATCTGAAAAATTCTACTGTACTTCACTTTTTGTAAAAAAAAAGTGGAATTTAGACTATTACTAAACATATGTACTTTACTAAGGAAATAGCATCAGTTGATGAGGATCTCAAATAATGTTAAAAATGCAGGAGGCTGTGCAACAGAAATTGAGTTGAGTTCCTAAATTTAGCAAACTATTTAAAGTCTTATCAAGTAATCATGTCTTCTTAATTCATTTCATAAATTCCTGTCACAAAATGGTGTTTTTTCCCAAATGATCTTGTCAGTTCAGAGTAAAATTTACTAAGAGTACTAAAATGATGAATGTTTTGAATACTGATCATTGTTTAATACTGAACCACTTTCTGTTATGATTATGATTTAACAAGAGTCACAAAATCTTGTTAAAGGTCTCAGTGGTTTGCAAAGGCAAAAGACTTAGAAGGTCACTGGAAACACTTTAATTATACATGGACATCTTCATTCCACTTAGACTTGAAGATAATATCTTCAGAAACTAAGTAGAGCCTTAGGATCATATTGAGTTTAATATTAAAAACTCTGCTTTAGAAGCCCTATTTTAAATTAACTTTCACACTAATCAAATAGTACACCTTAATGCAACTTTTAAGCTTTTTCTTTTGAATTATATTCAGTAGTCATCATACAATTAAAACAATAATTCAAACTCCTTTTACACAGTAGAGGTATTATAAATTCACAGAGTCAAGATTGGAAGAGATGGGAACGCAGGTCTGAAGGTCATCTTTTCTAACCCTCATGCTCAATCAGGGCACTTAGAACAGGCTGCCCAGGAGCACATTTGGATGGCTTTTGAAAATTGTAATTACCTCTCTGGGGAAAATCATTTCGGTGTTTGACCATCCTTAGAGTTAAAAGGCTGTTTCCTGATGTTCAGATGGAACATCCTGTGTTTCATTTTGTGCCCACTGGCTCTCATTTTGTCACTGGGCATTAATGGAAAGAGCCTGGCTCATTTTCTGCAGTAACCTTTCAGGCATTTATATAGAATGAAGAGATCCTCCTGAGCCTGTCCTTCTTTGGGAAGAAGTCTCAGCTCTCTTAACTTTTCCTCGTATGCTCTTGGTACTTAACCATCTTCATGGCCCTGTCCTGGACTCTCTTGAATATCTTCATGTCCTGTTCTGGGGTGCCTGGAACTGGACCTGGTGCTACAGGTGTGACATCCTCAGTGCTGAGGCAGGAATAGGATCACCTCCCTCAACCTGTTGGCAGCAGTTCTAATACAGCCTCCTAATACTGTAGCTGCAGACTTCTCTGACAGGGGCACATTACAGATGCTGTTCGGTTTTGATGTTATCTTTGAGCATCTGCCTAAAATCTTTAACATTTAATTGCAGGTGAATATATAAAGCTATTAATAAAATGATTTTGACATAGTGTCCAAGTTGAATAAACATTAGAATTGTGATCAAATGACCATTAGAAGGAACATTTTAAAACAGAGATAAAATCTGTAAAGTAGTTTGCAGGAAGTGCAGTTTCCTACTGCTGCAATACATGAGATTTTTTAATCAGAGTAAGTGTGTGAAAAAAGTTTTAAGCTATTGCTGTGCCTACCTTTTAATTTTCAAACTTCTAATTTGACATGATGTTATTATTTTACCCTTTGCTTTATAGCAGTGAACATCTTTTGTTTTCCATAGTGCTTACTGATAATTTAGAAATGCTTTTCAATGAATTTTGAAAAAAAGATCAACCTCAAAGCAAACAGCTCTCTAATCTACTACTCTACTTCATAATAACGTTTAATACATTTTGTGGCATCTTCCTTCTTGAATATAAGCAGTGTTATTTTTTGGTTTTTTCTTATTTTTACTGAGTATGCAGATTTACTAATTGTTATGTCTCTCAAACTTTTGTTTCATCTAACTTGTATTTGAATAGTGTAAAAATTTCCTCTTAAGAGTATTTTTTGCAAGTATTTTTCTTTGTACAGAGAAAACAAATTAGAGTAAATTCTCTTGATCATGACTTTAACAAGGAGTGTTCATCAAAAACCTTTTCTCCCCAATCCTCCCTTTTGTAGACAAGCTCAAGGTACTCCTAACTAGAAAGTGGGATCAAAAACAAAAACAAAAAAAAAGCTCAACTGGAAAAAAATTGAAGTTAAATTAAAAAAAAAAAAAGGGATCACAGGAAAAAAAATCAGATTTTCCAATATTTCATTGTATATTTTAACTTTGAACACTAAACAGGAACTTGGGAGTTTATTTACAGAATAATCTGTAGGGGAAAAAGTGATGTTGCCAAATACACTATTTTTTCTTTCCTTAAAACCCTTTCAGGGGCTGAAAAATCTTTTTTAATGTCGCTGATGTGTTGTCCATAATGAAAACACTGCAGTCAATTTTAAATCTCCTTTTATTATGTGTATCATTGTCTGTGATATCAAGTAAAAAAGTTGTTGCAAAAGCAAAATCTGTTGGCCATGCTTCTTTTAAGCTTTCGTGTTTAAAGGGACTTCTGTAGCATTTTGGTGTCAAAGACAAGTGAATTGATACAGACCACCCAACACAACAGGATCTTTCAATTCCCATACTAAACTTTGGGAAAATATGAAAAAATTGCTACCTGATGGTTGATGCATCAAATGAAGGCATGTGAACTTGTGTGTAATATTTGGCAGTGACTTGCTTGGGAACCACAGTGCCCTACAGCCTGGTTTATCTGCCTGTCAAAAAGGATTATTATTTAGTTCTTCAAAGGCTCAGTAAGACTTAATGAACACATATAATGAGTCCTAGGAACTCCTAGGAGACCTGAACATCCTTTTATGAAAAAGTGTTATTATGGATGAGACTTTGTGAAGTGTAAGAAGGCCATGTGCCAGAGTAGGGGAGCTGCACCAGGAACAGACAAAGCAGACTTGAAGCCAAAGTCACCTGTCACTTGATATTTTTGTGTTTGGACTTCATTGTCAGACATCTGCTTCCCTGCTTTACAAGGATTACAGCTCTCTACCTTCCCCCCTCAGTCTCGGACCTCCTCCATCCTTCAGGTATCTTCACACACTAAATGGCAACAGACAGCAGCTGATGACATTCTCTCTCTGGGTTAAAACCCTTATCATATTGTGTGAGTCAGAAAATATTCTCTCAAGAAAATTTTTAATCTGATTTCCACAGAAGGATTTCAATGATATTTTGTCTAAATCTGTTGCTCCCAGGTCAAGTTGTTCCTGTTCCACTCCTTCTCCCACTGCATGGAATAAAGCTTATTTGCCAAGGACCTATTGTGTCTTCTGCCCATTGTGAGAGATTTAAGCTTGTGCTCCATTTGCAATAAAAAGGGCTGTGTAGAAGCAGAAAGTGCCATCTTTGAAGAAGGATGAGCTATTTCTCCAGTCAGTGAGGTACATTAAAGGATTTGTGTGTAGGGATCTTCACATAAATTTTTTCTTCTTCACCCGGAGACATGCTCATTTCCAGTGAGTTGGCATTTCATTGTTGTGCAGTTGTTTAATGTTGCTTTCCTTTGACAAATGGTGCCTTTTCAACTAAATAAAACAAGCTAAAAATGAACTGTGCAATTCATTAGCTAATATCCATGCAAAATCTACAAACCTGTGTATATTAATAAATCTAAAGTAATAGAAAATAACATAGGCAAGCTAAATAATGAAACTGAAATTTACAGCAAGAGTTGTTTTGAAGGTGTCAGTTTATCATTACTGATATGCTATATAAGTGTGTTTATTTAAATTCCTTCTGCTCTGTAATTCATTTCACATGAGAGCCAAATCTTTGGGAGAACAAAGGTCAAATTCTGTCTTCAGAAAGGCATGTTCAGTTCTTGCTTGTTTAATGAGAGCTTCACTTTCAGGGCAGTGCTGCTTCCCAAGTGTTGTCAATGCAGCTGAAGTTGTGAAGTAATAGAGTCTCAGCGGAGGCTTTGTTCTTCTGAAAATTTAACATAAAATTCAGCTGGGGTGAATCAGAAGCTAAATCAAGCTTATAAAAGATATATATTTTATATATAAAACAATAATAAAATATATATCGACATAAAAATACATATTTTAAAGCAGGCAAGCTTACTCTTTTTGGTTATTTGTTTTGAATAGTGGGCTGCAAGGATATTTTCAATATTGCTGAACTGTGTGACTATATTAGATTTTATAAACATAAGGAAGGAGTCAGGCCTCAAACTAGAAAAAATCATAATACATAATCATAATAAAAATCATAATAAGTTGATCTATAAAAAACCAGGGTAGAAGATATTACATTTTTCATCATAACACCCCTTTTTGTTTTGAGCTGTTGAACTTAGGACTGAAAATGTTACTGTCAGAAGAGGTAGAATTGTATTTGGGTGGGAGAAAATACTTTTAAGATTTCTGGAAAACTCTTTTGTTTACCATGGATACTTGTGTCCAAAGTATTGTTTGATAGACATGTAATGCTGGGCGATCTTCCCCTGTATAAATTGTATGACTGGAAGAAACCTTTAAATGTGAAGTTAGCAAACACTCAGTGAGACCACATCAGTCTTGAAGACTATTATTCTGTGCAGAGACACCCTTACCAAGTGCCCTCAAGTCCTGCACAGCTCCTTTGTGACAACCTGCCAGTAAGACTGTATTCTCCATCCCAAGGCAGCAAGCAGGAGGCTTGGATCTCCTTCACTGTCTCATTCTCAATTCATTCTCAATTCATTGCCAGAATTTTCAGGGGGCAGGAAGTTTCTTCCACACTCTGAGTAACCTACTGTTGGCAGTAGATGCTTAAGAGAGGAAACTGCTTTTTGGCATGAAGAGACAGAAAGGTGAGGATGGGGAAGACAAGAATGTGTTGAGATAGACAGAACTAGGCTTGGGCATTGAGGCTGGTATATTGGGAAGCAATGGATAACTAGCAAGGTCTGCAGGGGTAAAAGATGAGAGCAGAAAAGGGAGAAACACTGGAACAAATGGGATTTCCTTCATCTTCTCAGAAATAATTGTAAAACATACAGATTTCATCAAATTGTTATGGCTACAGTCTTAAAACAGGAAGTGGCACAGAACTTTCCTGCTTGAGTGATCATGAGACAAGCATTCCTTGGAGGAGAAAACTATGTAGTAGTTTTAGAGTCTTGTTTTATTGTAGGCCTTCCTCTGATTTCAGGTGAATTTTCTATGTCAATATATTCTTCTACTGAGAGATTGAGACTCTAAAATTGGTAAAACCTTTTTTTCCTTTTTCCTTTTTTTTTTTTTTTTGGAAGGACAGCCATCTCCCTAATCCCTTTATAATTAAAAAGAAGTTGTATGTCAAAGGCAGACAATATCACCATGAAGGACATCTGCTTTAAGTCCTCTTACATCACCCATTGGAGGATGTTTCAAAAACAATTCTTTAATCTTTAAGAGCTCTTTTCAAATCAAGACATCAATTCTAGGGCATTTATAACTGTGCAGATCCTTGTAAAATGAAGATCTTCTGCCACCTTGTTCACTAGTACATCTTCATGACCTTTTGTTCCAGGCAGAAAAGCATAATTTTGCTGTCTTAAGTGTTGTGAACATAGAGAGAGTTTGACATCTGGAGAATTGTTTCAGGAGTTGTTCAGATAAGAAAAAATATTTCTAATCTGCCAATTGCTCAGGAAATGTTGAATAAAGGGGAAAAAAAAGCCAGGCAGACATTTGCTGATTAAATAATATGCTGAACCAGTAATTTTGGATAATTTATTTTTCATTTGATCTTTCAGTATTTTTTTTTGTGTAATAGGTAGGCTAAAACTAGTAATAACTAAAAACAGAACATATTTTTTATTGAACCTGAAACTTGGATTTTTCAACAATTTCACAACTCTAGCCAGCTGTAACTTGCAATAATAAAGAAAGAACATAGATTTTTAAAAGGTTACATTATTCCAAATTTAACCTCATATTCAAATCCATTTCCACAAAAAAAGGAATTATTTGTGCATTTTGAGGTTCAAACATATTCCTTCCTTACCCTTATTCATAGTAAGTCTCTGTCTGACCAAAGCAACCTAGATAAATGCAGAATTGAGTTAGAATTTATTGAGTTTTTAAAGTATTGATATGATAAGTCAATATTTGAGGGTTTTTTAATCACAATTCTCCTGTGAATAAAAAAATAAAACCAATAATTTATGTTTTATTTTTTTCTTTAGGTTTGCTATTCGTCTCAGACTAGCCACAGGAATCTCAACATATCTCTTGTGCTCATTCACAAGAAGGGCAAGAAAGGGTGCCAACCAAACTCCTGGAAGAAAAGGCAAGATTGTAATAAAACATTAAATGAAAAAGAGAAATAAAATAATAGGAAGGCATGGTGTCCAACAAACACTTATGAATCATTCACCACCAATGCTACGTTATATTTCTTTTAGGTTTTCATTGTCCATAAGGAAAGAAAAGTGTGGTGCCAACCAGTAACTCCATCACTTCAGCTCCTGAAAAACAGTCAGGCATTTAAGAAATTTTTACTCTCATAAAATATGGCCATATTCCCTTCATCAGGTGTCAGTGACCACTTAAATATTAACAGTTAATTAATTCAAGTCATTTCTTACTTCTACCCATATAGATGGCATGCCATTTATAAAGGATTGTAAAAGTAGGAAGGCAGATGAAGCCTGAAAGCTCATAAACAGCCCTTTTGGAGAACTTCATAAGTTCAATGAATGCTCTCATATGCTCAATTAAAAAATGGTATTAGTAAGGAGAGAGAGAGAGAGTAATTTGTTAAAAAATGCATGTCCCTTTTGCTTTTCCTTGACATTTATAACACACAAAGTAATTGAAACCACAGTCGGGGTAGTTAGGGGTAGCTCTATAAACAGCAGTAGTTCAGCAGGTGGTAACAGTAGTAATTTGGAAATGAACAAAACTGACCTCTTCACTTTTTCTTTTTTAAGGCCGGATTTTATTTTAATTTGTTTCAGAAAACTTCAAAGAGAAGACTGTAAAAAAAGCCTTTATATACTTTGTGAAACATAAAATTAATTCTCTTATCATCCAGATGCAGTCTTGATAAGAGAGTAATGAATGCTTTAGAAATACAAAGAGATTAAATTTTCTTTATGTTTCTAATCAGAGACACTTTGTTTAGGTAGCTTACATCCACAGTTTTGGATTTGCAAAAAACAAACAGCTTATGTATTCAGAAAGATCTTATAAAACAAAACCCAAATGAGGTTTTCTTTTGACTCAGAAATGTAGGAGGTCTCAATCTCAAACATCATATATCTCAGCAAACACCAGCAGCTCATTGTACCTCATTTTACAGCACACACAGCTGCACTTAGGTGCATGAAGCAATTTTCGAGACATAACAGAAATATATCACCAGAAAGACAGAGTACAGATTTTCTTCAATTCTGTAAAAATAAAGCAGATGTTTGTAAAAACATTTATTTAACACCAAAATTCTAGTATTATTTTGGAAAATTAAATCTGTAATTTTGGGTCTGAATCATAGTCTTGGTTTATTTGACATCTTTATAGCACAAATCACTCTGAGTATCTCTCCATAAATTCAATGTCATTCAGCAAGTCATAAGAAATTTGTTATTACCACCATATTAGAGATTCAAAGACCAAACACAAGGAAGTCAGGAGACCCTTTGCTCACAAAGACTAAAAACATTATGGCCAGTTGAAAGACTGCTCAGAATTTTGTAATACCTGCCTGCTTGCTCTAAACCTAGACATCGAACATTGCTGTAAGTCTACATCCATGCAGCATTCATACTTTAACTCCACTCACCTAGTGGTCTTGCCAATAATTTCAGATAGTTTTGTTTTTTTTGAATGTTGCTTGGGATTATTTTTTTTTTTATGGTCACTGCCATTAATGTATTACCAAAGTATTTTTCTCCTGTTATGATATTTGTTTTGTCCTGTCTTGTTTTTAAGGACAACTTTCTCTTTTGATATTATCTGTATTTACAGTGATTTTTTTTCCTCTCTTCTCCCAGAGGAGAATTATGTTTATCACTGATACAAATAATAAATCTACTTATGGGCATATAATCATCTGGTTTTGACATTTCTGCATCTGGATGTTCATGATCTAATTGTCCTGGATTGAGGTATACATCCCAAATTAATTGAACATAAAATGAACAGTCTACACTCTCCCCAGTTTTGATATTTCTACTTACATGGTTAATTTGCAGCTGCAATTGTAAGCTCTTGCTGTAATGTAGTTTTGTCATTGTAATTGCTTCTTCAGAAATCAATGTTTCTGCCATGATAAATAATCAAACTCTAACAAAGGCAATAAAAGTCCAGGGCATTTCCTCTGGTTACAGGTTTCTCACGTGACTATTACCCTCTCCCTGTGTTTGCCTCAACAAATGTCATGAGTGATAGAATAAGTGAATTTCAATAAGATTTAGCTCTAGAATTGTGAGGGAGGGGAGAATATTACCAAATGTTTTACAACAACATATGTTCGCTACTAATGGTGTTACTCAAAATCATAAATAATGAAAGAAATGGATACCATGAGTGCAGTTTGTCTAGCATGTCTCAATTATACAAGCACAGAGTATAGATCAAGTTTATAGTATTGCGTAAATCTTTATTAAACACTATAAAAGGTTTACACTTCTGTAACAATATGCAAATAGACCATTTAATTTACTTACAGACCTATCAAAATAAAGTCCCCATAGGGTATCTAGGCAGCAGTAAACAAAATCCTTTCAGGAGTTTGCTGCTGACCTTTTTATAACTGCTAAGCTTCCAGGTACTGCAGGGAATAAAAAACTTGCTGCTGTAGCTTCTCTACAGCAGCAGAAAAGGACAGCTGATGTTTTTGGAGTAGTGTGTCCTTTCTTATAGTATGGGCTAATTAATGATGGACATATTGTAGATGTGAACATATTTTTTCTGAACTGGCGAGCGGGATAGAAGTTGTTCTAAAAAAGCATCAGGCGCTGAAGGTGCAGATTGCTCTCCAAATCTCCCACTGCAGTGTCATAGGTTCAATCAATTTCATAGATTATTCCCTATTTGTTTGGTAAATCAACTGATAAAATATCTTTTTGTCCTCACAAGGAGCTTTGGGCAATTAAACACCTACCTTGTGAGATATGCCACAGAATATTATCTGCCTTCTTTCTGACAGGGGATTGAGAAACCAAACAAGATTTGAATCCAAGAAAGCTAAGGCATTTCATATCAGAAAACAAATTAATGTTTAGGTGAAAAAAAAATATTAAATCAGGACAGCGTCAGAAAGACTGTGCTAATAATTTGCAATATGTTTGGATTTTATCCAATGACTGTTAATAATTTTCACTTTCAGAGAAGCATCCTAACCCAAAGCACATATACATTACTCTTTCCTCTGCCTATATTTTAGACTGGTTCAATTAAATATTTGCGCTGGTTTTAAGGGATGCTATGAAGAAGACAGACTACAGATACCTGTAACTCAACACTGCTTGGGGCTGGTTGTAGAGAAGTTAAGTACAAAGTGAGAAGAGTGCATGGGTATGAATTTCAAATAGGAGCATCTTGATCCTGAGAGAGTAGTTAATCTGAATCACTCATTTCTAGACTGAGCTCTGTTTCCTCTAGGCAAGCTGTTGTGAAAGAGAAATTGAAATTCTGAAGGCCAGGATAGTGTTTTGTGTTGGGAGTCTTGTGAAGAGTGTGACACCTTTGAGGAACTCTGATTCAGATGCCTAAACCCCAAAGAGAAATGGGATTTAAAACAGTTTTCTCATGTCAACTTCTTGGATTAGTTAATGTATTGGACAGCACTGTATGTTTTTTATTTCTTTCTGGGACACTTCAGAAGTACCTGCATTTCACCTGTGTTATCATTCTTCTGTTTCTAATCCAATTCCAGTCAAGAATGACTTAACTGAAGCAAATCTCCACTGTAATCATCATCATTATCATGAATCAAAACTAAACAACATCATCCATGTCAGGTGTCTCAGTTTGTTACTCCAAGATGACAATTACTCTGTCCCTTCTCCAGCCAAAAAACTAGAGATGTGTAGTAGTGCTGGACTAATGATTCGAGTCAAATAGAGGTCCCAATTCTGAATTGATTCCAGAATTGGTTCATAAGGCCAAGATGGAAGTGCTACAGAAATGGGACAGGATTACATCTATTGCTATTGACCTAGTAAATTCTGCTCCATGTATTAATGTATTTATGGCTATAATTTTAAGGTGGTTTCCCTCAATTATCTTATTCATGTGATAGAAATGTTTGCGGAAATAGATAGCAGACTGAAAAGTACTGCATTATGTATTAATTAGCATTCATAAAGTCTACCCCCAGACTTTCAAAGAACATATAATTATAAAAAGCAATTTGTTAATGGATAACTTTGCTTTCTCCTCTAAATATATCCCGGAACTATTATACCTTTGTTATTTACAATCCACTGGTAATACATAATTTATGCAACAGCATTTATTTTACCACTGCTCGTAACACATTGTTTCTCCTTAGCTGCACACAGCTCCATTTTGCATTTCAGGTTCTATGTTTTAATTTTAAAACATGGCCTTTTTCACTCATGTGTGTGAGCCTATGCTTGTGATTGTATGTGTATACATACAACAACGTGAAGAATTTTTTTCAGGTTTTTTTTTTCATTGGCTGTAGAAAATAACTTTTGGTCTCTGTGGAATACAGACATTTTATTTTCTTTAAATGATATTAAAGCAGACTTGTAAGCAACTCTGGAACAAAGGTTTACTGTGAGATAAGAATGGCAATAATATTTTACATTTAGATGGAATTTGTCAAAGCTTATCACAAGTTATGTATTTATAAGATTAGTGATGAATTGCGACTGCCTCTGAGCTGTGTGTTGATGGAAGATGGTTGGCAAGCAGTAGAGACTCGTGTCAAAAACATCACATGTTTAAATAGTTTTGGGTTTCTTTTTTTTTAATTAATTACTACTATTGTATAGACTTTGTGTATTTTTTTTCCTTTTCATTATTACTCAGATGCATAGATGCTGCACTAACACTTCTCTGTTTTCTGCCATTAAAAAAACTTTTAATTCTTCTTCCAGCTGGAACAATTTTAAATCTAAAGGTCTTCCTGTTGAAATATTCCTTTTATTTAAAAAGATTTACAGACTAAATAGGTTTAATACATAATGAGAAAGAAAAAATCATAATGGGAAGACAGTACTGTAACTTGCAAAATTTGGGGAGCTAGAAATTAACAATTTTTTCTATTCCAAAACTTAGTCCAGATGTTTATGGTTGTTTCTTTTTCTGTTTATTCATGGAGATTGTCCTACAGGAACACTTTGTATAATTGCATTATGATGATCTTCAATGTATGCTATGAAACTTATGATTGAGTCATGAGTTTTTTCCTAAAAAATAGTCCCTTTTCTTTTAAGTGAGCTGCTTTGATGAACAGGAAAAAACTAACCAACCAACCAACCAAATTGCCCCCAAAAATATGTGCTCTCAAAATAAGTTCAGATTGAGGTTTGAGGTACCAATTAACAGATCCAATAAAATCCTGAGATGATATCATGGTATCACAGAATCAACTGGCATGGAAAAGACCCCTGAGATCATCAAGCCCAACCTATGACTGAACACCATTGTACCAAATAATGTACTCATGGTACTGAGTGCCATGTCCAGTCTTTCCTTCAACACCTCCAGTGACTCCACCTGCCCTCTGGGCAGCCCATTCCAATGTCCAGTCACCCTTTCTGTGAAGAAATTTCTTCTAACGTGCAACCTAAACCTCTCCTGGTGCAGCATAAGACCATGTTCTATGGTCCTGTTTCTAGTTACCTGGGAGAAGAGAACAATAAGGTGCTCCCCTGAGCCTCCTTTTCTCCAGACCAAGCACCCCCAGCTCCCTCAGCTGCTCCTCCCCGGACTTGCGCTCCAAACCCTTCACGATCTTTGTTGCCCTTTTCTGGACACACTCCAGCACCTCGATGTCTTCCTGAATGGAGGGGTCCAGAACTGGCCACAGTCCTTGAGGTGCATACGGGCATGTCTGTATGCACTTGAGAGACCTGCAAGCTGGGCTAAGACCATATGGATTAGATATTTAATTCTTTTGAAGGGTATGGGGAAGTGAGGAAAACATCAGAAGTAAACAATGGGGTTTGATACAGTTGCCCGCTCCCAACACCTTCCCTTCCAGAACATTCAGCTTATTCTCTAGACTTAGACAGTGGTAAAATCATCTGGAATGCAGAAGCAATAAAGAAATTGGTCTTTTTTAATGGGATGTAGTTGAAATTTGGGCCCTTAAGCCGAATTCAATTATTCTTCACTCCAATTCAGTCTTAACCTAGCAGCTATTAACTTCAAGTGTCTTCAAATTTATCTCACCAAATGTAGGTATTTTTGTTTGTATTTTGTTCAAGCTTGCTGCAGACTGTTGAAATTAAAAAAAATACTTCTAGGTCACATTTTTCTGTCATAAGTCTTGTGTTTAAAATAGATCAGATTCCCACTCCAGATAGGTCCATTTCTCTTAATTGATTATAAAAGGAGCCTAAATGTCTAATGTTAGGGAAAATGGAATCTATGCCTCAGGTTCTTAGAGTAAAGAGTGGTGCCATGCAGACACCACTCAGCAGGCTCTGGGATAGTTCCTTTGCCTACCAAAGCAGATTCTAACTGTTCTGAAAACCAAGGAATCATATTATTGTAATCTCCTGACTACACGCTTTTACTTGCTGCTCTTCCCACATTTAGAGCTAATGTTTGGCTTTGGCTTGGTCCCCACCTGTAACTGCAGTGCTGTTAGGGAAATAACCACCAGTTTTCCCTTGCAGGTTCTCCAGCTGTTGGAAGAAATGCTGCCATTCATCCTGGACTGATTTTGGCTTCTGGTTTGCAGGTTCATATCTAGACAATCAGTGTAGGCTTTCAGGCTTCCTTCATAGGAACCTTAGGCTCTAAAGCACTTTCCACGCCAAGTAAGATATCAGAGGGTCAGAAATCACCTGCACACCAAACTTAGGTAGCAAAGACACATTGAAGTTGAAGGTAAATGTCAGAAGGACCATTTTCCAAAGAAAACAGAGCTAGAAACTGCTGGCATAAATGCTCGGTAGAGCACATGCTCAGAAACCATTGCAGAATAAGCACAGCAGCCCAACTGTCTCAGGACAGGATGACGAACAACTGTAGGGTTAGAATGAGAGCTGCAGATGGAAAAGGTGAGGGAAAAGAAAAATGGATCTGTATTTACGTACAGACATGCCAGATTCCCTTCTCCACTGCTGGCCACAAAACACGCCTAAAGAATTTATAGCAGTCCAGCACACATGAGCATGTCCTGCATCTCCCTTGTGATTACACATTTGCTCCTGGAATTGATCAAATATCTCTGAATTACAAAACCTCTCAAGCAAAGATATCTAGAGGCTATGTCCCAGCTGTTATTTGCCTCCAACTCCATAAGACTCTTCAGAACCTATAAGGACATTACTTAGTTTTGGAAGTGATGAAAATTTATAAAATAGAACTATTTAAACTGAAAGGTTTAGAATTCTATGAGTCATTATTTTCCTCTTGATGGACCTGTGGTGAGGGGTTTACTCTTCAAGCACATTAACTCATTCACCTTCACATTCATGTTTGTGGAAGAAATAAAGTCTGAATTGTATTTTCCATTCTTTGAGATGCTTATTATTTTCTTCTGAACTTCAGAAGTACATGATGAAATTTGGACTATGGCAGACTGTTATCTGAAACTGCATTTCAAGAAAATTCAAACTAGGGCAAAAAGACAAAACAATGTTTATTTTTAAATGCATTGATTTGAAAGCCTTCTTTGTAGGTATAAGTAATTTCTCTTAGTACAAAACTTCAAGGCATAGTTTACTGTGATTTTCTTTTTCCTGAAGAAAATTTTCCTACTTCATCAAACTGTTTATTCAAATGCTAAAACAAAAGATATTTCCATATAAAACATTAGAGTCTGAAAATAGTGGTGCATACCTGAGTAATATAGAAGGATTTAGGTTTGCTTATCCAAAGATAGATGGCAATTGAACAACATGCATTAATGTGTAACATGACTTTAACAACGTGCTCTGACTTGGCAAAAAGAATAGACATAGTGCAAACATGTATCGGGATAAATTTAAAAAGCCTCATTGCAAAAAGCATCCATCAGTTGGTGCAGTAACTGCAGAGGTACAGAGATGAAAGACAGACTCCAGAAAGTTAATAGATGCATTTTTATACAAAGGATTAGATCAGTTTCCCTGAAAAAATCAATGTGAGAATACAGCCATCTGTCTTTAATGTTTATGAAATAACAACTGAAAAAGTGACAGTAGTTCCTGTAAAATGCTTTTTTTGGGTTTTTTAATCACATTTGGGTTTGGTAAGTTAATACTTGTCTGAGTTTTCTAATAGATTTGGGTGTCTAATAATAAAATCAATGACTTATAAATTCTGCCAGTTTTAAAGAAAATTATTTTGAGATGGAGCAACTATTCTTTTTAGAACAACTGGTTAAATCTACCTTTGATTGTCTGAATTTTTCTGATTTTATAATCGCTGCTTCTTTGCTGTCTTGCTGGAGGTGCATTTTCATTGCCAAGAACTTCTCTTTTGTAATTATTTTTGGGAATTTATACACATTTAGTTGTTACACTTTCAGTCCAAAGAATAATTTTGTAACTCCTGTGTTTGCTCTTCTGCTTTTAAATAGCTGTTAAGAAACACTAACCAAGAATAAGAATATTCTTCTGAGCACGTTAGCTGCAATTAATTCACCACTTCCTTGCTTTTCACTATGAGAATTTCAGATGCTTTTTGGCCATAGAACCTTTTCACTTGGAGCTGGTTTTCCATTAATGCCTGCATAGTCTTTTGGCACCAGGGCTTTTCAGACCACCTTTACGTAGCACTAGAGAATGGGGCAGTAGCATCAATCCCTTGTTAGAGACTCACAGCTTTGCCATTCTAGTAACCCCAGGCTCCCCAGTTCTACGCCTCTCTAGTGTAATCCTGTCCCTCACTGTTATTTGCAATCCTTCTTGCCTCTTACGTATATATATTTTTTTTTTTCAGAAGAAATTTGTATTTATTCCTAGATCCTGGATAAAGAAAAAAATTATTGAGTAGTGTCAGATTCAATATCAGCTCCTCTGACAACATTCTGATTCAGTGATGAGTTTTCACTGACAGCTACTTATGGAGATCCATCAATTTTTATTCTGTTTGGCATCTGCTTTATTTTGATTGAGTCTAAAGGTAATTTTAAAAAATCTGAATGTCAGATGGTTAAAGTAAAAATTTTTACAGAAATCTAAACATTCAGTTTCAAGCAATATCTTTATCTGCTAAATACGTAAAAACCCATAAAAATTATGTTTGTCTGACAAGCTTTATTTTCATAAAGCCATTTTGACTCGTATGAATTATACTTATATTCTCTCATTCTTTATTAACTGGTTAATATATTGCCTCTTCCATTATTTTATCCAGATGGGAATCAGACTAAGAAGCCTGTTAATACCCTGGTTATTCTTCCTGCGCTTAATGCAGTCTGTCACATCCATAGTGTTGTTCCTTTATTCTGGAATATTCCAAATAACTGAAGAATATTAAAAATTAACATGACTCAGGTATTTTAAAGTTGAGTCTCATGTTTATGCTTAGCAGCTGTTAAAATATCTTCAGTTTCTAGTAGGCTTGAATATAGTTCATCATCCTCTTAAGGTTAAATAAAACATACTGTTTTTTTGTTTTTTTTCATGTGGTGCAGATGTATTTATCAAATACATCTGCCAGCTCTGCACCAATTTTTTAACACATTTATCCTTTCCATTTAGTACACCTACAGCAATACAGGATTATTGTCTATTGTTCTTTAAGCAGCAGCTTTAATTTGTGATTAATTATCAGCAATGTGTTATTGTTTTGAATTTTTTAATCAGCTTTCTACACTTCATGAATTTTAAAGTTTTCTTCCTTCTACTTCCCAGTTGTGCATTTCTATAAATTTCACTCTTTTAATTGCTTATAAATTCCTTAGCATTATCAAATTAAGTTAAAATGTACAAGAAAATGGCCCTTCTTTGTCATTGTGCTTCTGTATTTCTGGTTGTACTCAGTGTGGCTCCACAGGGACTGCTACTTGGGAAGTATCATTTAGCAAATGGCAGAGAACAGGATGAAGATGTGTCAAGACTGGCTTTGTGGAAAACATGATATCACTCAGATTTTTTAACCCATCAGCTAATTAAAATAAGTATCTTTTGTCAGTCTAAGCTGATCATGTCATAACCTTTCTCATTAAAAAGGCAATGTGCAAAAATTAGAAAAAGTTATTCTTGATAGAATACTGTGATTACTTAGTCCAAACTTGGTTCTGTAATATATATTTCCCTATGATCTGGAATCTGAGAATCTTCAATACTTCAAATGGTTATGATTAAATAATTAATTTACTGATTATTATTATCAATAATATTATTATTGTTGTTGTTACTTTTATTACTATTATAATTGCTGCTACTATTACTATTATTATTTAAGTCTTTTTGTTTGAATGTCTGTAAAATCATTACCAAAGAAAGACTCACACTTTCAACAGATTATATGTAATTATTATTTTAGAGAACCTGGAAAAGCTGATATTGAATTGATCTTCCTTATCTGCTCTGAAGAATTCAAATTCTGTGAACCCTGGGGTAATTTCAAGAAACAGTTAAACTCAGTTTAAGATGAAACACCAGCTGGACTCAAACTTAAAATTCAATTGTCATTTTACAATGAAACAAATGCAAAAAAATCCCAGACACAGGTCATTAAAACCTCTCAGTAATTGCATTTTGGAGCAGCTCCTATTAAAACCTTTGTTTTCCTTACCTGAAATCTCTGATTCCATTTGGAGAGAAGGCATTCTCCAAATTAAACCTTGTCTTTTTGTTCATGGGGGTTTTTTTATATTGTGAAGGCTACCAAATTGCTTCTGAACTATGACATTTTCAATTTTAAATTCCTGGTACAAACCATCAATGAGAATATCTCATCTGCTCTTTTTATTTATATTTTGAAGTTTCTCACCTGTTTCTGTTAGTAGTCCGTATAAATACAAACAGAATACAAATGCACACATATGCATACGTTATGTATATTAAGTAGAAGTACTCCACACATATTAAGACAATTTCTCAAGTCCTGGCATGCTACCTACCAGTCCAGGACTTTACACTCCAGCTTCACTTTCCTTGATCATTCTGGCCTTTTCTCACCAAAAGCCCTATTTCACAAACAATTTTTTTTTTTCCAGGTCAGGGACTCATTAAACACAACAAAAGCATAGTTTAGATATAAAATCTCATTTTTTATAGTTACGAAAGTTTCCATTTACAGAGCCACTTTCATCCAGATTGATTCCAAAGCTTTTTAAAAATTATGTTTAACAGGAATACTTGGATATTGGTGAGCAGAATGGTTCAGCTCTTGATAACAATTTAAATTACACAGTAAATGACAGAGATGGAAAATGATTCATCACTTTTGTGAAAATAGGTGTTTAAAAAACAAAGAAGTTTAGTTCAAACAGCAGAACTTGTACACTGACACCTTACAGAAGTTTATGCAAAAATTTCAAACACCCAAGAAGTCACCTGTGATAAAAATGTGTCAGCCTGGACTTGTCTTACCATAAATTTGAATCTCCCCCTAAGAGATTCTGTCATCTATCAAAACAAACCTGATCATGTTTAGAGGTTTATTGTTCATAGCATAAGAAGCTATGATTTTTCTTGGGCTCATGAGCCTCACCAAAAAGTGCAGAAAAGCCCGTTTTGACAAGAGTTTAAGTCTCTTAACTGGTTGCATATGTTCCTACTTCTGTCATGTACCCCATGCATGGTCACAAATACTAACATTTACCCAGGCTACGTCTCGTAGCAGAAAGTAGATTCTGATAATTTTCATTGTGTTGAGTACCAGACTTGTAGGGGAACCAGTCCTCAGCATGTGCTCAGATATATGCACTACAGTGATGGCTAACATACAGAAGCAAATCCCTTCTTGATCAGCAAATGTCACTGTAAAATCTAAGTGCAAAATAAATAGGCCTTTCCTGGTCAGTGTTACATCATTGATAGTTACTAGTAATTCTATTAATTTTTCACTAGAGGAAGAGTCTATTCAATATATCAAACAGGAAGCATCATTAGTCTTAGAAAAAGTGAGAAATGAGGATGTATAAAACCCTTGTTGCACAGTTGCAAAAAAGGTATTAAACACATAGGAAGGTTAACAGAATCTTTTCATGGAAAATTTACTCTTGTTAACTTGAAGTTATCTCAAAACCAAACTCAACCAGGCTTTCTCAAGTTCAGGAAAGCTAGAAGTGAATTACTATGATGGAAAATTTGATGAATTACTATGACGGAAAGTTTGAAACAGGAGACAAGCTACAAAACAATGTTCATGAGGAACAAATAATTGCTCATGGTCTATAAAGCAAATTTCCTGACTGAAAGCTGTATAGCTGTCAGTTGCTAAATAAAATTTCCTTAGTGTGTGGGCAACTGCAGCAAGTTTCTTCTTTGGAAGCAAGAAATCTTACCAAGATTTAGTACTTGTACCTGAGAGCTTTAATGATGGTTTCAAGTAAGAAACCCTTGGTAGTGAAGACTGAAAGGACATTAATCTAGTACTGTTTCTTTTTAAACAGCATTTAAGCATTGTGGAAAAGTATAAAATTTGCATTTTCAGTTCCATCAGTAAAAGATTATTTCATTTTTATGACAAAGATTCTTGAATTTGTCATTTTTCTAAATTTGTTAAACTTGGGTGTTCAGCCTCTTTATTCCTCCTAAACACCACAGCTCCTACACAGAGACATGCATGAATGCATACTCAGAAAGTCTGGAATGATCATAGACAAAGGAGACGGGAGAAATCAGCCTTTATGAAAAAAATTATGGCACAGACAATTTTGCACAAAAAAAAATGCTCTGGGTGTCCTGAAGAAGTCCTGAAACAGCAAGGATAATAAAATTGATTTGGTAGGAATGTCTGCTTAATTTTTCACAAGGCGTAGAGTCCTCAAAAATCAATAACTTTCTGCTGTATCTTTATTCTTCTGAATAAACTGTGTCTGCTAAGAAACTTGATTCCTAAGCGCAGTTAGGTTCATAAAACATTCACAGACATACACAGCAGAAAAGAAACACAAGCTTTCCCAAGCAGCAGTGAGCATTTAACCCCAAGGTAGGACAAAGTGAATTATGCTTCTTTGGTAGAGTATCGTCCTTGCATATATGTGATTTATCTTTTTCTCTTCAGTGCTATAATTTTCTTTGTTTCGTTGGCAATACATAGGCATCTACCCAGAAATTATTTTAAAATTTCCATTTTCCCTATGAATATTACATTTAGTCTATCACATTTTAAATTTTTAGAGCATTCAAAAGAAAGATGACTACTCTTACAAATGATACAAGCATGGATGCACACAGCATTTCTGCTACAGTAGGATAGCAAATACTCTTTAAAGAAAGGATAACACAGACAGAAGAATAACAAAATATAGAAACTCTGAGAGATCAATATAAAACCAAGGAATTTTACCTAGAGGAGACTGGAGCAAACTCCACCTTGAATAACACACTGTGAAACCTTGCTGTGCTATGTTAGCAACTAAGTTAATCTTTCTGCATCTGATCTATTTAGGTCCATTGATTATAGAATATCTAGGGAAATAAATCTCTTGAAATAAGTGCCTGTGTTTACCTGTCTGAAACTAAACTATGTAAATATCTTTCTTCGAAAACTACTGACCATGACTACACAACCGTATTACTCCTGACCTCAATTACAAATTTCCAAGTGTTTTAAATTTGCCTTTGCATCATACAGTTTACTCTGTGCTAAGCTAGTCACCAGAAAGAATTTACATCATGCCAGATGGACATCCAAAATAATCGAGACATATCCTGAGCAGGAACCTCTTCAGCTCCTGTGAAAGTCCATAGTCAAGAGTTGCATCCTAAGCAGGAACTTTCTTTAAACTCACAAAAATCAGTTAGGCAACAGTCATTGCCATTCCTGTTCTTAGAGACAGTTAGTTAAATGACTTTTGAACAGCTCTGGGTGGGCTGCTGCTGGCTGCATGACCTGGAAGAAAAACCACTCTGAGGCCAGCCTTGAGCAAGAACAGGCCCTTGAGCAGACCAAACAGGAGATAGCTTGTGTAGTAGCTCTTGAGCCTGTTCAGACAGGACCGGCCATGCAAAATACACCTACACTGCAGCTGGAGAGCAGGGCTTCACCTTGAGCCTCTGGCAGAGGACCTCAGCAGAAACCTAGGGACACCATTGGAATTTTGGAGCTGGGGTTATTGAGGATCAGAAGGCCACGCTACTCCAACAGAAAAAGAGATGCTATCAGCCTATGAGGGGGTTCAAGCTGCCTCAGAAGTTGCTGGGACAGAAGTGTGTCTCCTCTTGGCATCACAGTTGTCCATTCTGCACTGGATGTTCAAAGGAGACATCAACACATCCCACATCCAGTGTGACATAGAGTAGATGGGTGACCCTGAATGGGAACCCCAAATTTCCCAAGAATCCTGTAAGAGGATATGGACTGGCCAGAAGGCAGATATTTTAGAGCATTGCCTGAAAAGGCGACTTGTGCCCAAGAAGCACCTCAAAAGAGACTACTCACTGATGGATCCTGCCATGTGGTAGGAAACCCTTGGAGGTAGAAAGCTGATGTGTAGAATCCCACACACATCATTGAAGCTGTTGAAGGGGAAGGCAAGTCAAGCCAATTTGTAGAAGTGAAAGCTCTCCAGCTAGTGCTAGAAACTGCTGAACGAGAAAGTGGCCTGTACTTTATCTCTCCACTGACTCCTGGGTGGTGGCTCACAGCCTGTGGGGGTGGCTGCAGCGATGAAGGAACACCAACTGGGAATGCAGAACTAAAGTCATCTGGGCTGCTGCATTGTGGCAGGACATCACCACACAGGTAGAAGACATGACTCTGAAAGTACATCATGTAGATGCTCACATGCCCACTGGAGAATATCCAAACAATGAACAGGTAGATAGGATTGCTAAGACTGAAATAACTAAGGCAGATATAGACTGGGAGTGAAAGGATAAGCTATTTATAGCCTTATGCATCCATGAAACATCAGGACTACTGATATGAAGAGGCCTGGCAAATTGACTGCTAGATTGGACCACTCCCATGAACATGACAAGGCAAGAGCCCATGAAAGGGGAAAATAATATCTGTCTGTCAAAGGATTGGGGATGTAATTAATGAAAATATATGTTTGGTATAGAGATGGTTTAAGGATTTGAATTGTAGGTGTGGGTAAGAAGGGATTTCAGTAATGAGAAATAATGCAATGGAATAGTTGGAAGATATATAAATTATGTGGAATCTGAGTATGATGAAAATGGTATGGAATAAGGGTATAGATTGCATTGGGTCTGGCTGAACTGGAGTTCATTTTCCCATACAGCCTTCACTGAGCTGTGCTTTGCATTGGTAACTGGAAAGTTGTTGTTGAAATGTGTTTTGGCTACAGATGAGCAGTGGTGGCACAGCATCAGGGCTGTCTCTCTTACATTCACACCCCCATCAAGGTGCTGGGAGTGGGCGAAATGCTGGGAGGACACACAAGCAGGCCAGCTGACCCAAATTAACCATACCAGGTTATGTCAGCTCGGATATAAAACCTAAGGGAGAGAGGAGCAATATAGGGTGAGGGTATTTTTTTTCTTTTGCAGTGTTTGCCTTCTGAAGCTACTGCTAGTGTGCTGGAGCTCTACTTCCTGAGAAGTGTGTGAGCATTGCTCAGTGATGGGAAGTAAAGATTAATTTTTTCCCTCTCTGCTCTTGAGCAGGCAAACTTTTGCTTTTCTTTTTTTTTTTTTTTTCACTTTAGTAAACTGTCTTATCTCAGCCTACTAGTTGCTTTCCATCTTATTTTCTTTTCTCTGTCCCAGTGGAGAGTGATACAGTGGCTTGGTCAGCACCCGCTGTCTAGCCAAGGTCAATCCACTACAACAGCAGTCACCTCTCCTCCTTAATCTGCCTGTCCTTTCCACCTCAGAGTCAGCCAACTACAGGCAATGAGTGAAAATGCTGGCAGGTGGGACAACTTCACTCAAACTAAACCAATTTTCTATAATAACTTTTACATCTTCCCTCTTCAAAATTCGTACTTGAAGTATTTTGCAGACATTCATGCCTATTTGCCTTCTTTTATTATAGAAAGACTATTTAGAAAGTCTGTAAACAATTTGTTGCTACAATAAGGAGGGAAGGAGAATTAGTTAATTAGAAATAAAATAGCAACTACTCCTCCAGACACTGTGCAATGAAGTACATGACTGGGATGCAAGCCTGCAGTAGTGGATGTCACCTTGAGTACTGTTATTTAATTGTCAAGTCTTCACAGGCACAAAAACATCCTTACAGGTAGATGCAAGGCATATTACAACATACATTGAAGTTTGGGTGTGGAGTCAAAGCTCTATGCAGCTGCTACAAACTTGGAGAATGCAAAACAATTGTAAACTCCAGTGGATTTTTTTTTTTTCTCACAGAATCAATGACCAAGAGGGTGTAAAAACCTGGATTCATCCTCAAACTTTCCTGTCATAAAATTATTTCTGATGAAACACTGCAGCAGTGAAGACAAGTAAGCTTAGCAGCAGAGTTTAGTCTGGTTACAGAAATTTCCATTATTGTAGGCAATTGGCCATAGTGTTGGTCAGAATTTTTTTTAGACAATAAACCTTTAGATTCTAAAACTATGTAGTTTTATTTTTTTCTTATTTATTCAGTGTAGTACCATTTGAGGTAGTTTTTTTTTTTTGTTTGTTTTGCTTTTTTTTTTTCAGGAAACTTATAGAAGCATGCAGGAGAAAAAGGAAAAAAATACCATTAATTTTGTTTTGACTTATATACTTCTTTTTCCTGGATCCTGATTTTTCAAATTTTATTTCACAGATGTTAATGACCTTTTAAAAATTCTCTGTGTACGTGGTACAGAGAGATATAGCCTTATTGCTCATCACATCCAATACATACAGTTATCCTTCTTAGGCAGTATCTCAAGGACAAACTGAAATTGGTTGGGAGCAGGAGCGTGCATGAGCACTGAAGTATGTCCGTATCTGACTGGAGTACATTGGTGTATAAGTAGATTCTACAAGACTGCACAGGTTGCCTGAAACCTCACAATAGGTTTTCTTATGAGTTATCTGCAATCACCTAAACATGTTTTAATTTGAGTTACTCTGGGAGACAGCCTTTCTCAAAGTTGCACAGTGTTCCAATCCATATCCAGGCACAGGACAGTAAACTGACTTTGCATTCTACTGCAATTGTTAGAGAAGAGCTCTCCCACAGATAAGCCATTGTGACAACATTTTATTTCATCTTACAGGACTAACATTCCATAACAGTTCCTAATTCTGATGCTTCAAACAAGTGTAAGATATTCTACTGATTGTGGAAAAATTTTGAATTCTTTTTTTTGAATGGGAGAATGATGGAAGCAGCTTGATATTAAATTAATAAGATCCTAGTTACCTAATTTCTCCAGGATCCCTGGAGAATTAAATTAATAAGATCCTAGTTATCTAATTTCTCCAGGATCCCTGGCATCCATAGATCTGCAATAAGGATGAATTTGGGTTTAGGATTAGAATTTTCATAAATTTACTTTGAGTTTCTAGAGGGAATGAAACCAAGGCCAGTCAATATCTACAAATTTCCCTTGGTTTAATGTCAAGTCCTTAAACTCTCTGCGGTTTTCATGAGAGCACACACATTAGCCTGGGATTAGCAAAAAGTGCATCTGCGTTTTTGCCCTTTTATGCTTTTTGCTGCATTTTATTCTTAAAGCAAAATTCATGCTATGCTAAGGTTACATGACAAGAATTTTGCAAATTTTGCAGTAATCTACTGAAAATAACCATAGTATATACATATATAAAAGCATAGTATGATACTTTTATAAATATATAGGGTTTTTTTTCTATGCTTTTTTCTCACGGCATGAAAAATTGTCTTGGAATTTCAAATACAGGACAAAAGTGCATTTTTAAACTCTAATTTGTCCATAACCATTGTCATTGAACAAAGACAAAGCTAGTTTTGAAACCATGTTCTGTAATAAGAAGAGGAATGATAATAACACACGCTGAATACATAAGTAAAATGCCAGCGACTGGAAGATTAAGGCTTTCTCTTGACTTCATGGAACACATTTCACAGCTGTTATTTCAGCAGAAGCACACTTTGTGCAAAAACTTGTTGCCAAGGAAAATATTTCATTTTAAAAGCTTTTTTTTCCTTTATCGGTTGTTAGTTTCAGAGTACCGAAGGACTTATGGAGAATATTTTAGTTCAAAGCATATAAAAAAAGAAATTGATCCCTTTAACAGACTTGCTCAATTAATCTTTTTCATTCCTCAAGTAAATTGATTTTATTTTCTAAAAGCACGTTGAGTGTAGAGGCACATTGGTTGTAGAAGTTGAAGGACATGGAAAAGATCAACTTCAGTTGCTCATGCCGAGATTCATCCAAGTTCAGCACATCCTGGACCAGGAAATCAATAGTCCCCCCTTCCTCCTCTTCAATCCTTCCTTCCATCTCTTTCCCTGTTGCTCTCCTTTCCAAGTGCTCTACAGTCCTGTAACTCTTATCTCCATAAAAGTATGACCATGAAAGTAAACGCAAATTATTTTTTGAATCTTTCCCAAGTTGAAGCTAAGTGATGCTTCAGAATGGTGGATGGGGTGAGATTTTAGAAAGCTTTCACCCAAATTAACCTTTAGCCAATGCTCCAATGTAGCAGCTCCAGCTTTCAGAGCACCAAGTCTTGGCCCCATGGAGGCCAGGGTTAGAACTTTGTTATTTTCTACAGGGTCAGTATTTAATTTGAGTTTATGGCCAAAAAGGAAATATACCAAAACTGTTTTTACCTACACGTGCAGAGGATTTAATAGAAAAATCAAAACATTGTTTTTCTATTAACTCCTTCATACAGCATACGGTATTCATTTCAAGAAACATGAAAAATTACAGCGTCTGCATGTGTGTGCAGGCTGGTTTTTACCTAGTTAAGGGTCTTCTGCAAGCCAAGTGGCATACAAACTCGAGATGAGACATAGCAGTAGTGGGAACTTGCTGAAGTTCTCCCTGTTTCCCTTTGTGGTTTCACCACAAATCATTTTCTAGCTGATGTAAGGCACATTGCTGGACTGGAGAGGGACACTCAGCTCTTCACTGCTGCAGTTTTGACCAGAGGATCTTTTCTTAAGCTTCCAAAAAATCATTTGTTCACAGAAGGGCCAGAAATATGAGGGAGTTACTGACAAGCCACAGATAATATTACAAAGATGATCTTGTTGACAGTGTCAGTTTATACATTTTTTTATTCCTTTTAACTGAATGCAATGTTGGAGGGTCTCAGGCAACACAGTGGCAGCGACATTCAAGGTATTAGTTTGGAGGCAATTGCTTTTAAAAACTCAGCCTCTGGGAATTCCTGAAGTTATATTCAGGAAATGGATCAACTGATATTCATAAATGGATCAACTCTGTCATTTAGATGTTTCCAGATGAAGTGAGAGTAAATGTGATTGTAAAGGACAGCTGCATTAATTATTATCTCAAGAACAATAGAAATATTCATGGGAGTGAAAAAGCTGGTACAAGGAGATTAGATTTGAGCTAAATGATGAGACAAAAAGAAAGGAGAAATAAACTCCAAACCCACTCTGTGATGCATAAAACACTGACCAAGAATATAACACTAAAAATGGTTTGGATTATTACCTCTGATAAATCAAGCTGGTCTTCATGTTTATGAGCCTCAACTCTCTACAGCTTTCATAAAAAATACTGCATAAACTCTACAAGTGTATTAGTTTACTATTGTTATTGCAATGTCTCTAAAATGCAGCCTACTATTTTTATTACACTTTTAGATCAGGAAAAGTGAAAAGTTTTCACTTTTTTTTATTTGCAGCACCCAGCCTTGTAAGAGATGAGCTACTACAACTCCAATCTTCATACATATATTAATACATTACAGTTAATAAATATACTGATAAAAATTGTGTTCACAAAGCTAAGGCCTGAATATTAGCACTATTGTGCAGAGAGAGGTCATTCAGAGTTCTCAATAGCCCCTTTCACTGCACCTTAATCCCCACTTAATCCCCTGGCTATTATGAGCCCACAGTTTTCACACATTGCTTTGCCAACATACATCAATCCTGGTCTGTGAAGTATCCCCTGTTATTCCTGTTCCACATCTTTCTTTAGGAGAAAAATATATGTCATTCTTAATGGTACAGTGAAATCTGTAATATGGATAAACTGCACCCAGGGGATCAGATTGAAGCCATTAAAATTATTTTCACTATGGGTCCTGACACAGAATTGGAACACTAATCTCCAGAGATAAAGGGCATCTAGCTGATTTACCACTTCAGTACCCACTTTTAACTTTGATTTTATTATTTGTTTGCTCTGTAACTTTCATCTATATTCTAGACCCTCGAGCGTTCAGAAGATCTTGGAAGCATAACTGTATCAAACATACTGTGTCTGACTGATAGCTCTGAAGTGTTCAGAGCATACCTTCATTATCCAAAATGGAATTAGCTGACTTTTTGTAGCTCAGATTATATTGATATGAAATAGGCTATTATACAGTAGGAATACAGCATTTTAAGTACCTGTGGAAGGGACACAATGCTTACTAGCTTTGTTTTGATTTCTCCAAGAAGGAATTATGATCAAAAACTAATTTCAAGCTGGGTTAGGTTTCTCTAAGATTGAATAAAACTTTGTATTATT
>JAYDZK010000268.1:43852168-43864605 GCA_034509185.1 Euphonia xanthogaster | reverse complement strand
TCTTATTTCAATTACTACACACCAAAGAGTGAGATAGCATTCAAAGAATAGCAGCTTTTTCAGAGTGATTTCTAGATCACTGAGATTCTCTTAAGAACAGTTTTTAGGATTTACAACATGCATTCCAAAAAACCTTAATGCCGCACTTTAAAATTATTCCTTTCTCCTTATAGTTAGTAATTTTGATTTTCATTTGTCCTTGTCAGTGAAATAGTTGGAAGAATACAAATATTTACATGCTTTTCTTTGAATGTCTGTATGGTTTCTTCTACATAGAAATAAAGAGATTTTAAACATTTGGAATATCTAATTCAGAGAGGCAATTAAAATAAAAAATGTGTCATTTTTCTTATGGTTGAAGTCTGGCAATGAATTCAATGACTTCACTATATCCTAAAGGGATACTGAGTGTGAAGAACAACACTTCTGGAGACAGGTTTTGAAACATTGCATAAATCATGGTCTCCTGAAACAGTGGATGTAAACTGTTTTGATGGTTCACTGAAAAATCTTTCGGTGGCCATTTGGTATAAGAAATGCTGTTTTCCTCCCTTTCTATTTGTCTTGGATGAAACACATAAGGACTGAGATATTGATTAGTGATTTGGGAGAACTTGCAAGAAGAAAGCAAAAAGGAGAAAAGGTATAGCAAAGGAACTGCAGTTTCTAGCAAACACCTCAAAAGACAAGCTATGATCCATTTGTCTTTGTCATTTTTTCATCAGTTATTTTCAGATATCTGCCATAGCATGATGTTATTGTCAACAAATATCAGTACATAAAGTATTGCATGTGGTTATGGGCACAAACCCCTGTAATGAGTAGAAGAGCTGCTTTTGGCACAGAAATATTTGGGATAAGTTCTAAAAATTTGTGCCTGTAATTGTATCACAAAAGATGCACTAAATGTAAAATATTTCCTCAATACATTTCTCCTTTGGACCAAATTAATCAATTCTTCTGAGGCATAGGTATCATACCCAGAGTTTTAATTTCTACTGTAAACAAGGCTACTGCTAGTCAGAACATGCCAATCTTTTATCAATCGCATTTTAATTCCACAGGTTGCAACAAGTCACAGCTCTTTTCCAGTCTTTGGATGAATTAAAGTTGCATCTACAAGAAAGATAATTTTATGCATCTAAATCCTAGATATGAAAATGCTCATGCTCTTAACTATGCTTATGATCTTGCTGTTCCCTACAGTTTCCTGCAGAGGGGAAGTAGAGAGGGAGGTGCGGATTATCTCTCTGGGATCCAGTGATAAGACATACGTGAATTGTTCAAACTGTCACCAGTTGAAATTCCAACTGGACATAAGGAAGCATTCCTTTACCAAGAGGGTGGTCAAACCCAGGATTCATAGAGGGGTGACAAGCCTGTCAGAGGTCAATACATGTGGATAATGCCCTTAACTTTTAACTTTTGGTCAGCCCTGAATTAGTCAGGCAGCTTGATTAGATGATGGCCACAAGTCCCTTTCAACTGAAATAGTCTAGTCTAGGCTATTCTAGTCTGGTTTAGTATTTTCTATAGATCTGTTGGACATGTTCATAATTATTCCATATTTCTTTAAGTATTAAAAATATGTTAATGTGAATGAAATTCTTTATGTATATTATTGACTGAAGCCCTCTAGTTAACTTAAATGCATAAAAGTTACAGACTCAAGAAGAATCAAAGCAATTTTTTTATATCACTTGTCAGTCAACTCATTCTTTCTTTCCTAGGGACATAAGATGAATCTTTACCTGGAGAATGCCTGGGTTTTTGTTGTGTTTCTTTGAAGAAAACTTAATGGATGAAAGCTGAACAAGAGAAATAGAAATACTTGAAAAACCCAAGCCAGATAACCTACGAACTACCCCAACTAATAAAAACATCAGAAAAGCTTCACCCCACAACATGCCATGAAACCAAACATCAATTTATAAAAATCACTGTGATGGGGGAAAGGTATAGAACGAGTTAACTGTGAAGTTGTTACCACAGCTCCTTGTGCTATTTCAAGTCTACTTTCTGTACAATTGCTGCTACTGAACTGGTCCATGGGAAAAGTGAAAACAGGCCAGGAGAGACCACTACAGAATCCAATTGGATTACCTCTCCACTCAGTATGCAGTTCTGAATTGATATCCTGTTTACTGGAGTGAGAGGGAAGTAGTGGAAATTTTAGGAGGGACTGAATATAACATATTTAAGATACTAATTAGGAGTTGTTTGTAATCACAAATGAATATGAAAGAATAGTGAGAATAAACCCCTCCCCCAAGCCATCTGTAGGCAATATAATGTGACATTATGAGTTACATGTATGAGACACTATGAAAAAATTACCTGCTTTTATGACAATTGAATTCACTGACCTCGGAGGTCCTTTTGAGTCTGTGTTTTGTGTCTGTATTTTTGATCACAACAGTGGGAAGAGTGCTCCTGCCTTCAGCCTTTGTCTGAGACTGAAACTCAATTTACCTTCATTTCACAATCATCTAAGCCTATCATTTGATTTATTTATTTTTTCTCTTTTTTCTTCTTCTTTTTTAAAATCTTTTATTTAAAAATGTTTTATAATAATTCCACATTTTTTCACACAAGATTTTCATGTTTTTGACACCAAAGTAAAATTTAATTTTACTTGAGTCAAGTCTAAACTCATAGAACAAGGAGATTCAGAATCAGATATAAGATATTTCTTCATCCCTGTTTTAACACAGGATATTATGATAATAGGTGGGCACTTGGCAAATGTATAAATTTTGTTGTACAACTGTGCATTTTAACCAAGTTTGAGACACAAAAGTAATACAGTATGACAGAAGGGTTTTCCGTAATAATTTTGCTATATCATGTTGGTAGCATGGTAGCAGCTAAGTAAATATGGATGTTTAATGGAGTATGCTGCTACAGCATTGTATATCAAATTAATGGCCCTATTTATAACTTGTATTAAATTTTCCTTCATCTTATCTTAAGACCAGAGACTATTTTTTTTAACTTGATATGAGGTGTTCTTTTTTTCACCTTCCTCTCTCTGTACCAAGAATAACCATCACATTCTGAGCTGGCATAAATTGCAATCACCCTTCTGAATGCAATGAAGCAATTCAAATTTACACTAACTGAAGGTTTGTCCAAATAAAATTAAGATCCTGATCTCTAAAGGGAAGTAGGTACACAGTTTCTCTGACTACAGCTAGAGTTGGGAGTGTGAGAACAGTTTAGGATTTAGGTAAAGGTATTTGTACAGCTAATTTCTGAAACTGGGAAATTTTGTTTCCTTGTTAAGGGAAGCAATTCCTGTTGGATCATACACAGGTTGCCAGGCTGTAAAAGATAAGATACAAGTAATTATAAATAGGCCACTTTTATACACTGACAGTCAAAAGGAAAAGAAAGCAAAACCAAAAAGTGACCAGCCAAAAAAAAACCCCAAACAAACAAATAAACAAACAAAACACAAAGAACACCACAAAAAACAAACAAACAAACAAACAAACAAACAAACAAACAAAACAACCAAAAACGCCCACCACACAAAAATCCCCAGTTTTAAGTTCAAGAAGTGTCTATTCATGTGCAGTATTCACATTATGTATCAACTGAAATAGCCTTGCCTAGGACAAATACAATTTAATAATTCATTATATCACACTATGACATTACTATGAAATGTTCTGCATAGTTCCCAACTGCAAAGTTCTAGGCCTCAGCACTGGAAATGCAAGAAACTGTCAATGATTGACTCCATTCCTGAAGTAACAAAAAAGGCGTACGGGAGCAGTTCTGGACCCTTACTTGACTTCATGTAGCTTCTC
The DNA here is from genome assembly GCA_034509185.1 of Euphonia xanthogaster. NCBI lineage: Eukaryota > Metazoa > Chordata > Aves > Passeriformes > Fringillidae > Euphonia > Euphonia xanthogaster. The sequence goes on along the minus strand of JAYDZK010000268.1, from coordinate 43,860,790 downwards.
CTTTCACAGAATAACTTTACTAAATAATCAAAATGGTTTCATAAGCCCTGAATGATGACATGAAATCCCAGAGTCATTTGTCTGCCATCAAACAATGTGACCTTTACATAAACTTGAAGCCCTGACAGTCACAGTGGCTGCAGATCAGTTTACGGCATCACTGTGCTGTAGTGGCAGATGTTTGCAATTGTACTTGTTCCACCACCTCTCTAATGATGTGCAATTGTCTTGGGGGAAAAACAAAAAGCCAGCTAAATTTAAGGATCGAAAAAGTGTTTGTTTGAACAAATTAAAAGAAGATAGACAAAGCAGACAGTATGAGATCTCTAAATAAGGCAAACCTTTAGGGATGAATTAGCTTGACTATATCGTTCATTAAGCTTACAGAAAAATAGAGCTGCCAAAAGTACATAATAATATGAATGAGTCTATCTCTTCAAGTTTTGCTGTTTCATCTCAATCAATATTAACTTAATATTAACTCAACATAAATCTAGCTGTTCCTAAATGTGTTTCAGATTCACGTCCCTGCAATGAAAGATGCTTTCATTTTCTGCTTCACATAGCACAAAGGGATGCATTTGCATCATACCTTCCTCATTTCACCTCACCTTCCAACACTGTTATTATTTTGGAGACATCTTATCCTGTTTCCAGGGATTCACAAGCCCATAATTGTGTTCATGGGCCAGAAGGAAAGCAAAATATGTCAAATTAACAGCAATTTTGTTACTGACTTTTAAGAAATGAAATAAATGAGGGCAAATGAAATAAGAAAACCTCCTTAAAATACTTTCATTAGTATTTTTTTAAATTTAATATTTTTGAAAAGTTGTTTCATCAGGAATTCATTTGCTGTATGGTGTGGTAAAACATCTCTTTGTAGAGTTATATTTTGAAATAATTTAAATATAGTGCTTTTAGAGCTGTGTTTCATTATGGCCCTTCTCCCCCTTACTTCCCTCTACTCTGTTATATTAGGACTGTTTGGGAAGCAGATTAACAACTTAATGCATCCTCGGATTTTGATCTCTTGTCTGAGTGTAACCTAGCATCTGTTGGTATCAATGTTAAAAAAAAAAAAAAGACTTTTTAAACACAGGTGTTTCTTTTTCACAAAGTATTAGAACCATAGCAGAAACAAAGTCAACTAACAAAAGAGAACATTGAAAACAATCTATTTTTCAAGCCTCACAAATCCAAGAGGCCTCTCTACCTTCTCTTCTCTGTAGGGCATAAACCTGCAAAGTAGCAAACACTGTAAATTGCACATGGCAAGCATTTCACCTACTTGACCTACTTGGGTTTCTGAGGACTGGAAATCAGAAATATTTCCTTCTGTAATTTCTTGCATGGGAATTTTCTGTCAACTTTTTTTTTTTTTTTTTTTTTTTAATAAGAAAAAGTCAAACCAGTGTTTAAGAAAGAAAAGGTGTTAAGATTTTCAAATTCAAAAACTGTTGGCACACTTTCTGAGCTTGTACCTCAAATATGAAACGTCCTTCTACCAAGTGGTCTACATAATTCCTTCCCACCCCCACTTCCAAGAAATGAATGTGCTTAGCAGTGTGCATGCACACATTGCACACACACACAGACACACACTCACAAATCTATAATGTTTCAATTATCATTCTTTGCATCTCTTTTAGATGTTGTGCTCCAGGTAGAAAAAGCTATGAAAGGATAGTCTAGCTAGGCCCCTCCGGACACTGAATTAGCATCAGGCCACCAACCAAAAACATCTTCTCCTCTGTTTCACTTCCACATCTCTACAATAACTAAATCACTCCTCCAAAAGACTCTTTTATGCTAAATACATTTAATACTTGAGCAAAAAATTTGAATAACTTAACATGCCCCAGAAAATAATGTTGGCAATGGAATAGCCTCCTGGAACAGCAGACACTGACAGAAAGTGTCACAGTTATACTAGGAAGTAGACTTCACTGTCTAAAATGAAGGGGAAAAGTCTATAATGTCCCCATTCTAATCAGGGAAAGGGAAAATGCTAAGATGGGATTTTTTCCTAACTGTAAATCTGGAAATGGGGTCTGACTCTGACATATTATTGGCTTAACAAAAGTAGACTTAACCATCGTATATTATAACATAACAAGTAAATCACACTAATCAGTCCAGCTGAAGTTTCTCATTACTAGTAATTCACAGAAGTCTCTTACCTATGGGCTGACTGGGATCCTTGAAACACTTACAGCACAGTGCTTAAAACTCAGGGCAAACATTTCTTGCACTTTAGCTCATTTACAAAAACAGCCTTCTCCAACAATAATAAGTCATCAAGGACATCAGTTTCTTCTTTCAGTGTCAAAACAGAGACCATCTTCCAGTAACACATAATTCAATACATTGATAAAGCTGATCCAACATATTTGATTTTTCACCTGTGCCAAACTTGAACAGATCATTTATAAAGCAAGCCTATGGTTGCAAGAAAGAACACCACATTCTCATTTGTCTTTACCCTGTTTGAACATTTGGGAATTGTACTGATTTCATGAATAGCCCAGCATTTCCTCACAATGTACATTGTGTGTGTTAAGGTATTAAACCACTACAATGTAGGTTTGACTGAACATGTGAGTCAACTCTTTCATTACATGTTAATCAGGACTGCTCAGAGAATAAAGTTTTCTATTATATTTACACCTCTAGTATACTACCAGACATATCAATGAGAAAAGAAGGCCCCACAGCTACATGGAATGCTGTTGTTGTTCTTGATGGATATTTAACTTTCTCCATATTTAAGGGCAACAAATTACTCAAAATCCATATTCTTATCAGACTGATCTAATCTCAGCAATTTAGACTTGTGGATACTGATATGCAAAAAGGAAAAAAAAATCCTTTATTGGCTCAAGGTGCTCATCTGCCATCTTGAAAAGTTTCACCAATCTCATCCATTATGTAAATAAGATGTAGTATTCGTTATGTTTCATCTACTGATACTAATACATTAATGTGGGTCTTACAGCTTAAACCCCTGAGTAGGAATTGGCTTCACATCACTCACTGACTTGAGATCACATCCCATTACTTTTATTGGCCCTATGGCATGTAAAGTCACTTGATTTTTTATAAAGCAGACTTCTGTGATGTCAGAAAAATGGTAGCTGCCCCTTTCAATTCCTTATCTTTCCATTTCTCTTCCCAAGGGATTATAGTGTTTCAGACTATTGCATATCTTATTTGTTCTATGAAACTAGTTTCTTCATTTACCTCCATTTACCTCCCTACTGTTTTACAATAAAAGAGATGAAAAGTTATTTTCTCTATCCTTAGGATAAAAAAGGGGGTGAAAGTGTCAGAGAATTTGTTAACAGAAATAGTATGAAGATATAGACTGGAGCTGAAAACCAGTTCAGTTCAATGTTTCATTTGTCTTTGATTTTTGATATGTTAAATGAGACAAATTCAATCTGGTGATGTGATACCTGTGTAAACAGCCCTTAGTCACTCAAGTGAGTAAGTTGAAATCAATGTGTAAATAAGCATTATAGCTGTGTCCTTGAAAGACACAGTTTGAAAATGTTGCCAAGGAAGTCAGTCATATTTATAGCTATGAAGCACCAGCCAGGATTGAGCCCTGACAGAGCAGGATAGAACCCTTTGATGGAAACAGTAAGCATATTCCATTCCAGTAGCATTTAGATTTAAATGAATACTCACTACATGCCAGGGATTTAACATGCTTGCTCAATATTCCAAATCACTATAGTGTAAAAGAGGAAAGGAAAGTATGAAGTTCAATTAAAATCTTTCATTTAGCATGGATAATTTAAATATGATTCTTCTGTATGAAAAGGCTGCTTGCCAAAATCAGGGTGGAAATGAACTTTAAATGCTGTACGAGCTTTCACTGAGCTTTAGGAAGAGAACTATCTGACTAGAAAATATAACCAAATTGGTTTTTTAAGTTATGAAAATGTATTGCAGTAAGTAAAAGTAAAAGTAAAAGTAAAAGTAAAAGTAAAAGTAAAAGTAAAAGTAGTAGAAGATGCAGCTGCATTGAATGAGGCAAACATATATGTTAATAATAAATAATTTCAAAACTCTTTTTTTTTCCTACTCAGTCCTTCACTACTTAATCAAACCCAAGGTCTCTAGCAGGACTGTATAAATGAGAAAAGACAACCACTAGCGATTCTAGAAACTCTTCCTTTGAAATTGTAATTTTGATAGAACAAAACAGTTCATAATTTTTAGCATTACATGAGGATGCACCACTACATGTATTTAATAAAAATACACAAATAGCTTTCAAAGTGAAGGAATTAGCTGGATGTCAATTTTTCCATGTTGAGGTTGGTTCATCACATCATAAATTATAAGATGTAATAATATACATTTTGGTACTGAGACAGCTATAACCACATTATTTTCCTCTTTTGTATTATTCTTCCATTTCCTGTACTTACAATCTTGAAAGAAATCATAATGTTTTGCCTAAAAATTGAATTGAGAGAAAAATACTTTTTTTGCATTCTCCATTTTATTATAAACAATAGTAGCAGATATTCATTTTCATTTGAAGTTTAAAGTCAAGACGACAATGATAGATAGAAATTATGTTTCCGAAGGAATTATCTCCTTTCACATCTTAGAAGAACAAATTCTCTTCACTGATATCAGGAGCTGTAAACAAACTACATTATACTATTCTGTAGGATTACCTTTCATATGTCCTGTAACTGATTTAAGGATATCATTTTTTGCATATTCAACACAACCTTTTTTTTACACCATGATTTAGTTTAGCAGGGATAAGGAGATGTTAGCAAATGGTATCTTTTCCTGTTTTGTAAAGGAAGGTTTTCTTAAATTATAGGTGTGCTATTCTTTATCTGCTTTTTCACATTTCTGCTGCAGTTTTTTTCCATGCTTTTTGAATTCAGTTACAGGGGTGGTATTTATCTTCATGTCTAAACTATAAAATACAATATTGTTCTTTACTCCACATATCCTATTTGAAATTTATTTGTGTGGTAGTATATGATGTGCACTTTCTACCTTCAGCAGTACCTAATTATAAACACAGTTCATCTCCAGCCAAGAGCTGGAGACTTTTGAACAAATTATGATGTAACACTATTATCAAATAAGCTTGCAAAATTTAAAGCAGAATTGGCTTCAGAGTTTTGCAAGGGAAAATTAATGCTGGTTTTGTTGCTTCTACTTCCTATGTTGTTATTCACTAGTGTTAAATGGAAGGTATTGGTAAATCACCAGTACCAATTAACTGTTTAATTAGAATTGCAAAGATATCTTATCATTGTGCTCTTATTTCGATCAGCTGCAAAAGTCTGCTACAGATCCAAATAAAACAAAAAATAAAGTAAAACCAAACAATTTGAAATACATTTTTTGAAGCTGTCATGTTGACGTTAAAATATACTGATTAATTCTTGACTGGAACATTTCACAGAATAATACAGGCATAGAAACAGATTATCAAACATCATGGCACAGCTGGAAAGAAAGAGGCTAGTAACACACTGGTTTCAAAACAGGCTAATTTGATCAGAACTAACTAGTAGCTTTGAATTTCTGCAGCAAGGGCAGTTTGCAAAGTCAGAATGATCTCACTGAATTCAAGCTTGTATTGTACTTGTTCACAAAGAGACACATTCACTAACTCAGATTCCACTTGTAAATTTGGAATAGAATCCACATATTATTTTAGTTTTGTAAAAGGAGTTAGATTTCCATTCTGCAACATACTGTAAAATAGATTGCACCCATGGCAATAAATATAGTGAATTCAGGAAATCAAAACTTCATTTTTTATATCTCAATTTTGTATATCTCCATGTTTTCCATCTGCTCACAGTGCAGGATGGGCTATTTTGGTCTATATTAATAGAGGACTGAATATAAGCATGCTCCGAATCTCGAGCATTCCCCATGCCATAATGTAGTTTTTTCTCCAAGCACTGTGGGTACTGAACAAGTCCAGCATTGAGAATGGGCTTAGAGTTGTGCTCGAAAGCCTTGAAGGCAATCAGAAGTGGGATGCTCTGGTTCCTCAGGTAAGTGAATTAGTATATATAATTTCTAGTGTTTATATATTCTCATTTGTTCTGTCAGGTTATAAACATTACCCTGCACTGAGCCATGTGTGAGGCACTGCACTATCTGTGCTTCAAGATCACAGTATGATTTTAATTATCAGTGTTAACAGATTTGAATGAAGCAGGACAGTTTTTCAACTCTGGTTACAGACAAGAGTTCTTTGTCTATGTAAGAAGGATTAATGAAAGATAATTCTACAGCAGGAACATGAAAGAGCTTGGCAAGTCTAAAACAGGCTTAAACTTTTATGGAAATCCAGATTCTGTTTCTATATGCACAATCATGGTATGACCATTCAATTAAAAAGAAAAAGTACAATCTGATTATAAAAATCTCTGAATCATTATTCTGAATTACTGTGTCTGTCTAAAGAAAGGGAAGATAGTGAAAATGGTCTGTGAAAGAAGCAAATCCTGAAGAATGTCCTAACCTCTGCTTGCAAGACGAGGAGACAAGTTTCCAATGAAACAAGGCTGCCTGTCTGCAGAGCAACGTAGGGGCAGATTCTGAAAAACTCTCAGAGCACACACACTGAAGAAACCTTTCTGAAATGGTACTGAAGCATTTCTGGATCGATGGGACTAGGCAGATTCTGTGTATGTCAGTCAGCTGAGAACAGTGCTGTACCAAAGCCCAATGTGTGATAAATGTGAAAAATGGTCTCTACTCTCTTAGAAAATGGGTCTCTATCTTGTTTTGTGCCCTCATCTTGCTTTTCTATCTTAAGTACAGATCCTTAATGAGGTTGACATATGTTATATTTGCTGCACTTGCTCCTAGTAACAATTTTAAAATTTTTCTGGTCTTATTCCAACAAACAAATTTTAAAGAAATTGCTGGGAAACAGCTAATGGCTCATGGAGCAGAACTTCTATGTAGGGAAGGGAAGAGCTGCCTTTTCTTTTTAATGACAACAGCCATTCAAAGTCATTTGTCCAAGAATCATCTGGGCCTGGTAAGTCCCTTATTACAAAAACACAGATGTTGGGGCTGGAAATTAATTTACTGGCTTTGTTTGTCACCTTCTGGAATGGAATTAAACCAGTGCCCTGAAGACTGCTCGCTGTAAAGACTAGTCTGTTTTCTATTTTGCTGGTTTGTTCTTCACGTTCAACATCCACACAGTGTGAAAATGAAAGACATCCTCCCTGCTTTTGTAATGCTGAAACCCATTGGTGCTCTTGCTTTCAGAGAGCAGGAGGAGGCAAAGATCTGGGTCTGTAGAAATCTTTGGCATACCAGTTTACTTGGTGCTACCTTTTGTTCAAACAAAGCCATGTACTGAATACAAAGGCAATTCCAAATGTCTGCAGTCTGTTAATCAGCATCTGTACACATCACAGCAGTTTCAGCAAATTGTTTATTTCAGTACATGACTCATTGCTGCAGGTGAGCAGTGCCTGAGAATGTACTGACAGGATTGCCCCTAGACAGAGTTGCACAGAATGCCCCTATTTTGAAAACATTCTCATTCTCTTTCTTTGCAAACAGTTTTAAATTGAAGATTATCAACTGTGTAAAATCCAGACAGGGAATTTCAAGCTGCTGACACTGTGGCATTGAATATACAGAGCTCAGCAGCAAGACGCCAGCAGCAATCTGAAATAACCTTCACTAGACCCCCCATCTAATAACTACAGATTCAGAAGGTCATTGGATGTGCAGCCTCACAAGGTTATTGAATAACAATCCTATTTCGGCTAAGAGTAGATGCTCCTAGTTCTCTTATAATTAGTCACTGTGGAGGTTTTATAAAGGATATTGAATTGAAAGTTACCACTGTGAATGAAAATACACATTCACATAGCAGAGAGAATTATTCTTCTACCACTCATTAACGATAGTCACAGCTACCTCTGGCTCTTTCTGTGTACACTGAGGGCCTTTTATGCTCTGCATCCTCTGAGTGATTGTTGTTCTGGGAGAGGCTGGGACCTGAACATCTGCAGCTCCCCTACTTCCTGCTAAGTCAGTTCCCTCTGCATGATCTGCAATGGTCGCCTAACTGAAACAGAACAAATATTCCTGGTTCTAGCAGGGAGAACAAGAAATCTTTCCTCCAGCAGACAACATGACTACGCTTCCCACTCTGGGTGACTGAGTCTGTTGTCTCTACAGTGTAAACTGCAAATGGCTGGGAAGCACAGAGAATCTCCTTAATCAGTGGTGATCTTTATAATTTATACTGTTTAAAATAAAAGTTTCCCAACTTTGCCGGGTGATTCAACAACAATGTGCTCAGCAGGCTGGCATGACATCAGACTGGTGCCATGAACATCAGTCAATTCCAGACTTCCCCCTAAAGGTCAAAGGAATGAGGCGTGAATAGATAAACAGGCTCATCAATAATAATATCTTTTATTTTCCAGACTGATGAGCTGTAAGTTAGATTGTTAGCACATCGTGATGTGTGGATGCTTGCAGGCTTTAATACCCATAAAGACAGCTGTATCTGCAACATGGGAAACAAATTTCAGTGTCAATATTTGAGGGATGAATACTGAAATGGCAGAGAGATCGGAAGAG
>JAYDZK010000268.1:43819634-43852157 GCA_034509185.1 Euphonia xanthogaster | reverse complement strand
AGTACTGAATGCCCTAACCTAACTAGCACAAACTGGGTTTGGGTCCCTCCTGGTTTCTTATTTCACTGCTGAAGAAAAGTAGAATCCATTCTGGTGCTCTGCAGAAATCTGACAAAAAAGGTGTTGCCTGGGGAGAGTGCATGTGTGTGTGCAGTGCTACAATAATGAGTGGTCTGCACAATCCCGGGGATATGTGCTTGCTTTGAATGCTCAGATCTATGCAAACACATCAGCATCTGACTGCTGACCTTGATTCCATCAGTGACTGCATAATTTGCATTTTAATACAGAGGTTCTCAGTAGAGTTTGCCTAAGCAGCACATTTGTGAAAATGAGTTAAATTACTCTCTTTTTTTGGTTATTCCAAAGTCTCAGAGAGAACCATAAAGTAAGATTTCTGGCTGACCATCAGGAAACACACAAGTTGGTTTTTTTCCAGTCATGTAAGTCTCAGTGCTTTCAACATTTTCTGTTTGCAAAGATCTGTGTTGTGGGAATAACCGCAAAGCTATCCAAAGACAAGCAATTCATTGTTCTGTAATAATATGATTTGTTTTCTAAAACAATCAGAAAGCTAACTCAAGCTTCTTTTCTTATAGTATTTCATTATGAACAAGATTTCTTCCCTAAACCACAGAAATTAAACTATTTGTATATTCTTCAAATTTCTCAGCTCATATTTTGCTAAAATAAACAAATGTATTCATAAATCTTATATGAAAAACCTCTTAAAGCCACTTTTTCAACCTAAATATTTCTGTCACTTGAGACCCAAATTTCTTTTCTTGTTGCCTCATCTACATTTTCACTTCAAAGGCTGTTGTTTTGTATTCAGCACCAGCATGCTCAGCTATTGTTTCCCCTATCACTCTGCTATCAGGGGTTCTGCAGGTTGACAGCTATTACCCTGGGCCAAGAGAAAATGAAGTCAGCACAGTTACAGGTGCTTTTTCTGTGACTGGCATGCGTGATATCATCCTAATCAGTTATCATTCAGTGGCCTTCTCACCTCGTTTCCAGGCTTGATTTTAAGACACATTTTGAAAGCACAAAATCAGCGTGTGTGACATTCTGTTCTTTATCTATTCCAGTACAGAAATAATTTTAAAAGTTACATATTGCTGTGATTCATTAAATTAAAGTTCTGCTTCTGGCAAATGACCTGTGTCCTATGAAAGGATGTAAAACAAGAGGAAGTTAGACTTGAAAATTTCTTTATTTTTTAAGTGAAACTGGAAAGATAAAATTTCTGTATCTTATTGAGGAAAACTTATTGCTAATATGTAACAGTACCATGTTATTCATAAACATTTCATCTTTTTATTTCATCTCTTTGGACAATGTCTCAAGATTTTTTTATCTTTCTTACACTCCTTTTTTTTTGGTGATTTTTTTCACTGATATGATATTGCAGTTCTGATATTCTGGTTCTGATATACCAATATGTGGACTTTAAAAATTTAAATACAGTATTAAATTTAAATAAAAATGGAATTTTTTAAAACTAGTAAAGATTTCTGAAATAGAGCATTGAGAATTTACAATGTTGACATAGAAACTTCAGATATTTTAATTTTTTCCCCATTTCTTTATGAAAGAGTCAATAATTATTTCTCCAAGAACCTTTTCTTTTAGAAGGCTTAAGAATGAGTACTACAGTTTTCTAAGTTTTCAAATAACAAAATTTTGGCTTCAAATTATACATGCAAAGAAATGAAAAATAAAGCCCTTTATAGAAAAAAAGATGATTAATAAACTACCCTGCACTATCAGGTTTTATTCTAATGTCACTTAATAAAGGAACAGGTCAACAGGGAGTTTATCCTTCTGAAAAAAATAGCAAACAAAAACTGTACAATCCCCCTGACCTTGTGGCTAAAAAAGCAACAGATCTTCTGATGAACTGGGTTTCCTCTGCAGAAAATTGAACATCTTAATGAAAAAAAGGATATATTCCTCAAAGCAATAAAAGTTGGAAATAAAAGGTGTTTGCCCTGTTATCTATTTTACAGCTCATTTGATCTGGCTTCCAGCCCAAGGGTCAAAACTAACTTGTGGCCCATAAGGAGAGTCCTCCTTTGCAATGTACCAGGAATTCCAGGGCCTAATTTCCTCTCCTTATCACAGATCAAATCATCATGGAAAGAGAAGAATGATCTAAGAGAAGAATGATCAAAACCTTACAGTCCAAGTTCCTCGGCAATGTAGGCTGGAAGATGGACAAGAGAGTCTCCTCTTCATCCCTGCTGCTGCCAGGGCCCTGGGGGTACCTGGCCTGGCCAGGGACCCAGAACTCCCCAGCCCCTCCGTCCCTTCCCCAGGGCTCCTTTTGAGCTTCAGCAGATGATGTTCAGGAATGTCTCAAGGGAGAGCTGGGCCTCAGCTGGATCCTAGCTCTCAGTTTGGGTGAGGCAACATCAGCTGGGAAACACAAGGAAGGGGAATGGCCCAATGTGCCAGACCTTGAACTGTGAGCTGTGCCTCCAGGCCCAGTGAACTGGCTTCAGTCTGTTCCATTTATCAGTGTAACACTGGCCTCAGGACACTCAGGGACTGTTTCTCTTGGAATATTTCTTTAGGGTATTAAAGTGAAGAGTGAATACTACTGAGTATGTGGCAGTCAGACAATTGTCATCAGGGTGCAATGACTTTCAAGCCAATAGTGAAACACCTCATGAACCTCAGGTCTGAGGTCCCGCTTCTGGGCCATAGCATTAGCTTAATGAAATAAATGGAATGTCTTTTTCTGTTTAGTATTCATCAGCACATATAGTTTTCCCAATGTCATTTTTGGCGCAGTTGTCAAGATGCTGTTCTGTAGCTCCTCATGTAGACTCCAGGTTGCAGTACTGGGCTGTATGTAAGGTGGGAACCAAAGAGCACTACAGATCATTGCTTTGTCGTGGAATTGGTCCACCAGAAACATATATGAAAAGCCACAGACTCACTATGGAAAAGAGAGACTAAAAGAAAGAAAACCTGTACTTCCGATATTTCATAGTTACTCTTATCAAATGCCCTTCCAAATATGTAACAAAAGCAGTCAAGTTCTGCTGTGATGCTCCCTGGAAAACACTCCAGAAACCAGCACAGTTTGGGCATTAAAGCAAAGTACAACTTTGTAGGAGCTTCTCTGTTAAACACTCAGGTGCTTGTCACCATTCTCCTACAAAACCACTCCTTCTCTAATCATTGTAATATGAGAAAGTTGGTATTTGAGAATGTAGAGACAAAGGCTGGATGTACTTAACTCATCAACATGACTTATTTTACTATTATTCTCCATTTGTTGACATTAATCCTAAACTAGGAGATGTTTGCTACAGTTCTAAACTTGCAGAAATCAATGTGATATGACAGTATTTGATATGACTTGCCTCAGAACTTCAGAGAAGTTTTGCTGTTTATTCCAAGATATATCTGCTATATTTGGGTAAAGAAGGCATAGAGACAACCTCTATATGACAGTTTTTTTAATTACTTCATCTTTTCAGCCATGCAAATAAGAAATCGTTACTGGTGTAAATTACATTTTCATATATTTACTATAAATTCAGTGCCTGCTATCTATTTTCCACTTTTCTCTTCAACCCAAGTCTCCTCAACCTTTACAAAATTTAGACCCTGTTTTATATATTTCATCTGGCAGATAGTTACAAATAGATAACGGTAAAAAATATCAGGTAAAAAGTAGGAGTGTACTTCAACACCCTGCAACATATTCTGGGAATAAAAAAAAAGAAAAAAACAAGAGAAATTTCAATAATGGTATAAGTGAAATTTTTAAGACATCTCACAAAAAAAATCAGCTTAAATAGTAGAAATGTTTCTGATAGCACAGTTTCATGGCCCCAAGACCCAGAATAATCCTGACAAATACTCTCTGTTTAACTATACTTTTTAACTTAAGCAAATTACTAGTCTTGTAAGCAATTAGAAAAAAATGGCACTTCTAGAGTTTGAAATGACCTTTGGAATCACTTTGTGCAAGGCTGTTAATCCATTGTACCTCCACTGTTGCCTGATGAAGGTGTGTTAAATGAGGTGCACTACACACAGTCCTTTCTGCCAGACTAGTAGGCTACTTAGTTTAGCCTCACAGATTCCCTGCATTGAATGTGGACCTAAAAACTCCTTTTAAGCACTTCTTTTCATACTACAGTTTCTAATTTCTTTGATCAATAAAGAATTCAGAGTTGAGATTTGCTGCATTGTGATCTGTGCTTCATGTCAAACTATTTAAGCCAGCTCAGCTCCTTTCTTGGCTTTGAGTAAGAAATGTAGAATATGTTCACCCACAGACACGGTCTGTCATACTGAGTTCATGAAACAACTTTCAAATGCCATTCTGAGGACATATGTAGTCACTTAGTTATTTATCCTCCCTTAAGCATGCCCCTATCAGTTCTTACCTTACCCTCCCTTAAGGTAAGAACTGATAGGGGCATGCTTAGCTGAGGACTTTCACAATGCCTGTTGTTGTTTAAGACTGGTTTAACTTTTTTATGACCTCTAGCAGAAGCAACTGCTTTTGATTCTTTAAACATCTGAGCTGTTATTTAACTACTCCATTTCTGACCTAGTAAATTGAAAAGCATTTGAGACTTACACCTTACTTAGCACAGATGTTGATTTATCATAACTTTTTTTACAAGGAGTCTGTGAAAATTATGTTTCGGGAAGATTTTTCAAAGATTAAAATTAGATAATACTATAGTGAAATCTACAGCTGGAGGCAGTAAACAGAAAATTTAAAATGCAGCTAAGTATGTATGACTGAATGATATACTCTTTTTGTCTTACAGCAAATACAGAAATAAAGGTAAATACAGTAATTCAGATTATGCAGGTGAGTTGATTAAAATAAGTGTATTCTGCTTCAGTCTCAAAACACAGTCACTGGCACCGTAAAGAGAATTAAGGAGTGCCAACCCTTGCTGTCATTGTGTAAATCACTTTGAGGGAATTAATTTCCTTGAACTTCAGACAAAATGTGTAGCTCTTAAAAGGCTAAAGTAGTCATTCAAGCACCTTTAATAGGGGATAAAAATGACCATGTTCAAAGGCAATTACCCATTTTCAAAGCCAGGTATGCAATGCTGTAGTTTTACAATCAGTTTAAACCAGATTAGGCTGTCAGAGTTCTGATTCTCCCTTGTGTCAGCACAAGCTTTTACCTTCAGGTTAAAACTAAACAGGGGATTTTTTTGCTATGTTAGTTTTAAGCAAGATCAATTCACCAACCTGGTTCACTGTACAGCAATACAAAGCTTTCCCAGGAGGGAAAAGATGGCAGGGAGGTGAAAGGGGGGTGATAGAAACACTTCTCTGGGCATCACTGCCTGATGCTGCTTCTGCAAATTGATTGTGAAGTTACAGCATTAGAGGTAAAAGTTTGCGGTCTCTATTCATTACAGATGGGACCTCACTGGCTGACCTGGGCTACAGGGCAGTAGAAAACACCCTAAAGATACATGTGTAGAGTAGCTGAAAAGACTAACTTGAAGGCATCCAATTTTTCATGTAAAATATATATTTCTTGATGAAATGGAAAAGTATTTTGTTTTTTCTTTTCCTCTTAGAACACTTCCAAACATTCTGTGAGCATAAAACTAGAGAGGGTAGTTTTTTTACAGAACAAAACAAATTAATTTTCAGAATACTACATGAACACATATTGTACTTATATTTTAATTTAACTAGGCACAGGGGAACTAAATACACAGTCTAAGTCGAATAGGAATATGGGAAAACTAGACCCACATTATATCTTGACTACAGTTTCTATCAAAGGCTGAAGTCCTTTGGGATTCATATGGATTGATAAAAAAAATTAAAAAGGAAAAAAACAATAAACTCTAATGGAAAACATGTTTCTGTTCTGTTGCCAGGAGGGGTTTAGTATTCTTAGTACCACATATCTCTCAGAATGAAAAGTGGGCACAACAAAAAAAAAGGGGGGAAATGCAGCATGAGGGAAGGAGAGGAAAACAAGCTTACATTTGCTTTTATATCTTAGAGTGTTAATGATTTGAAGGGGGTGATTCAATGGGATGAATAGGTCTTTCATCTTTTAGTCCACCAAAAGTGAAAAACCTCAGATCAGTGGCACAATTTTTTTAGAAGAGAGTAACAGAGTAGAAGCTTCCACATAGTTTGCAAATGGCATTTAGAGGCACTTTCCAGAGATAGAGGATGGTGTTTGTGAGACTGACTTGCTTCTCTGCCCTCTAAAGACTTAGCAGTAAATTTCCTCTGCCCATGACAAGTAGTCTACCCTTAAATGCAGTAGACCTGATCCAGACCCAGGGACAGAATTTCCCCACTGTTTAAGGGACTGATGACTAAATTCTGCTGGAGCCTTTGGCTTCAGAAATCTTTTCTGTTGCTGAATTTAGTTATTGTTTGTAATTTAGCTACAATTTAAGGACTAAGTCTGCTATGAGAAGCTCTTGTCCCATGCATGGAATTATGGTTTCCATGGAACATTGTCTTCAATATACCAGATCTCTAGTGAAATTCAAAGTTTGCTAGACATGTAAAACTCAAAGGTTTCTGAGCTCATATCTTAAATTAAATTTACCCAGGAGGTATAGATAAAGGCAAGCAGTTAGCTGGGCTAGCAGAAAGGCACTGAAAGATACAACAGTAGAAACAGTTGTGCTCTTTTCCTTATTAGAACTTAAGTTTTAGGTTATCCTAAACCATGAGCTTCAGGTGGCTGTTGGATATGAGTTTCATTGAACTAGCTTGGATAAGATCTGAATTATTTTCTCTTTTTAGTCCATTTGCCCCATGCTGTAGTTGATCCTCTTCTGGTTGTAGGTACCAACATTCTTGATCTGTGGCTCTGCCCCTCTGCTGTGCTCTGGTGAGATCCCACCCTCAGTGCTGCATCAGCTCTGGGGTGCCCAGCGCAGGAAGGACATGGACCTCTTGAAGCCAGTCCAGAGGAGGCCAACAAGATGATCAGATGGACAGAGCACCTCTCCTATGAGGACAGGCTGAGAGAATTGGGATTGTTCAGCCTGGAACAAAGAAGGCTTTTGGGTGATCTAATTGTGGCCTTCCAGTGCCTGAAGGGAACTTACAGGGAAACTGGGGCAAGACTATCTTCAAGAGCATGTAGTGACAGGACAAGAAGGAATGAGTTCAGCTTGAAGGACAATATGACTGAAAAGATCACTTCTGCTGCTTTTTGCATCCCTCACCCCTGCCCTGAACAATTTTCTTTAGATAGGAGAGATACTGCAACTGCTTTTGATTGCAATTTTACATTATGCTTTCAACATAAATGCAAAAGTATAGAGGATAGCAATGAAAATTCATATTTGTTGAGCTGAATGAGAAATGGTGAAGAAATGCTGAAATACTCCCTTTTAAAAAGTAGCTGGAGCAATGACTGGAGAAAGGGACTGTGCACATCCAAAATGTGATGCTGTGATTAATTATCTTACTCACAAGAGGAAGAAAATAACCATTATCATGGTAAAATAAGATATTATTCAGTGGGAAATTATATCAACAGAAGCTTCAGGAAAAGAAAAGAAAGCTTTTGTGTGGTCTTTGGCATGAAAACAAAACAAAATCTGGATCAAGTTACAGTTGATATAAACAATAGAATCTGAGTTTTTTATGACATCATTTATGGAATTTTAATTAGTACAGAGACTCATGAAGCTGTCAGACTACAGAGACTGAAGCAGAAAATCAGGAGTATGGAACTGCAATGCATACAACTCTGTTTTATGTCATTTATTTTGAATGCTAATAATACTATAATACTATGTCAAAATAATACTATAAAATTAATGTTTCATTGCTTCTAATGATAATCTTTCTTTTCACAGTGGTGCTTTGGTTTCCTAAATGTTAATTTAGAGTGCAATGTGTCCAACACATAAAAGAAAAATATATTTTAAAAATGTTGAATTATCTAATGTTATTAGATTTTTTTAAAAAAAATATTATTATAAACTGATATTTGTTTTACCCTACAGAAACCTTTTTCACTTTTAATGATTTTCTGTGTCTGGAAGACACTAAGATAGCCTCTGTGACTTTAAAAAGCAGGTGGAAAATAACTCGAAAAAGTCAGATCCAACTCATTTATGTTAATGTGAATTGAGCCTGCAATGAAACAATCAGGAAGGGAAAAAAATAAAGCCCCAAGGAATAAAATCAAATACTGACATAAGTTCAAGTAACTAATGAGATCAAATACTGATTTCTTTTTTTCCTATTTTCTTTCTAAACTGAGGATGTTCAGTCTGTGTAGTATCTCAGGCCCTCAAATAGGAACAGAGCCTGACATTAAAATATATTTTTCCTGAAGAGCAGTTCTATCTCCTTTTCAAAGGCAGGAAACCACACAGTATTGTGTCTTCTCAAGTTCAAAAGTAAATTTGAGGTTAAGGATGTGCCTGAATAGAAACCAAGGTCTTCTGATCTAATCCTTAGTAAAGTGTAATCTTGACAGAAAAGGTGGCCTCTTCCCCCATCAATCAAGCTGATTGTCTTCAGGCAGCAGGGTATCTATCCTTACTTAGGTATCTTTGGGAAATGCATGCTTATTCTTGAGAAGATACTAAATTACACCAGTCTGCCTGGGACTAAGCCAGAACTACAGTTTATTTCTTGTCTTTTAATCACAGTTATTGCTCCTTTTTATGTCAGAAAAACCCAATCTGCCTTATTTGCTCTTTAGCTAATTCTCCAATACCAACTCAATGGTTGTGGGAAACGACAGACAATTTTCTTTTCTGTCTTGTAAATCTATGAACCCAGGGGAAAAAATCCAGTTTTATAATGACATATGCAGTCTCTGAAGTAAAAGAAGATGGGGATGCTGTTTGAATCAAAATTAGTCAACTAGCATGATGAAGTTAACCAGCCTGAATATTTGTCTGGTGTAAGAAAATTAAGGACAATATTAAATAATAAAAGGTGAAAAAAAAAGAAAGAAATAATTATAAATAAAAAATAGTATGGGGATTTTCTAAAAGGAAATTAAAAGGCAGAAACATAAAACACACAATGAAGGGAAATGAGTGGAATAGAAGGACAAGAAAAGGCGAGTATAGAAATTACAGGTCAAAAATTTTGCTTTTGGTTGGTTAGTGTCATCACGTGGTGTTAGATTGCAGCAGAATAGAACAGCACTCATCACAATCATATGAGCACACTTTATCAGCACAGAAGAGGAAAATATTCAAAGGCACAGGGTTTGAATGTAGATATACACAAAAGCAAAATCCAGCAACAACAGAATTATTGACAGGAAAAAAAAGTTTAGGTATTTTTAGTATCTTTTTCATTTATTGTCAATTACAGGGATAATATTTGGAGCAGAGGGCTTCTTTTTGAAGTTAGATGATGTGGTTTTTTTGTAAAGAGCATGCTTTCATCTATTTCTATCCAGTAAGCAGGACAGCTGAAGCATCATTTGAAATAAGTAAGTGGCCAAAATATGAATGGAGTTGGTAGTCCATGAATTGGAATTAAAATAAACAACTTTAATAATTACTAACAAACATAGAAGAAAGGACCAAGAGCAAATAAGCAAAAACCTGAAACTGCAAATTACAAAAACTGTAGAACTCAACAGTGTTTTCTCAGTGATTCCAAATGTCATCCATAATTAACTCAGAAAATCCCTTGTTCTATAAAGGAAAAATTTAAAGAGGAAAAGGTTTTTAGACAACTGAGCTAAGTGAAAGTAATGGAAAGTGCCGTGGTAGAATAGGAATGGAAAAGTACAAGACTGAATGCAGATTAAAAACAGATATGATAACTCATATACAGAACAAATTACAATGAGTTCTCCGTTCTTTTGAAGACGGATTATAAAGGTACAGACACTTAAAAAAAGGAGATGGTGCTATTTATAATGCCACATAAATAGCATTTGCAATTCACTGCACAGAGAGCAGGAGATGCTAAAACAAGCAAAGGAACATACTGGGAATTCAGACAGACATCTTGAAATGAACGATGTCAGAAGCAATAAAGATATTTCAGGTCTGGTTTGCTTTTCTTCTCCAACATGACAATAAAATGAAAAGCTTAGATTTTCAGAGATTGGACAGAGCAACAAGGACTGTCAAGATGATAACGTCTCTTTAAAAATCTTTACTGCATCTTCTGCTTTTGAGTATGCTCTGGTTATGTTTTAGAGGTAATATGTACATTATGTAAATGAATGCTTGGATCTGCATGTTCAAAGGATGAGGATGCCTTAGAAGACAGAACACCACTCCCATTTGTATAATTGTTTTATCTCTGCCACAGATACTTAACATCTGTTCTTGCTAACACTTGTGAAGTTGTCTGGGAGCTTTGACTCAGCTCATTAGCAGGTTTACTGTAGCCAAGAAGTCAATGGACCACAGAGCAAACTGTCTTTTTCAGAGGCAAAAGGCAAACAAGCATGTGAAAATGGACTAATGCATACCCCACTAGAAAGGTTCACAGTGTCACTGCCCTATCACACCTGCACTGCTCCAATGTAGTAATGATGTATTAGTGTGATAATGAGGACCAAACACAGACAACAGGATGCATGTGCACCATCAGAGTCCCTGTATAAACGCAGCCCTGGCACTGAACTAGGACAACAGAAATAATCATCCAAATTTTAACCTATCTGTGCACTGGACCCCAGCACATGTTTATTGTGTCTGTTCTATCTGGTAGGAAGTTGTTACATAAATACAGGCTCACAGGCAATAGGCTTTTTCTAGTTTACAGTGAGAAAAAAAGGTCTTGATCTTAAAATTAGTTTGATAACAAATATTTTTATTTCATGCAGAAAGAAATTGCAGCACTACAGCTAAGCTGTTCCTAGGCCTTACATTCCAGCCAGAGCTGAAGGCACATTTGCAGATAATACCATGTGAGTGACTTTAAAAGCTTCCAGAGGGAAAGGACATAGCAGAGAAGACCACAGTATCACTTCTGGTCAGCACTTGCTGGAGACCTACATCATATTAGATATCCTAATCAGGCTGAAGCAAATTTCATTGCAGTGTGTTGCATATATTCTTGGTCTTTTACAATATTGTTAGTGCTATACATATTTATTACTCAAGTGGTCACCACCAGCTGCAAATCCTTTTTTTTTGTCTTGAAACCTATGTTTTTGGTCATGAATTTTTGTAATTTAAAATCACTGGACAGCTATTTTCATACTGGAAATAAAACCTTTAATTATTGATACCATGGGAGCCAGGATATAAAAGTATAATTGTCAATACTTTACTATTTATTTGTATAGCATTAAGATAAAAATGTGGTCTAATATTTTACACATATATTTTTCTTTTAAGGGCTGTTTAAAGTCTGCCTTGACTTTTTAGAGTAAAATCTATTGCTTACCACCCCTGCCACATTCAACCAAAGAGAAAAAACATCGGGTAGGTTTTCTTCATCCAGAACCACAAAAAGTAGAGTCAATTAGAACATTTTCCTGGCAAAGTTGCCAGTAAGGTGCAGGGTAGAACTGAATCCATCTTGCTGCTGGGCAGGTGATGTGCATGCCTGAATGCTGGCAGCAGAACACCTTTCAAGTTGAAGGTGAACTAAAAAGCTCAAAAATGGATGCAGCAGATATGAAATAAGAAGAAATTGCTCTGGAATATTCCTATGAGAATATGTTTCAGCATTATGTGAGGCTAAATTATCCCTCCCCAGTATTTTATATTTAGAGCTCACCTGTTTCTAAGAATGGCATGAAACTCAGGTGCTTATCTTTAACTACTTTGTGCTAGAATCTGCCAAGATTAATTTCTGTGCAGTACATTTCATACAGCTGTATTTAACAATAAATTAAAAAAAAAAGATTCCAGACATAGATATGGATTAAAAAATAAGCATGCTCCTAGCTCTAATAGAAAGAGTGTAGGCCATACAACAGACAAATACGTGGCTTGGGAAAGAGGTGGGGCTGCTGAACACTTTCAAGCTAGGTAGCTGTTTCTGTATTTTTTTCCTGATTGTTACATCTCTGATTAGTGCATCACTTTACAAGTACAGTTCTATGTGAACTTCCAAAGCATTACTGTTTGGAGTATGTACTGTAGGTATGGAAAGCTGAGTTTCCTCACCTTCCTTCTACAAAACCTCACCAGGCCTCTTTAATCCATGACCTAGCAGGTAACTGGAATTCATGGTAAACATTTTGAGGGCCATTTTAAAATTTACCAAAAGTTGCAGGATCTAATTACTTGTAGAAAATATATGTGATTGACAAGTGCACAGAAAGCAACCAAAACCCCCTCTTAAAGCAGATAATTTTTTTTTTATCTAAGAGATTGTCCTCATTTTATGTAATTTCTCTATTCAGAAATGTGCTAGTATGTTAACATATTCGATCCCACTTGGATATTTTCAGCATACATAATCATAGTACCCTGTGATTATTTTTTTAATCTCTGTATAGTTTGTAGTGGAAATCTGATACTGGAAATTTCTGTATTAGTGCTTTATGGCATCTGAAGATTTTTTTGTAGCTATTTATAGCTATTTGCAGTTACGATGATTTGAAGCTACATAAGGTACTGAATTAAACAGCTTACAAAATTGTTTCTGCAGCTGAATCTCAATGACATTTCAAATCAGCAGTTCTGTATGCCTAATTGAAAACTTTTTTCCTGAACTTTATTCTTGACAATAGATATATTTATCCTTGCAGTTTCCTCTGAGAGAGATGAATACTACACTTTCCCATTTTACAGATGAGGAAATGCAGCATAAAATCAAACCACTTGTCCATAATCAGACAGACAGTCTTTGACAAAACTATGAACTCTAAATCCCAGGATACCAGTACAGTCATTGGACCACTCTTCAGCTTTTCAAGAACTACCCTTTCTGTCAAACATCATCTTTAAGCTTGTTGACTTTTGAAATTACTTGTCCCTTGAAAATGGCAAAGTTGTGTTAAATGCTTTAGAATATTGGGAAAATTTTATGTTATTCAATTTTCATCAAAGCTAAATGAAAGCTCTGAAATATGAAAATGACAGCATTTCCCTCTAGTGGCTTTCTCAATATTTCATAATGTCAGGAAGACATTTTTTTTCTTTAGCTTTTTTTTTTTGACTTATTCCTTCCGTAAAGTTATTTCTCTTTCACAGAATATCTCAGTTTTAAATTTCTTTCAAATCTTATTTCTTAAACTCATACTTTGCACCAAAAAGAAATTAAGAGAAAAAAGCAAGAAATATTTTTTTTTTTAACTCAACATTTTGAGTAAATTCATTCCCATACCACATACAGTTTAAAAAAATAAAATATCCTCTCCCCTCCAACTTGGTGAAGAGTAGGGTTCTAACAACAGATCTTTCCATTCCTCTTCTGATTTCATTCTTTATCTGCTTGTTGTTAATCACTATACAAAAGCATTTGATCATCCTTAATGCACCCTAACATTCAGGAAAAAAAAATTGTAATCAATTAACAGAATCAGACTTTTTCAAGAACCTAAAGTTGTAAAATAAAGAAATAAAGAATTTATATCCATATGTGTTGGTAAATCAAGTCTTCAACTTTTGTTTTACAAAATAAGAAATATACCAATGAAAATGTAAAGTTTGTTTGTTTTTTTTTTGTTTTTTTGTTTTTTTTTCTAATACATATATAGGAAAAAATAGAGGGCTCCTTTTTATATTTCAAGATGCTGAAATGTAAAATTCTAAAAAAACTTTTTAAAAAGTTGATACTGGCAGTTGTTGCTGGATTTTTGTGTGTGAGATTTTTTCAAGCATAATTAAAAATTCCAAAATTATTCAAAATTGATATCGTCTCGATCAACATGAAATTGGTAGGCATCAACAGTTAAAGATGATAACGAAAAACTTCTTGCCAGGAACTTCAGCTACCTTTAGTCTTGTTAAATCCATAGATCTCTAACTCATCCTAGTATTATCCTCTAAATGCATAACACTGCTTTCTGATGCAGATCAGCCACCTACCAATGCTTTTTCCCTCTTATTTTTCAGTACACAGAGGAGTGCTGGGCTTAACAATTACTCAACGCCTCAACGGGCTCTGCATACCAGTGTATTGTAATGCATTTCTTTCTCTTGCTATTTACTCTGAATAGAGTGTGCTGTTAGAGATAAAGAGCTTTAGTATGGCACTGAGCTTGGTTAGTTTTAGGGATCAGACAGGAATATCAGTAGCTTCAGAAGCATAAGATAAACAGTCAAATGCTTTTCTAGAAGGCCTGTGAGCAATTATGGCTACTGTGTATATTTTTTAATACCTTTTCTACAGAGACCACACATATATTCAGCACATTGCAGAGTGTGTAGCGGGAAGGGAGTTCAAGCTCTTCAGAATGAATGTAACTTCCTACTTTGGCTTTTTAGACCTATGAGATGAAGCAAGAAATGAATCAGTGACAAAAACAGAGATAGGAATTCATTCCACATGTATCAGCCATGGGAATCATCTGATAATGACCATCCATATTTAAATATTGATGAGTGGTGGGACGAGAAACTGTATTTTAATGTTACTTCTTAACAGCACTATTCTCAGGAAATCAATGCATCTGCCACTAATTTCATGTAACATTCAAGGTGCCTCTGGGAAAAGTCTTATACAGGGATCAAGTGAATTATTGATATTGATATACCAGAGAGAATTATTCCAATAATCAACTGTTCAATAAGTAAAACTAATTTATCTATAGCTCCTTGTACATTGCAATACAAACTAGTAACCGAAGTTTGCTCAAACCAGGCCTCGTTGAAAAAGGAACCTGGCAAATGACTGAAGTGATCTGTACTCATTACCGACCTAAGTGGCATGGACTGTTTATTGAAAACTGTTCTAAAGATAACAGAGAAGCTTTCTGTGGTTCATCATCTAAATAAAACATTGCCTAGGATATTATGGGTAATGGCAAGTATATTATTTTAATGAGTGACCCCTTGGAGTTATTTGAACATTTCTTTGCAAAAACAGCTGCAATTTTGGTTAGGCACAGTTATTATCCTAGATGGCCCAAAACATTTAAGGTTATATAAGTGAAGAAAAAATTTGGAATAATTTTAATTCTGACGTCTGATTGCATTCCAATGTATTTCTTACTTTGTAGCCTTGTATGTTTTATAATTTTGTTCTCCTATCTAAAGGGAGAATACATAATCCTTTTCTGTTGAGATTCTGTTCTTTCAATTAGCCTTTGGTGATAGTTTCAAATTTAAAAGGTATTTGCTCATTTTCAGGGAATTTGCTCCTACTGCTTAAAGAAAAATGGAGAAAGACAGGATGAGATGAAGGTGCCTGAAGCTATTGCAGACTCCTGTTGGCTTGTTTGACAAGGTCTTGCTAGTACAGATGGGAAATAGGCTATTGTAAAGATGGATATTAGTACAACAATTAGAGAAGAAATGTATTTCATACTGAGCCTGATCAAAGATCAAGAGCAAATGTATGAAACAAGAATAGCCTTTAAAAAAATCATGCCAGCCTGGTTCTTATGAAGCATACAGAAAAAAAGAGACATCTCACACTAGGCCTGTTCTAAGATAAAGAATGAAAATATAAAGTAAGAATTGCCCTAAAAAATTTATTTGTACCAAGATAGCTGGGTCCTTATAAAACCATAAAAAACTGAACTACAGAACTACAGAACTGGAGTTTTTAAAATTCCAAATGGAAGTAAAACTTCTGTGTTAATGAAGTAGGTCTAGAAAATCTTCAAGCTGCTGAAGGAACTGGCCAAATAAATTAGAATAAAATTTCATGGTTCCTGCTACATGTCATTGAGAGGCTGGTGGTGCAATTCATACTTAACATTAAGAAGCTATGCAGAATGAAATCACTGACTGCGTATCAATGGTCTACTCTTGCTAAAACTCCTTTGGGGGCAATGAATGATTACTTAAATAAAACAGTGGAAAGAATTTGTAATGAATTAAGCCATGCTGTCAATAGTTAAAAAGTGAACAGCATTTTGAAGATTCCTAGGGGTAGGATGACACTGTTTGCTGTCATTCTATTAAACCCTATCAGAGAACAGGGGCTAGGCTAAGCATCAAAGCAATTTCTGACCTGAAGAACTGTCTTTTCTAATGATTCAGTTTCTTAGCATTTAAAATATATTTTCTGACATTTTATTTTCTGAGAAATATGGTTGAAATTTGTAAGTAATTTTAGACAAACTTTTGATGGACAAATTATATTGCTCCTGTAGTCAGCTGATATATATTGGATCCTGTGAGGTGGTCCTAAGCACAGGTATCAGCATCTGTACATACATGAGGAACAAATTCCTTGTTACACCCAGAGTTCCAAAGGTAACTGTATGTACTGGAGTATTTCCAAGAGCCCATGTTTTATTCTGGTATAACTTAGAAATGTTTAGGTAACATCAGTTGAACCTACCATTTTTCTACTCAGATATAAAGGACCAGTTTGTAGGAGATGCAAATAATCACAGATCCTTGTAAGACGTTGGTTTAGATATCTTCTTCCTGCTCCTTTTGTCTATCTTCATGGCATGAAATACATTTTTTTAATTTTATCAAGTTCTTTTGGGTCAAGGCTTGTACTGTATCAGAAAACAGCATAATGGAAAAGGGGGAGAGAAACAGATAAAATAAATTTTTCATGAAGAGCCTCCTTGATGCATTTATGCAAGCAAGTAAATGAAATATTTACAAACTGGGGACTCAAGAGCATATTTGGTAGTGAGAAAACTCTTTAAACAATAATTTGTTGCACTGTATTTTCTGATTCCAAAATGTCAAGTTTCTTAAGATCTGTATCTTGATCTTCATTTTCTTCTGTACTGGTGATGGAAAAATATTTCTTTTATCAGCTCTTAGAGAGAAAGAAAAAGGGAGATCTTGAAAATTTCAATAGGTTCATAGGGAAAAAGGGAACCTGAAGGTCTTTTTATACTCTTGAAACTCTAGAGTTCAGGTTAGTACAGAAAGCAGTTTGGAACGGGAATTGAAATAGTTTTGAAGAAAGTCCTGTCCTTCTATGTTTTAAAGGTGTTATTGTTACTTCATTTTTGGTCCAAAACATATTAATCATATACTTCTTAGTCTTGCAGTTTTTTGGTGAGAGACCAAACAAAGTTCTTTCAAAGTACAAGGTTCTTCATGAGACTTCATCTATTAAATTACTTTTTTAACCATTCCATTTTCTGTTTTCCTGTCATTTGCTTAGTAATATTGAAACAGCCCTTATGACCTATCATCTATACCTCTAACTTCTTTACTAAAATGAAGAGGTTTTTCTTTTACTCAATTATTTTAGTAAGGAGCAGTTTAGGCCACTTTGAGAACTTCTAAAGTAGTTGAGTAGAAAAATTATCCTCATGAATGTCATAAATTCTTTTTAACCAGCTCTTTTCTCTGTGGCTGAGGAAGGCTGGAGTTTGCTGAGAATTCTCAGGTACTTTCTATAGCCAATAGAAAAGCCTTTTCTGTAGCAAATTTGTAAGGGGTAAATCTCTAATATGGAAGCAGTCTTCCTGATTCTTCCATTCTTTCTATTTCTTTTAATTAAAAATAATGTTTGAGAATTTCTCACAGACAATGACAACTACATAAGCATTAAATATCCTTAGGAAACAGCATGAGAGGGAAGAGTTTACGAGATCTACTTTTGTCATTTAGTAGCAGTGGTGAGTAAATATGTTTCTCTGGAAACAGCATACAAAGATTCAGGGATAGCTAAGCAATGCTGAGGACAAACTTGAAGTGCCTTTCTTCTATTGATGGACAGAAAATGGTACATAAAAATGGTCATTTCAAATCAGTGAAATTTGCATTTCCATTTCCTAGTGCTGATACTTGATTCTAGTTTTAATGTTTATCAATATGGTGGAGAAAGTTAAAAAAATTAAGGACCCTTTATTGCCCACAATTTATTTAATTTCAATTATTATTCCCCTAAGTGGTCTTCAGAATTTTAATTTTAAAGTAATTATGATGTTATTGATTGAGAACCAACAATACAACTCTTCAAATTTTCAGATTTAAATGGAAATGTATTAGAAAAGTATTATTAAATTGTTGCTTAGTGGTAAAGGTTTCAGAGCTAACATTGAATTAAGTAGCATAATCAACACTTCCATCTGTTATTGTAATGAAATGTGTGAGTGTTTTTTCAATATCAGGGGAAAGAATTTTTATCTAAATATATCAGAGTTCAGGGAAGTGCAGATGTCTGCACACATTGTACATGTAATTCAGGGCAACTGTGTATGGAAAAATGCATTAGCTTCTGGAAGGTTTTTTCATCAGAAATGTTCAATACTAATTAAGGTACTAGAAAAAGGCAGTGCTGGAGGCAATGAAAGTATAGCCATCTAACCTTTCCTTTAGTTATTGTCACCATGGTCTTTCTGTAAGAGGGCTCTGAAGATTCACTCTCTGGCAGAAGAGCTGTGTCAGCTCAGTAGCAATGCTGTGGAATTTTCAGAAACTGACCAAAGCTTCTGCTCTTTGCCTGCATCAGAGCCCACAATAGAGACCTTGACAGAACAAAAAAAAAAAAAAAAAAAAGTCAGTTCTTTATTGCCAAAATTGTGGGCCAAAGAGCAATGACAGTAGGCAAGTGCCTTTGTCTGTCTGAAACACAGTGATAGGTTTATAACTACCACAGAAAAAAAAATCTAAACAGAAACAAAGAGATGTAAGTGTTCCTACCACAGGAGGAAGATTATAATTTCCCTTGTTTGTTTACAAATAACCCTGACTCATGCTCCATATGCTCTTTGTCTGCCTGCATTTCAACACTGAATATTCACTCGCCCTCCCCATCTATAAGTTGTTATTGTTTTGAAATACTTTTATTCACTGTTTTGGGTTTTGTTAGAATTCAGTTACAACTGATGACTGAACTCATTCAACTTTTGTTTTTGAAGAGAGTGATGCAGTTCTAAAACATGCTCAAAATCTGCAATCAAATTGTTTGTTTTTTTTTCCTAGGGTCTCAGAAACAAGCATTCAGAAAAACAAAAACACTGAGTAGGACCTAAATAATCTATCAAGTTCTTTGTAATTCCTAAGAGACATAAGAGAGAAGTAATAAGAGAAATAAAAAGGCAGCATCTGAGAGATGGGCAGGAGGTGAGTGGACAGAAATGAGAAAAAACCATTAGGACAAAAGCTAGAGATTTTGTATTTGAGAATAAATTTGTGCATGTCCAAACACATGCCCACATGTGCACAAAAAATTTGAGGGGAAAAGAAAGAAAGTAATGTCTTATTTTCAGGTATTTCCATTGGAGGAGGGAAAGAAATGTTAGGATTTAAAAAAATAAAATTAAAAACCCCAGAACCTACACTCAATTTGCCCACTACACAATATAAAACAATACAAACTGAACCAAGGAAATAGAAGCTTGTGCAAATTTTTGCTTTGTCCGGGTGAACTATATTTGTCTACTGCAAAATAAAGTTTCATTTTTTTCTTACTCTTTGATAGAAGCAAATGTCAGAGAGGTGCATTGTGTGCACTGTTTCAGCATTGTTTCAGCACAGTGAAGCTGAGGAGGGGGCAAAAGGGCTTTTTTGTCCTGCACTTGTTCTATATAAAAAAAAGAAAAATAATTAAGAGCAGTAGCAAATAAGAAGATCTCAGTTTTTGTTAGTATTTCCAACTGTTCAGCAAACGAACACAATAGAGAGCTTAGTGCTTGCTCTTCAGACTGAGAGTTTCTGGTTCAGCCTTGCAAGTGAAGTACCAGTGGCTAAAGAGCAGCTGCACACAGCTTTGAGTGCCGCACACAGCCCACAGGCAGTGCACCCAAATGCAAGAGCCAAGCTGACTCCACTGCTACCTCATTGACTTTAAATCATTTTAAAGGCCACTAAATTTTGAAATTATTCATTTAAACCATGATAGATTGCATCAGTTTATATTCAGAGAAGCAATAAAGAAGAAACCTACATTCACCTCTCAACAATGCATCCTCTCCCAACGCTGGGCCTCAGTGATAATGGGAATACTGTCCCTTATGGCTTTTCTGATAGTTAAAGACCATTAGAGCTCAGCAGCATGCTATGCACTGGTAAACACTGTTTGACTGATGAGTCCACTTTTTTGAGGAGTGACTGTAGTAATATGAAATCAGGTAATAAAGAGTTCAGGCACTACAGGTTTGCACTTCAGTTTATTATATTCTAGGAGTGATTCAATAGTGTTGAAAAGATACAGTGTAATTCAAGTGCTCCCCTTTCAGCACACAGCCACTGCTACAAACTGCCTCTTTTTGCAGAGACAGAAAAATGGAAAAGGCTTTTGAAGGTCAGGCAGTCTGACCTCCTGCTCAAAGTAGTGGTGACTTCAAATGTAGACCCAACATACTCAAATTCTTTTCTAGCCAAAGTTTTAGAAGCTCCAAGGGGAAAGATTTCATGATTTTTCTGAATTATCCTTTCTAGTGCTTAACCACTCTAGTTGTGAAGATTTTATTCTTTTGTTCAAAGGAAGGTTATCTGTCTCAAGGCTAATCAGATTAAACAGAAGTACTCAGTGTAGGTCGGAGGAACAAAGATATGGTGAAAATAACCCCTGAATCTTAAAGTCCACCAGAGCTGGCTTAAGCTGTCTGGGAAGGAGAAATCTTCTGCCTCCATATTTCCACCAAATTCAGCTATATGTAGTTTCCCATTATTGTAACTGGTTTTATCATATCCTTTCACTATACAGCTCTTGTTCTCTCACTTCCCAGGAAAAGGTTTTTCCTTCCTTTCCTTCTTCTCTGCAACCTTTCTGTAGTGTTGTTGCTTACAAAAACCCAGTAACTCCAGCTCCTAAGCATTTTATGATCCTCCACTTGATTGCCTATAGAATTCATGCAAAATTTGGTAGAAGACTAAGTGGAATTACCAGTGTGGAAGGCAAGCAGCAAGCCTATTAGGATGGCAGCTTTTATTGGCAGATGACTGTTTTCAGGTCCTTTAAAAGAAGATTTTTTTTGACTGTTATTTCTTGACTTCTCCTGTGGCACTGGAATGGAATTATGAGATAGGCATGGCTCTTCCAGAGGCCTGTCCTGCCAGAGCTTGCTCTTTCACTGCTGTTGACAAAGGCCTGTATTTTTTCCACATCTGCAGACATAGAATGAGTCATCTAGTGGTCAGAACATACCATCTTTCAGCTTCCATCACTGAGGAAATCCACCTATGCTGACTGCAGCTTTTCTGAGTCCCTACTCTTGTGTAAGGTAGAGCTTGGATTCCTTCTCTCCCTCCCCCATCTTGGAGTTATTGCAAAAACCCCTTCATCTACCATTCAAACCTCCTTTCCTATGCAGCATTCTCACTCCATCTCTCACCTGGTAATTCAGTGATTTAAGTAGATCACACTCCTATCACTGATGAGGCTGTCACTGCCACCAGCTAAAGCTTCAGGGAAGAGTTATGAAATCAAATTGCTGCTGAACAGTCACTTCTCAGCTAAGCTCTCCTCCCACTGATGTATCTTTTCAGCCCTTAAGTAGCTTTTGCTCTTTTATTCCCCAAGTATACTAAGATGCACCACATGTAGGATATTGTAGTATACATGCACCATTAAACTAAGAGCAAAGAGATATTCTTAGCTCTGCCTCTTCATTTCCAAACACATAAACAGGGAGACAATATTTCCCTTCTACGCATTCAGGCTTATGGTGATTTGATTTTAGTTTGTGTCAGCACAGCTTCTAGCCCTCTGGCACTTGCTAGAGATGAACTTAAACGTGTGACTGCTTCAAGCACGTGTTTATGAATGCAGCTAATTGCCACCTCTTTAACACTGACACATACATCATCATTATCCAAAAACACAGTGAAGAATAAGTAACAGAATCTGTGGATGATCACCAGCCAGTTTAACATTCAGCTGATGAGTCTTTGAGTATGTTTCCCATCGGGGTAAGTCTCTAAAGGAAGGTTTGCACAATTTCGTTATTGGTGGAAGAAAAGACAGCACCTGCATTTCATTAAAAAATCATAGTAGACAGTGTCTATTTTACTTGGTTGTTTCTTTCGCCCCCAGGGTTCTTGACCAAATCTGAATTTATTTGGAAAGACCAAATGCAAATGGTCCAGCCACTTTTGCGCGTGATGAGGATTAAAATATTATTTTTTGTTGTTTTAGAAATATTATTTATCATTAAAATATTTTCTTGAATAAATATATAGCTGGAAAAGCTATTAATAGAAAATTGAGATGTTATTTGGCGTCTGAATGGTCTATTTTGAGGAGACATGACTGTCTATGTTCCAGTATTAATGAAAATGGGACTGGAAAAATGGAGGTTTGCCTGTAAACACCTGTTCCTCACAAATAGCCTATTCTACATTTATAAAATTTTACTTAAACAGTAGTTGTGTTTTATATACAGGTATAACTTAGCTTGAAAATTGGAAGATGTACTCTGGGCTGAATAAATGCTAGTTGTTTGGGATATGGGGAGCCCAAGAAATCGAAAGCTTTGATGGAAACAAACCATGTTTTTATGTGGTCACACAAAGCAAAGAAAACATTGGTGAATAACTTTCTGTTTTTAACTGAGTACTATAAACAGATTTTAAAACTCAATATGCAGTTAAATAAAGTAGAAAACAATCAGAAATTGTCTTTGTTAACAATATAAATGTAATCTGTAAAGAAGTATTCTATACTCCCATTCACTTCAAAAAGAGGATCCAGCACAGAATTGAATTTTTCATCTTTTTTTTTCTTTTCTGATAATTTATGCTATCAATAAATAAAATATTACCTTTACACACACTCACTCTCCCCCAAAAAATAAAGAAGCTTCTTGGGAAACAAGGCTATTTGATATTCAGCATCATCTTTATTCTCCTTCTATATAAAGTTTACATAATCCACCATAAAAAGGTGGAAAGAAATACAAGAGGGAAAAAAAGGATTTTATGCCTTATGTTATCATTTTATATATTTCATCCATTTTATATCTCTTCTTCAGCATCTTATGGGTCCCTTCTTCTTGCTTTTTGCTCAATAAAATTATAGCCTGTAAGTGTCTCTTGAATAGAATGTTCAGTAAAGATGCAATAAACTCACATTAACAAACCCCAGTAAGTCTGAGGAGACAAGTCAAGGTCCAGAACTTGGAGATGAGTGTTTACTATACATACCTCTGCACAGTGTGGATGTAACACTCAGCAACACTTAAAAGAAATCATTTCTCATTCAAAATTCATTATATTGTAACTACAGATATAGTAACATACTGGCAGTTTCTATTGATTAACTCAGGGATATTGTGGAAACTTGAAGCATACTGAAAGTGCCTTTAAAAGGAAATACTGACTTTATCTGGGGAGGGTGGCACACAAGCCTGCTAAAAAGAGGTAAGCAGTGTAATTCTTCTAGAGCAGTAACAGCAGGAAGTTTTCCCAGTGCATGTGCTCTTCTATGTGAAAACCACTTTTGTTTGAAAAGCGACTTTTTCCTTTATAGCAATTTACAATGATAAAGATTTTAATTTGTATTGATGGAGGTTAAAAAGACAGAGATTCATGTTTTTGATTGAAGAACTGGAACTTGAGGAGAGCCCCATAAATCCAGAAGTTGATCAGAGCACATTGTCAAGCATATACTACTGAAAGCTCACCTTGAACTTGCCTGATACTTACTACTTGCTGAGTCTTTAAAACATACGGATTAAGCAAAAACTTGGTGGCTTGCTGCACTTCAAGGCACAAAAACATTGTCAAACATATCAACTACATTTGAGGTCTTGTAAAACAAATTGGTATTTTGGGACAAATTTTAATATTATTCCGTCTAAAACCGGCTATTCAGAGGTGTTTTGAATATCTCATCATTGGAAGTGTTCAAGGTCATGTTGGATGGAACTTTGAAGAACCTGATCTACAGAAAGATATCCCTGTCCATAGCAGTAGGATGGGATCAGATGAGCTTAAAATGTCCCTTTTAACTGAAACAATCCTATGATTTTGTAATTATTTTCTGCGCATTATCTGGTTTGACTTGGTAATAGATTTTCATGAAATTACTTAAAAGCAAGAAATGTGAGAGTCATTTTACAGAATTGAGCCACCATGACTCGATGATTTATTTTCACGTAATATATTGCAATATCCATCTTTGCTTTTGTTACACACCTGAAGTTTCTGTAATTTATAAGAAAAAAGTATAATTTAATTTATTGAGAATTTGTGCATGAAATTCAGATGGTGAAGATCTATACCAATGATGAACACATTGAAATGAACCACAGTCATTATCATTGTAATTTCTGTCATCAGTAAAATCACTGTATGACTACATAATTTTCATAAATGCATGATGTCTTGGTTGCAGCCAGGAGAGAGTTAATTTTTTGCAACAGCCAGGAGGGGCGTGGCCAAGACCCTGGGTTTTTCTGTATCACCTGAGGACATGCAGAGGGGAGGGACTGGAGTGGGACCCTTCTGCTGTGGCCATTGATGGACTGTGGGTCAGGCAGCCTCGTGTTCCACACCGGAGCAGTCACGAGCGAATCACTCACCCCTATGCTCTGCTAGTAGTATTAGCTTTAGTTTTCTTATTTCATTGCTGTTCCTAGTAAAATGCTCTTATCTCAGACTGTGATCTTTACCTTTTGTGTCTCCATTTCTCCTCTCCATTGCACCACAGGTGAAGGAGAATGAGGAAAAAACCACAGGATCTGGGGTGTTTCTGTGGGAATACTGGCTTTGGGAGCACCATTTTTAAACCATGACATGTATTTATAGAGGGAGATTTGTGTATGTAAATATACTAACAAAGGTGAAAACAAAAGCTTAAAAATGAGATTAATCACTAGAGGCAAATGACCCTATTTCATAAAGATTCTTCAGTTGCTTTAATTTACAAAATGTTCACATGAATTTTCTTTTTTTAAACAAGCACAGCTTTGAAAGTTAAAGATAAGGAGTCAATTTTTTTGGCCTGCCTGGTGCTATTTAACTAAATTCCTCCCTCCACCTACTGTCTTCTTAATGTGATTTGGTAATTTCGTGTCTCTGGAATGTCAGCAAGAGTAATAAAATAGCAATTTAAGAACACGTTAAAAGCCAATCTGAATGGCACTGTTCTTTTGAAGCTATTAAAATCAGGACTCACAGCAAGTTCCCATATTAGACAGCTTTGAAACTTCCACGCATAAAAAGAATAGTTGTTTGGGCTCAGGGGATATGCTATAAAATGATGTGCCAAATCAGAATTTACAGATTAATGTCATCTCAATGCAGATTATGCAATTCACCTTTTTGCACCCCTTGAAAAAATGTGCTCTCCGTTACTAGTCTTCATCTCCCCTTGAGTTTTTACGGCACAACGCATATTTTGTGATTCAAAAGTAAATATTACTGAAGAAGGAGAAATCTAGCACAGGTCAGAGTTCTGGCATAACACCCAAAGACACATGTGCTGATTTCAGGTTTTGGATCTGCTTAAGTGGTTTCCAAGTCTTGAAAGACTGATATCTCTTGTTTTGTTTTTTTTCTCCCTTTAGTATCCAGAAGGGAAAGTGAAATGATGGAGCAGGAAAAAAAAGGGGAGAAGGAAGGCTATAATTAGGATCTTCCATCACTGAGAATCAGGTGAGGGGTAAAAATAAGTCAAGAAATTAAGTTTGTTAATGTGTGTCACTCCTTCCTCCAGTTTGGAATTGTCAGCTGAGTAAGATTACTAAGAAATATGCATTTTCTACATAATTTGGTGAAATATTATTTTTCTGGATGAAAAAAGGTGTCCCTGAAAATAGATACTCTATCAGAACTTTATTGTGGTTTTTTTGTGGTTGCATCTATAAAATAATTGACATTTGAACTAAAGTGTGCTGAAAGAGCTCCTGACCAAAGGCTGTAGCTTTAACACAGGGAGAATTTTAAATCATAGACATATTGCACTCCAGGAGAAGAACATAACATTTTTTGTCTTGCCACCATCAGATCATCAGTCATCCACAGCACCTGTCTTGTACACCCATCATAGCCAGTGCAGCATTGTTTGTCCAGGGCTCAGTGTCTCTATCCTTGTTTCATAAATACACGGCCCTGGGTAAGCATCTGGATCAAAGACATGACATTAAAGTAAGTGTTGAGTGCCTCAGGTGAGGATTTAGAGAGGGTCTCAGTTTAAATGAAGCTTAAAAGCTCGGGAGAAGAGAGTCCCATCTTCCATCAGTTTTCTCATGTGGCTCTTCCCACCAGCTCTTCTTCTGTAGCTAGTTATACTTCTAAAGGAAGGAGAAAGGACACTTCATGCCCTGACAATTGTTGTTTGAGCTGTATTGAGCTAGATATGAATTATATCCCCATCAGATTCTCTTTCCAGCAGGCCACCCACTACCAGAGGGAAGGAGAATACATGACTCCCCATCATTTGACAGCCACTAGCTAGCCAAGCACCAAATCTGCCCTCTTCAAATGGGTAGCTCGTCCCCCTCTTCTAAAAAGAGTGATGTCCTATTCCTTTATTCTTTTTCTTCTCTGGATGACCAACTACTCATTAAAACTACTTTCTGCTATGCCAAATCTTTTCTAAAGAGAGCATCATATTAAACAAGGAATGACCTTACAACGCAGTTGAAATTTTGAATAGATATTCAAGGGTTTGAAAAGACAGGACAATGTAGATGAAAAAGGGGAAAGAGTAGGACCAGTAAAGCCATTGTAGGCATTGGTTTGCTTATACTTTGTAAGAAAATCTGATGGAAAGGTTACCGTTAAACTCTAAACAACAATTCCCACAAAGTAATTGTTTTTTTTTCCACAAATGTCCATTGTGTTGCATTCACAGTATGTGTAGCAGTTTTGAAATTTCTGCTACAGCAGTTGGTCTAATTAGGTAGCAGCTATGCTCGTGGCTGGGTATGGATGGGAAAGGTTGGGTATAGGTTAGGAAAGGTCTTCACTCCAGGAGAGGCAAACACAAATACTCAGGTTGCTTTTTCTGGTTTTGATGGTCACACAGAATCTACAGGTCTGTATCAAGTACAGAATAAATTTAACTTTTCCTGCTGGCCATTGCTACTGCCCAACAGTGTGCTGCTGCCCTGTGTGCAACTCAGAGATGAGATCACAAGCTGTTCTGCTTTTGAAATTTGTTCCTTGTTCCAAAGTCTACATCTGGTGATGTTCTCTACCGCCAAAGACAGCATACGTGGCACAAGTATGCATAAAACACCTGGCACTTGGCTTTTTACAGTCCCTTGGAGACTGATGTGGTCCAATTTATCTTTTCTTGTCTCTGTGGCCAAGACACTGAAATCTCACCCTGACTGAGAAATCTGAAATGTTGGCACTGACCTTAAAAGCCAGTAAAGCATTAAGTTGGGTAATTGCTTTCCATCTATATGTTGTATCTATGGTATTATTTATAATTGTGATATATACAACAAGCAACCCTTGAACCATATCTTTTCTCCATGGCATAGACACAGGAAGATTTTAGTCCAAGTTTAAGTTGGCACTGACTGCTGCTATAGCCTTTTGGAAATGTATAAACCCCCACATTTTCAACAGTACCTAATTAATCCCTTCTGACTTCCTGCCAGGGTGGCAAGCACAGTGCTAAAAATATTTGGCATTTTCTTACATGGAGTTTTATGTACAGAGGTGAGGGCAAGTGAAATGTCTCTATGTTGATTTGTAGCTGACAGAAAGTTATGAAGGAAAGAGGTAGGAAAAGTGAGTCTGAGTTAGAGCCAGCAGCATTTTGTCTGTATTGCATGGAGGGGGAGGATCCAAATAAGCAGTAGTAGTTTTAACAGTTATGTCACAGGGTGGCAACACCAGACTGATGTAAGAGGGCAGACCAGTATATAAACCGGTGTGATAGGATTTCATGTCACACCTATAATATTATTTATGTCTTCATTATGTCATGAAATAAGAAAATACGTAATGACTTTTCAAACTGCTATTTCTGGACAGCATTTCCAGAGTAGGTTCCAAGTTATAATCCACATTCTGAAGAGAAAAATCTTCAGAACTCAAATTTGATGAAGGCATGCAACTGAGAAGTCCGCAGGATTCTTCTTGCAGGTACTTTCTACAATGAATGAGCTTCAATAATATGTGTATACAGGACTGTCAATTTTCAACAACAGGAGAAAATTTGGTTGATTTAATTTTTTTAACAGATTTTAATTTCTTTCTTAAATTTCATTTTAAAAAATGTAAAATACTTACACTTCTGCACTACCTTCTATTTATTGACACATTTCATCCAGCAGTTTCAATAAACTTTACATATTCAAACACTGGAAATGCATATGCACGAGACAACCAATTAAACTGACTGACAGCAGTATTAAAATGGACAATAGATATATTTGTAAGAATGTTTTATTAAATAAATCCCCACTAATAGAGGCAATTTTGCTTTCTTATTTTAATTGTTTTTGTGAAGCTTTGAAATGTATGAGTTTAAATAAATCTTACTTTTTTCAAGTAATGTAATTTTAATGAAGCTAAATATAAATGAAGTTATGTAAAATAAATATAAAATCTTTTAGAGCAGCTCTGAAAAGAAGGTCTTATTTAATTATGTAAAAAAATAAAGTCTTTGAGTTCAATTTGCAATTGCATTTCCTGTTCTTGTTCTGGTTTTTTTTACTTTTTTGCTGTCCTTGTCTGCAGATGGATTTTCATAAGAGTTTCAACTGACATACAAAGTCAATAAGCTACTCTTTATATAAACCAAAACTCTCCATTCTCTTGCCCAGGTGTTTAGAAAGAAGTGACAGTGTGCATTTTGAACTGTAACTCATAATTTTGTACAAATGCTGGTTGATACTAATAGCGTATTCAACTTTCTCCTGCAACCTCTCATTTTCCTCAGATCAATAGGCAAACCTACATATCTGTATCAACATGAGCTTTGTCCTGTCCCAAAAATATTACTTGCTTTAGTGCCATATCTTGTGACCTGCCTGAGGAGGGTGGAAAAGGAGAAGGAAAGGAAGATGCACCAAGTCTACCTTATAGCTTAGTACCTTGACTATCTTGTAGCATAGTAAGGGTTAATCAATTGAGTTCAAATATCCTATACCCAAAGGTTTCTTCCTTCTTTTATAAGTTATCACCTCTCTCATTTTAGTGCTGAGAGCAGGAACACTATGTCACAGAGAGGTGGTGTCCATGGAAACATTCAAGGTCATCCCTGTCCATGGAAATATTCAAGGTCAGGCTGGACAGGGCTCTGAACAACCTGATCCATTGAAAGATATCCGTGCTCATTGTAGCAGGATTTGGCTAGATGACCTCTAAAAAGTCACTTACCACTCCAACTATTCTATGCTTCCATTTATTCAGCAGAAATACACTTTCTGGACCTTTTTCATATTTGGGTGTGGTGATTTTTGCACAGTCACTTCTTTATGCAGAAGAATATAGATAAATTTTAGTAAACAAGGGTAACTCCTTTAAATCTGTGTGTCTTACAGATTCAAGAGCTAAAAAATGTGAGACAACGCCACATCCAGTGAGAGGTTTCAACAAGTAGAGTTTGCTAGATGTGAAAGTCTTAACACCGCTCGCAGACCACAACTACGACCCCCCAAGCCCAGTCATAGCAACTGCCTGTGTGAATATTTGCACTGCTTAAAGTCTGCCACTTATTCCTTTGCACCACACTGGTTGCTTGCCTGGGATCACATTAAACTCAGCTAAGCATGACATGGAAAGTGACCCTGAAAGATCCCTTCCAAGTGCCCTCCCTTCTCTGCTTCATTTTAATGTGGCTGCCATATGGTTCAGGAGCCATTATAAACCCTGTGTTTATCTAGTCCTGCTGTAAATGTTTCATTTCTCCCAGGAAGATAAAAGGACTGCTCCCTTATATTAAATGCAAAATTGCCTTTTTTGATCATAAATACCCAGCCCAAAGAATTGTGCTGTTTTCAACTGGGCTAGAGTTAATTTTCTTCACAGTGGCTGGTATGGGGCTATGTTTTGGATTTGTGCTAAACAAAGGGTTCATAACATAGAGGTGTTTTTGTTATTGTTAAGCAGGGCTTACACAGGATCAAAGCTTTTCCTGCTCCTTGTATTGTCAGGTTGGCAAGGAAGTTGGGGATGCATGGGAGGCTGGGAGGAGACAGGGCCAGGACAGGTGACCCCAACTGACCAAAGAGATATTCCAGACCATATGAAGTCATACTCAGTGCATCAAGTGTGAGGGAGGAGGAAGGAGAGGACATATGGAGTGATGGTGTTTGTCTTCCCAAGTCACCATTGCACATGATGCACTGTTCTCCCAGAGATGGATGAAAACCTGCCTTCCATGGGAAGCAGTGGATTAATTCCTTGGTTTGCTTTGCTTGTGTGTGCAGCTTTTGCTTTCCCTATAAATTTTTAAATGGTCTTTTATCTCAACACAGGAATTTTCCAGCTTTTACTCTTCTGATTCTCTCCTTGATTTTTGTGCTAGCTGGGGTTAAACAAAAAGAATTAAGACAGTAGCATTGCAAATGAGGTTTTTATTTTGTTTTCTGGTTTTTTTTGTGGTTTTTTTTTGGTCCCAATGTGGGACAAAACCCCAATGAAAAGCAGTGTTAAATAAGCAACATTACTGTTTTGTATCAGTATGAAGCCACATTGATGAAATGCTCAGGTTCCAGAGCCAAATGGTAGGTGGGAAATTAGTTTCTAAGAATATTTATTCTTTCTGTTGAGCTTGGATCCATTTGGAGGGGATGTTTCTATGAAGTAATAAATACATACAAGTCACTTATATCTACAGAAATGTGGCGATGTATTATATGAGTTTGTGGAAAACAAAGCATTAGCTCAAACAAGATACTAGAAAAGGGATTAGGGACTTGCCGTCTTTCAACTATTTGCTTTAATTTGCATGCTCATTAACTATGTAATAGAATGGAAGGGCTTAATTACCTCATTTATAAAAACAACATCACTGACAATTTAATTGCAATGATATTTCTAAAAAAATTTTGGTTAACTTGCAGTGACAAATACATGATAAAATGAAGTTACTATACTGCCAGAAAGACAACATAAAATGTTGATATGTGGCAGTACTGAAATAACCTGATTATTATCTTCCTATGAAATAGATGAGAACTATAAGCATGTCAAAGAATGGAGTTAAATCATGTTTTTCATCACCAACACAGAAGTGTGAAAATTATATATTTTGTATGGATCACAAACCTTAAACTTTGCTGCTAAGTGAAAATTCATTAAACTAATATTACTATAGTTGATTGTAAACAGTTTTATTAAAGGATATATATACTATAAGTGTGTAGGTTAAAGAAAGTGTGTAGGTGACAGAAATAACTCTTTGAAACAGGTCTATAGAGCCATGTTTTTTTATTGTAGCCTCTCCATTCCTTGAAGTGCCTTTTTATGCAGCCTTTTGCAATGGGTTTGAAAGGCATATTCAGAAAATAATATTTAAATTATGCCTACACTTCAGATTTCCTAATATGACACCTGGAGTACTATGTCCAATTTGGTATACCATGGTTTAGGACTATATAAAAAGAGACTAAAGCCAAATAAGAATTGCTAAAAGAAAATTGATTTGGTCCTGGTAACTTAAAGGATGAGGAAGAGAATGATAACAGTATTCAGCAGCTTGAGAAAGTAGTTGTAAAATCAGAGGATCTGATACCCAAGCCCTGTAGCACAGGAAAAAAAAATATTTTAAACTGAGAAAAGGAAAATGTAGGTTCATGATATGAATGTGGATGTCAATGTGTTGGAGGTGGTATGGCTACAGGGTGACCTCCATGAGAAGAGTGCAGGGACTGCCCTGTGACAGACACTGCTCCAATCAACCCACTGCAGCAGAGCATCCCTGCACTGAATAACATTTGTAAGCATGAAACACGTTTCTTACAAAGCCTTACCAGAATTTTGGAATGAACCCTCACACATATCTATGCTTTACTGATAGATCACATACCTCACAAAATACTGTTGCAGCCATAGTCTATGTCCATGTATCTGAATGTAGGGGGTTCAGAGAGGAAGGGAAACCCAAAATGCTAAAAAAAGGGGATGTCACTGCAATCTACCACTTTGGGAGAAAGTGAGTTTGGGTTGTGCTGTGGTAGCACCACACCCTTGCCTTGATCAAAAGCTGAGACACTGCACACAATGAGCCACAATGGTGCAAACAGGAGGTTTTGTTGGCAGCCTCTGCAGACACCCAGCTATAAACTCCCCAGGAAGTGGATGGAACATTGTTGGGCAGATATCCCCCAGGGTGCAGAAGAAGAGAACAGGTGTATGTCAAGCTACTGCACAAACCAGGTCTGCCAGTCCCATGTCTGCCCAAGTGTTATTTGGTGCTCTATCCCCTTGACGTCAAGCTCTAGTTCCTGCTCTTGGCACTTGTCTTTGCAGCTGATCTTAGCCACTGCTTAATACAGGCACATATTTTCCTCCATGTGTGTCCTTGCTGATTGTCAGCTGCTGGACCATTAAATGTTATTA
Source organism: Euphonia xanthogaster (assembly GCA_034509185.1). Classification (NCBI taxonomy): domain Eukaryota; kingdom Metazoa; phylum Chordata; class Aves; order Passeriformes; family Fringillidae; genus Euphonia; species Euphonia xanthogaster. The sequence goes on along the minus strand of JAYDZK010000268.1, from coordinate 43,819,707 downwards.
AAAAAAAAAAAAAGTAATGAGCTTCTTCTTTCCCACCTGAGACCCTTATCTTTGAAGTGATATATTTTCTTAG
>JAYDZK010000268.1:43789129-43819607 GCA_034509185.1 Euphonia xanthogaster | reverse complement strand
ACATGTCATCACCTGTTTTGCAGTACTGTTCATTTTAGATTGAAAACAAATCATCCTGTGTATTTTAAAACCTTGGCTTGCATCTATATTGTTGATCACTGCTCCAGAAACATGTCCTTCTTCTGTCTTATTTGCTTTCTTCAAAGTAGCTCAATTATGACTGAATTCTTTAGAAACCATTTGAGGGCAGTATTTTTTAAATATTTCAGGGTCTTTATTTTTCACCACTTCTCTATTTAGCAGCAATCTATTTTATTAGTTGATTCAGACAATTTCTTTTTCTCCTATTTTTACTGAGCTGCATTTCAGCATCTATTACACTGGCTGCTTCAACTGAACATGGGCAGAAGTTCTGTGATGGTGGTCAAGCACAGGCCCTCATGGCAAACTGCTGCAGACCAAAATAGACCATTCAAAGACTGCTGCTTTTGGATAAAGATAACAAGCACATGACAGATCTTCAGCAGTCCTTTACTTTTTAATAATGTATGCATATGCTTCAGCTGTGCAAATCTCTGGCCTTTATCTGACTGCAGGGACAGGAGGATTCCATTCTCCTGGATCTATACAATAAACAAATCCATGATCTTACTTGGATAAAGCCCCTTCTTTAGTGTGTGGTCTGTTTCTGAATCTAACTTTTCTTTCAAATATTTAAAATTTCTGCCCATAAATGACCTGCTTATCCTTCAATTTACTGGTTTCACAGTATATTAATGCAAAAGTACATTTACATTTCTCTTAGCAGGAATTGTTACTCCAAACTTTAATTATTTTCCTAAGTAGATAAGCACATGCACCACTTACAGTGGTTTTAAGTACACATAGTTTAAGATAATTTAAATTATTAAGTCACTGCTCATTCACAAAAATATTTCCTTTTCCTGTTTATTATATGGCACCTGCCTATAGGAAATTGCCTATTGGAAATTCTGTAAATCTGTAAGGGTAGAAATCTGAAAGGAGTAGAAATATGCATAATAATTAAAGAAACAGTCTTTGAGAAGAGGCTAAACTGTAAGTTATATGAAACAACAGATAGGCAATACAGAATAGTCATATTTATGCATAGATCTTACCTCCTTTATTTCCTAGTTAGTATTAAAAAACCACATTCCAATTCTTTCACCTTTTATTGTGCTAATTTTACTGGTGTAGTTGAGTTATCCCTTTGTACTGACATGTGTGGAAACATGATCAGTCATATGAATCTTAACAGTTGAATTTTGGTCGTTAAGAAGCAGAGGAGAAAATAAATGGAAGATCCCATTTTGAAAAAAACCCTCTATTTAACTAGTAATTAAGTACTACTTGATCTTCTACTTTTTTGACTATATTTTACCTTGGATCTTATTATTAATGAAATCAATCCATCTGCAGATATGGAGCAGGAATCAATGACAAATAAGAAACCAATTTTATATTTAAAAAATCCCAGAGATATCTGCAAATGTTTTTATACATTTTACCATAATTCAAAGTTTATTACTTCAGGGTGATAAATATCAGAGTTACATGGGTTAATAAAAAAAGTTGATTAAGCTTATATGGAAAGAAAAATTAAGTGAAGGTAGTAGTATCTAATAGAAAAAACCCTCTGCATGACCATTCAGAGGACAGCAAAGAAGAAAAGAACAAGAGGACACTTTGAAAGAGAGCAGTCTTATTACAGACAGAAGATAAAGTGCTAGTATTGCTACATAATAATATTTCAAGACAGAAATAGACAGAAATAAAGTTCCACAGGTTTTTTTGTTGTTGTTGTTTTTTGGGGTTTTTTGTTGCTGTTGTTTTTTTTTTTTTTTCTTTTAATCATGTAAAGGTGATTAATGGTATTACTGTTTGAATTAAGTGAGGCAACTTCAAATACCTACCAGTGGTACAGGTTTAACCTGTCAAGCTAGTGCCTAACTTTTTATTGATACAGAGCAGAGTCCCTCCAAGCCAGCTGTATTTCCTCTTTGTTTTACGCGAGCCTTCCAGAACATGTTAAGTGATTTTCTCCATCTGATCTTGGGAGCACCCTGAAGAAGCCAACCTATCATACTCAAAACCTGAGAATGAATGTATCCTACTGTTTATAGAATCTGAACAGTCTGAGCACTCACAAGGCTGGCCAGAAATAGAATTGAAGATAAAAAATTTTAAAATGCAACATAATACAGCAGAGTATCATAATTAATGACAATCAACATGTGCCTTCTAAGGAATTGATAATGCATTCAACAGTTCTGGTTTCATGCTGGGCTGGGTTACAAGTGTAAATTATGAAAATTGTTAGTTGTACTATAATTTTGGAACTCAATTTAGTACAGTTTTTTTCATAAACTTATGCTACACTAGGACTAGAGCATGTATTCAACTGAAACAATACAGGCTGAGGTGAAAATTAAGGACAGAAAGTCATACTAAAAAGTCAATATTATACAATTATCCCAGTCAGACAAACTGTATTATTACATAGCTGAAGCATGATCACATAACTAAAAGGTAAAATCCAGTAAAGCCATTTCTTATGGCAATCTGTATCCTTTTGAAAAGTCACCTTGAATAGATTTTGTGCTCTGTTTGGAAAGAAAAGCTGCAAATCCCAGGCAATACAGTAACTAAAATGTGCTAATACAAATCTTGTGTAAATCAGGGAGGTTCTAAATGAGATAGATTTAATTCTGTGTATAGAATTTTGTGTGTGAAAGGTAGAAATGTCTAATTGTGAAATATCTCATTTTGGCTCTTAGTTTTTTAAAAGATGATGAAAACTTTCAGATGATACAGGAAGAAATTAAAAAAATCTAGGGAATATTGCTTGTAATTAAGTACTGCAAAGGAACAGTGTGAACAACTAACAAAGGTGTTAGTTGATCAACTGTAAATTTATATAACTGGCAAAAATATGTTAAACATAGTTACCTGTAGCTGGAAAATAACCCCACAGAAATTCACACAGGCAAAAAAATTACATTGCACAATAAGGATTAAAAATGCTATAATATGTGCCCAATCGCAATACGATAATTTTATTTTACTAATTGCAACATAATTTTTCTTCCTTTATCCTCTAATCACAATATGTTTTTAATACTACAGATTGTGCTTTAAACAAAGGCATTTTTTTTCTCAATTCTTGTCTTATATGCTGTGAGTCTTTCCTAAGTTTCATAGAAGTTTTTCTACAGAGCAGAATTCCTAGCACTAGCCCTCAGGAATAAAATTTCTATAGAAAGGGTAATATACAACATGGGCCTCTGCAAGCTGATATCTGTTCTTAGTTGCAGTCTCTAGATCAGACATTAGTTTAAACAAGCCTAAAAAGCTAAAGAGCACTTTTAAAGAGTAAACAACACAGTGGCACTAAATAATCAGGAGTGAAGTGTGCAAAAATAAAAAAGTTACAGGACTAAATATACTCTCCATTAAAGACTGAAGTAAGAGATGTAGTGGGAAATTGTTAAAGCTCTCTTGATTAGGTATAAAATAAAAAGTATAAAATTACACTAGCTTTTTAATGTCAGTCTTAAAACTAAAAAACCTGAATTTAAAAATACCACTCTATCTGCCTAGATGTTTTTAGAAGAAAAATTAAAAATAACGTAAAAGGTCAGATATGGATTACAATATGTTAGTAAATTCTCACCCTATTCTTAATATCAGTTGATTTTTCAATTATAATTGCTTTTAATTTTTTTTTTAAGCAGGTCATTTGACTTTCACAATCTGATCGAGATTAAAGTGTTGCACTAGCTTTTGTTGATTCAGCTGACAGAGCTAAAGAGAGATAGGTAAAACAGGATGCATAAAATGTAATTTTTTTCCTTAATCACACCTAATATAGCTTTTGAAAAGCCTGTAGATGAAACAAGTTCTAAGATATAGTGGGGGGAGCCTTTGAGCAGGATCATGGCTTTCCTGGCCTTATCATATCATTCCCCAGCCTCCTCAAGTAAAAGGGCAGGAAGAAAAGTACTTCTCTGGAGATCAGAGTTCCAGTGGAATCTTTGAAAAACTGGATATTTTTTATGGACTATCATGAATAATTTGGATACAATGATGAAATTATTAATTTTTTTAAAGATAATCAAAACATAAAAGTTAAGGATGAGAGAGGTATAAAATCCTTCTTTTGGAATTTCTTAACCCATCAGAGAAGGTAGACAGCATCTTCACAAAGTTTTGTGAAAGTTTTCAAAAATTCATTATTTTTAGCATCAGAAAGTCATTGGACAAACCTGAACAATTATATAACAGAATGCAGATGTATTTCAGAGAAACAAATGCAGCCAGATCTTGAACATCTTTTCCTTGTTTTGAAATAAAGAACGTAAGAATTTATGAGAATTAAGTTTAGCAAAATATATTCCTGATTCTATTTGAATTGTATTAGTATTAAAAAATTCATAATGACTTACTATCATCCCGTATCAAAAGATCTACTTTTGGTCACCAAGAAAAGAGTGAGGAAAAAAAAATAATTCAACAATGAGGAAGAGAGAGTCTGGTTGAGGTCAAGTAATGGACAAAGAGCTAGACAAATCCTTATATTATTGTCTACTCTTTGTCTAAACAACAACAACAAAAAGTACTTGAGAAATGGGTGTTTGGAACGAGATGTTCTTAAGGTCCCATTCAACCCAAACTCTTCTGTGATTTCATGACTCTTATAGATCTTTTCAGCCACAGCTCAATGGAAAGCTCTATGTCAACTATCATCTCAGCTTTTAGTACTGTTTTGAATAGTTAACATATAGAATTTAGTTTGTATGGAAATGCAAAAACACCTTTTTTGGTATGATGATATCAATTGTGTTAAACCAAAAACTGTTGAAAAAAAACCCCATTAAAATAACACTGAAAAAAAAAATAGTCTACTTATGTATATGGTAAATAATTTATATACATATGTTAGTAAATATTATGAAACATAAGATTAATTTTACTATTTTTTTCTCTAAAAATATCATTGGCACTGATCATGTTACCAAAAATACAGGTTCATCTCAGTCACTTTATCTTCAAATTCTCATTTTGATTACATTTATTTGCCTATTCAGATTCTTACTTTTCTTAATTGCAAACCAATCAAAATCTCAAAATCTACAAGATTTTGATAAAATAGTTCCTTACAATCCTTGAAAGAAATTCAACAAGTAATAGTAAAAAGCTGTAGAATGTTCTTTTTTACTTTCTTAGATATAAGAATGAATTAGTTTATCACCTATTTGAACTTTACTTGCCCATTGTTGGAATGAATACAATGTGTTAAATTCTTTTGAAAGAGGGCAAACAATAGGTCAAATCTCTTGGAGCTTTGAGAAACCAATTAATTCTATAAAAAAAGAAGGAAACAGCAACCTTCACTTCATTAGACACTACCCAAGAGGGTCAGCCACTGACAGTTAATATAGAGAATGAATAATAAGAGAAGGATTTATTTTAATGAAGATTTTTCCAGGTTAAAATAAGTTAATATAAGATGCATAACTGCACACATTTTTTTAGGTTTTTTGAGATAAAGTGGATTAAAATGAAATTTCAGAATTTAAATGTAAAATAACTTTAATTTTATAAAATACCAGAGACCACTTTATACATTTTCTAAGGATAAAGAATAAGACTTGGAAAAATAGATAATTTGGAAATCAATGCTCTCTGCCCTTCCAAACTACATTCATTTCCCTAGGTTCAGAGACTAATAAAACATGATTATCTCCATTCAAGTTTTTCAGAAGCTCTTTACTCTTCTCAGTTTCTATGAAGTCCATCCACACAAAGCAGATGACTGATTTTTCCCCTTCCAAGAACAGGGATGTGAGGAAGAGTATAAAACATCTAGCTAGAGCACATTTGAACTGAATAATAAAACCTCTGTTTAAGTACTAAAACGTCTCTTTGATTATGTAACCTGGGAAAGAGGATTGCATGTGTAGTATTTCCCAGAAACCAGAGATTTTATTTCACAACCACCTCATTTTCTGTGCAGATGGAGCTGACACGAAACAGCCCGGCAGCAGCGGTCAGGGCTGCGGAGAGCGGAAGCTGCACGCCTTTTCTAAGCAGCTCACTGAGGCCTCCCACAGCCTGGGACCACACTTTAACCACCAGGGTAGTTCTGATTGATGCTGGTACCTCCTAAAACCAGGTGGATGTGGAGGTACAGATGGGGCTTTTTGATTTCCTACCCCAACTCTTTTTCTGGCTTGGACAAAAGCAATAAGGACACAGCAGGGTGTGGAGACAAATGAGGGGACGTGCTCCAACACAGGATACCTGTATAGCTATAAATGTCACTTTTCCCTCATAACGTGACCAGCACTGCATCTTGATGTCTTGGTGGCATAGAGGTATTCTATCAGCTGTCAGGTGGACCACTAATTTTGAGCTTAATCTGGGGAAAACTTCAAAAGAACATAGATAGTTTACCTTAAAGAGAATGAAATCAAACTGAGTGAAATGACCACAGTGTGCAGAGTAGAAATGATGACGTATGAAAGCTATAGCCAGAATATTCTAATTTTCAGTAAGACTTGGAAGAAGACCAGGCTACAAAATAATTTTCTAATTAATTATCTTATTTTATTAATTACGTTTCTCTTATTCTTCAGGTGGACTATCTAGATGCAGGGGACATTCCTCAGAATTGTATCTAAGAATAATCTCAACTTAGCAGGTGTGAACTCATAACTGCTTCACAGGAAATAAAGGTGGTTATTTAAGAGTTACACAGTGAGTAATGTGTGACTAACTGAGTCCCATTCATGTGATCATATGAATGAACACACATGCAACTGTAAAAGATCGAGCTAGAGCAGCAGCACCATGGCACAGGAGATTTACTGTTGTAGTCCTTATTAATTCTTATTTTTAAGCATTTGATTCTTCTGTTGGAAGATTGTGCAATGAGACAACAGATTTAGAAGAGAAAAAATTATATATCTCACTTCTCAGTATGCAGAACAACAGAAAAAAACTAAAAAAAAGCAACTTCATAATGCCTACAGAAAATTTAGAGAAGGAAGCAATTGTAAGGAATAATGTGATTTATGTCAGAATAATAAATCTTAATATCAAGTTTTTCCAGTTTCACAAAATATGGACCTGCTTTGTAACACAGAAATTATTTTTGTTCTTCAGTTCTAAAAGCTGATTTATTTCATTCATTCATAATACTGTGTAAGGTGGAATGGAGGCTGGAGACTTTTACTCCATATGAAATTGATTGCCTTTCCTTAGCAATGTTTTAAGCACACCCTTCCACTGAAATTGTTTTAACTGCCTCTGGGCTCTGTTATTCCTTGATAACCCCTAGAAATATATGCACATAGACCTCATCTGGCTTGTATTCTCAGGAGAAAGCAGAACAACCACAGCAATCTGCAGTATTTTATTCTTCAATAATAATGAAGTTTCCCAACTGTTTCTCATCTATACATCTAAATAAAGCATAATTTTCAAAGAAGTTCTTCAGTGAATATTTCTTTTCTTAGTATGAGATTTTTAGGATGATGGTGGCAAAGAGGAAGAAAAAATGAAGTAAAGTTTGTGAAATATTAGACAACTCAGAATATCCTCATAGCATATGTTCTACTGGAGGATGAATTTGAGATTTAAATAATTGCCTGTAAGAAAAGATAAATCCCATAGTAGATGGCATTTTACAGGAGAGAGTTATAGGTGCCTTTACACACACATTTGTGAATGCCTCCGTGTACTTTGAAGAGAAGAGTGCAAAGGAGCAGCTTCATGGTTTCTGCTTTGACAAGAATTTCCACTTAGCGGTCTTTTATTGAGAAAAAAATTGTCTAAATAGTTACATTTGCAGGAAAAGCCTGAGTTATAATGGAGGAACACATCCAACAGAAACTATTTTATAAAACTACATTAACACAGTATCTCAAGGAATCATTGCAGTGTATTATGAACATAAAAGTTTTGATAAATAGAAGGCTGTTGAGATGATAAAGCTCATATGCTGGGACAAGGATCTCTGCAGGGGTGGTACACAGGATTAATTTTAAATGCAAATTGTTTTATACATGAATAAAACCTACTTTTTATTTCACTGATGGAATTATGTGGCTAATGCTTATAATATAGGAAAATAATATCAGAAAATAAAGTGTTTCATTCCATATCAAGCAATCATTGAAAGCTTCACAGGAAAGCTTTTATCAAAATTGTATCTCAGGATGTATATAATCTATGAATTAATTTTTAACTTCACATTAGTCCAATTCATCATCCAAGACGTTTGGTGGAAGGTGATTTTGTAATGAATTAAATTCCATGGAAAATTTTCACAAGTTTCTCAAAAAGGAAAATAACATCAGAGTCAAGGAACATACCCTAATAATGCTAATTTCCCAATTAAAATGTAGCAAAAGAATGGATTAAAACATAAAAAGTGGTTGGCTTTACATGAGCTTTATTCACAAAAAAGTTGAAGTTCTTTTGCGTCATCTTGGTGTTTGGCTAGTCTGTTCTTCTGCATGGCCATTACTTGTCTTTCACTTAGACAAGCCTTTTTTAAGAGGAAGATGGTGGCAGATTTCCTGCTGAATAATCTTATTCCCAACACTGTTGTTTAATGTGCCAACTAGGCTTTACATTGTACAGTGACATGAAACAAGCTGTCAAAGCAGTGTTTTCTCTAAAGAAAGATTTCCACCAACTAGAAGGACTACAGTCTTTGAGAAAATTGATTGGGCAACACTCACAGGAAAAAGAGAAAGTAAATCACTTTCAACTTCATTCATCAAGGACAAAACTAGACAATTTTGTTGCATCATCTCAATGTAGCCAGAGAAGATAAATCCTTTGCACTCATGTCACTCACAATTTCCTGTGAATAAAAACAGTGAAGGAACTAAGTACCTTCATTTGAAGCAGGAGAGGCCATCATTTTAGTCCTTTCATATCAAGAGGAACTCTGAGCTCTGTTCTACAGCAGAAGCTTTTTAATTTCAAGCACTACACAATGTTTCCTCATGTACAAAGTTATTTCACTTTGAGGATGCCTTGGCTTTAATCTGTTTGCACAAGAAAATTCCCCACATAAGTAGTGTCCCTTGAATCTAATAATTTTCCCTGCCCTTCCCTGAAGTGTTAATCTTGCTGGTGTGTTCCTTAGTTAGGTGATCCTATTTATATTACGTGATGCATTGTACAAGTATGCAATATTAGAGTGGCTTTATTACAGCCACAAATGGCCACTGGAGCTCACTGATCATTCCTCAGTTCTTTCTACTTCAAATTGCACTACATAAACCTGAAATATGTTTATGAACATTTCAATAGAAGATGATTACATTTTGTGTTGTGAGTAAATGGTGGAGTACCCTTAAAAGGCTGAAATAGATAAAAATGTACATTTTAGAATCCCAAAGGAAGGTGTCGTGATACGATAACATAATACTTAAACCTCTTGCTGGGAAGTAAAAATCCTAAACTTTGAATCTAGGAGATTTTGTCATTGTATCACAGGCAGTTTTATGCACCCTTCATGGTTTCAAACTTCAATTAGAATTTTGAACTATTGTATTAATTTTACTTTTTTAGCTGATAATAGAAGCCATCTACTATGCCCAGTAGATGGTCCTTTTTTATATAAAGGGAATAATTATAAAGATATACAGTAAACAATATGCCACACAAACTGCATTTGCAAGAATACTTCCTTTATTGCTCCTGTGCTGATCATTTCCAAGAAGAATGGATCAATTAAATTTTCCTCATCAGCTGACCTGCAACTATTCAAATAACATAGGAGAAGAGATATCTTTGAAAAGTAATGCATTCTTTCATAATTCCTGTTTCACACCATTCCTGTGTAAAATATTAATTAATATATCAAAAAACTGGAAGAACATATACAAAATTAAAAAGTTTTCCAGGCTTTGTGAAGATATTGCTGTTTCAACGTCTTGCAGAGCAACGCTTCTAGGTTCAGACAGTTTATGTTAAGCATTTCTCAAAATGCCTGGAAGTTTTAAATTTTGAAAGACAAATCCATGATGATATCCAAGGAATGCATCACTTACAGGTTTAAAAGGCCAATCTTCCTGAAGACAGATGGTCACACTCCAGGCCTTACTTCTACATCCTGACTTTTCCACTGTATTATCATTCTATAAGAATTAATCAATTATTATGCTATTCATGAGCTGCTGCGGACCTAGAAATAAATTCATAAAGACACATTACCTTCATAAGAGACTAAACAGAAAAGCAAGGTACAATATGAGCACCTTTGTATGGAGACTAAATGAGCAGAATTTTATTTAATCAGTTTTCTTCTGTAATTACTTTATCCATAATTTTTTTCCCACTAAAAATAAAGCACAACTCAAAGATAATTCGTTTGTGAACTGCAGTGACATGTGATTGACAAAGCCCAAGCAGGCTGAGTACAGTAACACTGTTGCAGGAAGTAAACTTTATTTTACTAATTACGTTACAAAAACAATAGGTAAAATGCCTGCTCATGAAACACTGACTGTATCTGCTATATCAACACTTGCAGCGATTTGCTGAGTAACCTACAGAAAACAGAATGAGTTTGACAGTTTAATGGTAGAGCTACTTCAGCTGTACTTCTTCTGGGAAAGGTCTGCATTGATCATTATTCTTTTCACATCTGTTGCTGTTCTCAGCAGTGAGACCTGATGACCCAGCAAGCTGCCTCCTTCAGATACCTGGAAAATTAGCCATTGCTTCAGACCTTGCCCTTTAAATTTAGAGTGAGCAGACTTTATCCTACCACTAAGCTCATTGATTTAAAATGATGGGGTTATGGTACTGGAGAATACAAAAGAACCAAAAGAGCTCTGCAGTGTTTGAGATCTAACTCTTGGGTTAGTCAGGATGTGAGATATTTAGAAGTCAGATTCAGTTTCTAACTGAAATTCCTGAGAGACTTGCTAAACTGCCCATGATTTAGAGCATTTTCCCTTCTTTCTGGTATATTTGCATTGGAATTCTGTCAGCAAAGTGTATCCTCCAAGCTCATCCACAGCAGTTATTACTCAGCCCGGTAACAGTCCCTCATAGCATCATCCACCACCCTTCAAACTCCCTTTCCCTTTTTCACTCAGCTATCATTCCATCATACAGGACTACAACTTCCTGCTAGGAAAACAGGGAAAACAGACAAACAAACAAACAAACAAACATTATGAACTTTTCCATCCAGCTCAAAAAAGGAGTAAAATGAGTCTTTTCGCTAGTGGAAGCAAGGAGAATTCTCTTCTGTGTTTTGTTAGGCTACACTAACCTGCTCTGCCTCATCTCCCACTGACTCTGGTCAACTCTGGATTGGCTTTGGTGTAATGGAGAATAGAATCTGACCTGGAAACACTGACATGCCAGACATCAGGAATGATTTAAAATCTGCAACTGAGACTCAGACATAAGAAAATACATATTGAATTTCTGAACGACTGATCCTTCTACTTAATACCAGCAATAACTTTGGTGACTGTTGCAGAAAAATGTCCACAGAGATCAAATGCAATAAAGCCCATATGTCAGAAAGCAATGACTGATGTAGCTCATCTAGAGTTGTTTTTTGCAGTTCCCCATAATTAAAGGAATTATATCTATATATCTATCTATAATATCCTTATCCATCTATCTATAGATCTATAGATTTATATATACTTACAATATAGAGGATTCTGTGTGCAGATAATACACAACTAATTTTAAAGTCATCCATGTAAACCAAACGTATTAGGCTTGTGTGGTGAGTTTTTGGTAGCAGAGGGGCTACAGGTGTAAATTCTGTGAGAAGCTGTCAAAAGCTTCACCTATGAGTGACAGAGTCAATGCCAGATGGGCTGGCCAAGACTGCCCATCTCTGATGATGGTGGTGCCTTCTGGGTCAACATATTTCACAAGGGGAAAAAATCCTGAGCAACTACAGCCAAAGAAGGGAGCATATCTGAGAGAAACAGCTCTGCAGATACCAAGGTCAGTGAAGAAGCAGAGGTGCACTGGAGCAAAGATTTCCTCGTAGCCCATGGTGAGGACCCTGGTGAGGCAGCTGTGCCCTGCAGTCCATGGAGGTCCATGGTGGAGCAGAGATCCACCTGCAGCCTACACTGCAGACTCTACACTGGAGCAGGGGAATGGCCAAAGATGGCAGTGATTCCATGATTGTACAAACTCGAGAAGCTCCTGGCAGGACCTACTGCCCCAGGGAGAGAAGATCCCATGCTGGAACAGGGCTGCTCTTGGGCCTTATGTCCCTGCAGGAGACACACGTTGGAGCAGCCTTCTCCAGAAGAACTGCACCCTATGGAAGGGATCCACATTGGAACAGTTTGTGGAGAACCAAAGCCTGTGAGAAGGATTCATGTTGGAGTGGGGGAAGGGTGTGAGGAGTGGCAGAGACAGTGTGTGCTGAGGTGATCACAGCTCCCATTCCCCTTCTCACAGAGCAGCTGTAGGGAGAAGGTAGAGTACTTGGAATAAAATTGGGCTTGGGAAGAGAGAGGGGTGGGTGGGGGGAAGATGTTGTAAGATTTGGGGTTTTTTTCTGCTTATCCTGCTCTGATTTAATTAGTAATAAATGCAGTTAATTTTTCCAAGTGTGTTTTGCCCATGATGGTAATCTGTGAATAACCTCTCCCTGTTCTTGCCTCAACTTATGAGCCTTTCCTATTCAGCTGAGAAGGAGAGTGACAGAGAAGCTTTGGTGAGCACCTGGCACCCATCCAGGGTGAACCCAATACACCAAATATGATTTGACACATCTGTGTCAAATAGTCAGCCTGCAATGGACACTTACCATATCCTCCCACAGCATGCATTTCCAGCTAAAGGGTTTTGGTACTATTTAATCTCCAACATAATTATTTACCAATGTCTTCTGTCCCATTAATCCAAGCAATTCATGCTCATTTCAGATTTCTCTATACAAAGAAGCAGTGTCTGCCTATCTAAAGGTTTTAATCTTCTGTGCAATAGACTGGTATCTTTCACTGTGATTGAAAAGTTATGCTATCTAGGGGATTATAGAAGTACTGCAAGTGGCACCAATCATCAAATAAACTCCAAGGGGGAAGAGAAGGATTTGTCCTTTTTCTCTCTGTATGAAAGACAAAATAAAAAAAAGAATCTTTTGGTTTCTTCCCTCCCCCAGCTTTGTCTTTCACAAGCACTAATCCTCTCTTGGGTTTTCTCCAAAGGTTCTATGGACCACTGTATGAAACATGCTGTCATACTGATCATTGCAAGATGACACTTAAAAAACATAAATCCAGTAAGAGTGTGATAACCTTCATTGTCAAATGGAAGGCAAAAAGGCAGCAAAGGCACTCAAGTGAGTTTTTAAAGCATTAAAGAAGGTGTCATAAAGACTGAAGAGCTAGTCAGCCTGGCTATGTCTGGAGGTTGGAACAAATCTAACATGATTATTTTCAGAATTTAAAATATTGCAGATGATGATATTGTGTCTAAAGGAAATCTCCTTTATTTAATAAGCGATGAACAAAGAAGAGTAACTCAAACCAGTATAAAATATTACTTGCTATCACCACTCTCAAACAGCTGTCTGGCTTAGAGGTGAAAATATCAGACTCTTCAGAATTATTTTAAATACAAAAAGTAACACAAAATTATGTCAGGGACAGGAAGAAGCCCAGAAGGCAAAGCAAACATATGGATCATACTCCCTTTAAGAGTGTGTTGGTCTAGAGCAAAAGTCACATAGTGAAAGTGAAATAAAATCAGCCTATGATGTATGAACATCCTAACAGTGTTTCTGTGAACTGGAAAAAATGCTAAAATAAAAGTAATGAAAAACATACCCCAGTCTTTGTGAAACTATTCAGTTTACTTACTTTTCATTGGAGTTTTCTTTGTTTCCATTTTCTCTTTCCTAATTTAGCCCCTCTAGCCCAGCAATACATAATATTTAATGGGATCTGAGTTAATGCTAATTGTTTTCAAAACAATTGTGATCTTTAAACTGATTTGATTTCTACTTCCTGCTTTATTAGTTTGAGTTAATTCTTCTTTTCTCTTAAACTATAATCCTTAGCTAAATGAAGTAATATCTTTTGAAGCTGAAAATCTAGCACCAAGAAAATGAGGGAGTTAACTTTTATTCAATAGTTGTAGGTGATTTTTGTCCCAGCTTTGGTCATAATGGTGGTGGTATAAAGGAGTAATTATTTGTCAGGATGTCAGATAAGTTTTAAACTCCAGGGAAAAAAAGAGTACAGGCTCAAACAATGGTGTAAGGCAGTGTTCATTCACCTATCAGTAAATATGCCCTCATCTGAGCACCTTGCCAAGGCTGGACACAGCTGCCCTGACTGCAGGCAGCCTCTTCCCTATCAGATGATTAACAGTGCTCTTCAGGAAAGAGGAAGAGCTGCCACACATCACAGTCCCAGATAAACCTCTGGTCTTCCAGACATTTATACACAGTGTCATTCCTTTCCCCAGTTTTCAATTTTTTTTCTCTTTTGTGGCCGTATTGGGCTACTGGTCTGTGATGCATTTGTAAACACAAACATCAGGGTTTGTGTATTCCAACAGCAGGTACATATTCTGCACTGTTTTTTTGTTTTTTTCTTTAATGAACAGGGTTATTTCTCTGACAAAGGCCTGTCAAAGTAACAGATGATCCTACTCAAACCTCCTCCAGTCCCTTGGCCTGAATCAAATCAATGAAACTTGGTAGTTCAATCTATAGAAATATATTAAAAAAACATGAGATAGAAATCTTCTGTCCTTCCCTGAAACATATCTCCGCATGAAGTCAATGGATTTATCATGCATCAATCATTTTGTTTCATCACGTGGAAATCAGATTCCAGATACATCAAAAAGAATAACATCTGAGTATCAGTGGTTTTTTTTTAATGCCAACTGTTTAGCTAAATTAAAAATTTCAAACATAATGGCTGTCGTAATAATAATACTATTAATTAAAATAATGACTTGTTAGTAGTCTTTTTTTTTTTTTTTTTACTTTACATTTTAAGCAAGGATGAAATTGTAGAAAACTTCAGACTAAGAAAAAAAATCACACTCAATTCAAGTGTTGCTATCTGTGATAAAAAGTATATTTGGAAAATCAGTTCAGATGTCTAATCCCCTGGAATTTAACTTTTTTTATAAAAACTGTGCTTAAGGGGGAGGAAGAGGGGGTGTCTGTTATTCTGCTTTGTTTATTAACATTGTAAATGCAGGAAGAAGGCACCAGCTTTGCTTCCTTTTTCTGCTCTCCCAGAAGCTTTTCTAATTTTGATCAAAGGATAGAAAAGGGATAGAAAATGGACATTTGAAGACATTCCTAAAAGCAAAACTAGAATTTAAATAACCGCTCCAAATTTTTTTCCTTATATTTGAAATAGAATTAAGTTTCAGTTACAATGGAAATTATATCTTTAAAAATAACCATTCAGGATTTTACAGTGCAACAGCTTTAACTCAAATCTACTTGGATCAAGCTTTTCTTCCACCTCCATAAACCAAATTAGCTGTGTCTCACTTTAAGAAAAGCATTTGAAATTAAGCTGAATTCTCTGTTTCCCAGTTTCTCTGTTCTTTATGAGACTCAACAAGAAACAACAGAGGAGATGATATCTCATAATCTGTAAAGCTGCAGGAGTAGATAGCTTTCCTTAGCATAACTGATTTAGCACTGCATTTGCAAATTAGTGTTTCTGCTCTCTGGCAATACATCGCCGTCCAATTCAGTTCAGCTCATCAAGAATGTCAGACATCAAGCAAGTAATGCACAAAGGCACAGATTTTCAGTTTAAAAACTACTTCAACATCAGCCACCCATCTAAAAATCAAATCAAAATAAAAGCTTGGTGCTCTTCCCCTCAAAAAGCAGGACATTCCAAGTGCTTCACACAAATATTGGTACTCAGTACATTTGGATGTACCAGGGAAAATGTATCAAACTCTGTCTTCTTTTCCCTAGTCAATTAAAGCAGAACAAAAGGAAAGCTGCCTGCTCAGTCATCTCATGTTTGTTTCTATTCTTCCAAAAATACTTTTTTTTTTGTATAAAATTGCAGTAGACTTTTCTTTTCCTTTCCATAAAGATGTCCTGCAAGAACTGTGTTCCTAATACAAACCAATTACCAGAAGAGTGCCTGCAAGCTGAGTGGTGGATCTTGTCCATACATTGAATACACAATAGAAAGTTTAAGTGATAATAGGATTTAAAAAAAAAAACTTTATTAAGTTCACTATTAAGTTCACATTTTTATCTCTAGTAGATGTTTTATTTTCACAGATTAACTAGTTATTAAGGTACTAACATCACTAAAGTGTTATAAAAAATCTAACTTTTTTAAATTTTCCAAACCTGAAGCAGATGTCTCATATATACACATTTGTCTTGTAACTTTGCAGCAGTACATGAATCATAATATTGGATTTAAAACTATGCCCATTCTCTGCTTTACAGTCTTTATTTTGTGATTGGTCATTCTGTATGATCACTTTTGAAACTTTCTGGCATTTTCATCAAAATATCTTCAGATTTGTCAAGAAGGTCAGGGAAGAAATTATGTATTCTTTATCATATTAAAATCCATCTGGAGTTTTACAGATATCAAAGCTGCTATTTAAAGTCTTTCCTTTAACTGATTAAATGTTGCTAAAATCACTCCTTTCTCAATAAAAACTGAACTTGCTTTTGAGAATTCACTTCTGTATGGCATGTAACTGAGTTTCTAGAAAATACACAGATAAACAGACTTCCTATTTAGCACCTGTCATCTGTTTCCTAACTCATTTTGGACTAGGGACAATAAAGTAAACAGAAAGACCATGTATTCAATATTCTAAAATTAATAATGACTTTTGTGACATTTTTGTACATCAGAGATTTATACCTTAACAAAACCCCTGCATAATTTATTATTAGAATCCAGATGTCTGACATGATGGACACAGGTTACCTTCTGTTAAGCACACTGCCTCTGAGGCAGCGTCTCTGAAAGTTACAGCAGTTGGTAGCCTGACCTGTGCTATGTATGCACAGAGAGCCCTCTATTCCTATGCTTTATGACTAGCAGCTGGCATATTGGGGGTAACAGTTTATAGCACACTCTAATAATTAGTTCCTTAAAGGAAGTACAAGAAATTTGTGAAACTTTTGTGCACTGAAGATCAGTGGTCCAAAGCTTCATACTTTATTGATGAGGGCATTATACTGGCTATAATAGGCTAGGTGCTTTTGTATCTGAAGACTTAATGACTGTCAAACAAACTCATGAAAAAAAATTATTGTTGAGGGAACAATCTTGAGCCTGCTATTTCTTTATTTTCAATAGTTTTGCAACCTCTAAACCTCTACTGAATTGGTTTGATAAACCACGCTACCAGTTTGCTTTGATATCATGCTTTTCTAGATGTATTCATATTTCTTCTACAAATATTCAAATTCCTCTACATATTCATCAAATTCATTCATAAACATTAATTCCCCCACCACTTTTCCAACTGATATTGGCATCTAGATTTCCATTAAGAAGTCAAGGGATATAATCATAGGTCTTATGGAGGGTTATATAAAATGATACCCTTTTGTTTTTCAGATTACATGACAGTAATTTTATAGTTCTGTATTTATAAAATGCTTTCATAAGTACTTGGAGATTGTTTGTGAAGTAAATAGTTGCCATTAAAATCATTGATTTTGATAGACTCTTCTCAAGAAATGGGAATTTACAGGTTCATATTTACCACTTTAGGTTTTATAGGAGAAATACATTTTAAAAAATCACTAAAACATATAGAGAGCTGTCTATTTCTATTGTCATTCTGGTTTACTCATACAGAATGTGTTAGTGTTTATAGACCAGACAGTCCATTTTCAGCACTTTTAATCTTCCACAGATTTGACCATGAATCGATCCTTGTTGAGAGATCATTTGAGAAAGTATTAACCTAGTTAAGCATGTGAGGTCAGAAATAGAATGGAATAAAGAACAGTCAAAGCTTGAGAGACAAAATAAATGTTCCTAAAGCTTCTCTCTCTTTTTACAGAATCTTGAACTTTGACCAAAAAACCCAATAGAAAACAAAAAGGAAGAAAGCTACTGGGTCATCAGTACTTGTTGGGAAATTTGAATAAGAAATCAAGTATAAGAAAATGTCAGTCCAATGACATTTATTTTGGCTTCTCAGACATAAGGAAAGGGACGAATGCCTGGAAGGATTTACTGAAGACATTCCACAGAAAATCAAGGGAATTTTAAATTTTTTCATGAGATTATGAAAAGCAGATTTGAGGGTAAGAGACAAACTGATGAAAGATGAAAACTGAGAAGTGATTTTGAAGAACTGATTATCATTAATTAAGCAAAATAGATATTATGTATCTTCCAGTTTTTCCAGAATTTTGCTGAAAATCTCTGTTCAGGAGGTAAAATGAAAACCAGAATTTTTAGGAAAAAAAAAAGTATTCTGTAATTATGGAATTTGATGTTAGAAAACAACTATATTGGTTATTCTGGAAATGAAATTATTCTGAAATTCTGCATGCAGTAACAAACTTATGTCACACGCTTCTGGCCACCATGGGATCAGCAGGAAGCCTTTGCCTTGATACTGCCTTCCAGAGAGCCATACCAGCAGCTCCTCTCCCCTATTCTCATTCAGCCTACCTTCTTAGGAGCCTCAGAGCCTACCTTCTCTTATATTTTTTAAAAAGAGATAGATGTTGTTAACATCCATACTTTATACATTATAACATGTTTGAGTTATTTTAAAATATGATGAGGCTCCTGCAAAATTTCTCGTAAAAAAGCATTTCTCTTCCAAAGTCTTTGTAAAACAACACTTAACTGCTAATTCCTGCCCATTCTTGTTCACTGTGTGACATGAAGGATTCTGTTGTATGCCTTAGAGACCATACTTTATTGGACAGCAGAGCTACAGAAAACAGATGAGTACCTCATGGGAAAATATGCATACAATAACAGTGGAGGCTTTTCCTCCAACATTAAAATATTATATTTTCCAATAATACCAAGACCAGACATGTATTAAGAAAAATGGAACAATGCAGCTAGAGTCAGTAAGGTTTAAGACTTGTGGTAATTTGGCTAGACTAGAAGGCAGAAAGGCAGTAGGAGTTATGGAATGGTAAAACCATTAGCCTGGGAACAAGGAACTGAAACTGAGAATGTGTTAAATTGAACCACAATATTGTGGTATAAATAAACTCAGAAGTTTTTGTGGATTAATCTTTGAGCTGCATGTGTGGTTGGAGAAATCTGTAATTAATACTAAATAGTTGGCTTGTGTTCTTTTACACAAACTTTATATTTCAAGACAGAGCATCTAAAGAATTGGTGAAAAAATGTTGAAAGCAGGCTTTAGCATTCTCAGCTCTGCTACTGAAGTGCTGTATAAAATTTAGAAGTCACTAAATTCATCACCAATCTAAGTTTATATATCTAATAGTTCTGTGTTAAAACAGTCCCATTTTTTCCTTTCCTCCTGAAGAGGAATGAGGTGAAGAAGAAATACCACACATCTAAAGTGTGATGCATGTTTTGAGTACAGTGAGCTTCCCTGTCCAATAGTTGTTCCCATGAAAAAGAATTGCAGCTTCCAAAAATGTTGCTGAATAAACCTCTGTAAAATAGTATAGGTTATTTATTGCTGATTTATTTTTTTATTCTTCAGAGTGTCAGTGCTTTATGGCAGCCGTACCAAGATTTCCTTAAGTTTCACAAGACCTCAAAAAATAATCAGCTTCTCTTCTCATTTATGTCACTAGTGAAAATACTGACAATTATATACTGTTTATTCAAGATGTCCTGTTACACCAACTGGATTTTATTGTTTGTTTGCCAAGAACAAATAGTACAGAGGCCTGAATGCTTGGTGCATGAATAGCCTTTGGAGTTTAGTGTAGATATGCACAGAAGATCAAAGCTGCTGCTTTGCTAAAAGGGAATGCCTGTGCCAGTGGCTCATTTGTTTCATGATAAAGTCATTCTGGAAAAATCCTGCACTCTGAAAAATTTCAATTAGGTTAATTACATTCTGCTTCCCTAAATTTCCCCTGCAGCTTCAGATGGAGACAGCTTTCTTAATTTCCTTTCCTAGCATGTTGAGAGGGTTGCTGTGTTTTGGTAAATAGCTGCTATGCTCCACCCAACGTGTGGCTGATCTAATCCCTTTTTCTGCAGCACTTTCACAGTGTGAATTTCGCCCTATTACACTGGAAAACCTTCTGGTTCAGCAAGAGTAAAGGACAGATTCCCTTGGTGCTTCACATTTCTGGTGTAGTGTAAAGTGGCTTAAGTGAAAATAGGAATCCTGCCCTGAACCCTTTTTCCTGGATTAACTGAATTTAGGAGAACAACTTTTTATGTGTGTTTGTGGTGACAATGAAAGAACAACACAAGCTCAGTCAAAAGCTTTGACATGCACTTTCTTCAATTTTATCTTTTATTGACATGCATTTTCTCTGCCTTTTGCTCCTAAAAAGGAATTAATCTTGATTGTGGTTTCAGAAAGTGCAGTCATATTTCTCTCCTTACTTCTTCAGCTCTTAGGTATATGATTTGACTTAGGTCTTACAATTTTCTAAATTTTTTCCCCTATATCAGTCACTGGCAAGAACTTGATTTTAACCCAGAGTAGATATTTATTAAGTCACTAAAAAGAGCTGCTAAACCCTATTTCAGCTCTTCTGTCTTAATTTTGTCCTGTGTGTGTTGTGGCAATATCAGCTCTGTACAAGGACTCTTCCTTCTGTACCAACCCCTTCTCTTTTGTGGGTAATATGATATTACTGGGACCAAGGCTTAGGATATGTGAAAATAAAGTAGGATTGCACATTATTATTCACACCAAAATTTGATATGTTTTATAACAAGGTTAATTCAGGGGTGCAAACGGCAGTTCCTGATCTTGATCCTCAGAGCTAAAATGAAAAAGTTCCTTTGAGCATTATGTTTCATGTATTTAAAGATCTTTACGGTATTAAAACCCCCCCAAAATCAGACCTTCTTCCTCAAGCCACTCTGTCCTGGATTTAGAGATTTACATGTTCTACTGGATTTTTTTAATCTGTAAATAACTGTACCAATAATAATCACAGTAAATATACATGTAGACTTTGACATTTCTTTTTGAAATTATAAAATATAATAGAAAACTTCATCTGAGATATTTTATAATATATGATAGATAAGTAAAAACATTGGATTTTATGATGGCTGAAATTTCCAAGTTATTTTAGTAACTACTCAAAATATCAGTATACCAACTTGTACATGGGGACAGAGAGTAATATGATTTGATGACTTCTGCAATGTAATGACCATTGCACCTTGCCAGACTTCCAAAAAGGAACATTGGGAGTGTTTTGGGAGGCTTAAATACAGTAGTTCAGATACCAGGTCAGATGTTTTTCCTTGGATTTAAAATGCTGGGGCATAGTTACACACCTATATGGACAAAAATTAATGTCTTAATTATTTTTCATTTTTTTTCCACTTAAAATACACTTAATCAAACATTTGTGTTTTCTTTGTGTTATGAACCACAACCACATCTGATATTTTCCCTGGTACCACACCCTGTTAATCATTACTACAACTAAAGTTATTGAATAATCACATTTGAATTGTTGCATTTCAAAACCACTGAGAGTGAAAAAAGGATCAGGTACACACATTACAAATTTGAAACTTACAGTAAATGGCAACATTTCTGAGCACATTGGTCCATATATTCCAAGTACAAAACAAGAAAACTTTGCAATCATCTACTTAACCTGAGTCATATCAGGAACCAGAATTTACATTTTATCTATTAAAGGAAAACAACTGCAATGAACAGGAATAGTGTGTTTATTGCAACCAGTCTATCATATTTTGTTTGGAACTTGAAATTTATGTCCTAGCTCAATAACTGAGCATGGGTCACAGATGTTACAGGGCATCAGAGACAATTAGCTGTCCTAGCATGAGTTCTGAAAGGAAATTAAACCTACAATACACTGGCTGCTGTTTATCCTGTTAATGAACAAACTGCTCTGCTTTTTCTTGGCTTGTTAATCTCATTCTACAAGATAAGCTACTTAACTAGTATTTGCCTTTTTAGGTAGTGAAGATTATAAGAAAACTATACATGGAAAGAGAAAATTAAGTTTTTAAAAAAAGAAAAAGTGGTCCTTTTGTTCTGCAGGACAGTTGACAGCAGAATTTGCTTTTCAGGCAAAGTCATCACATATAGTACCTGTTTCATGCTGTTTTGATGAAGCATAAAGATTTTTTGCACAGTAGAAGAAAACAGAAATATAGGATTCTCTTAGTTTCAAATGGAAATGATGAAACATTTCTTGCAAAATACTGCAGATAATGTACGTTCATTATTTTTGTTTTTAACACCTTAAGGAGTGACCTAAGAAAAATCTGCATTTAATATATCTCCTTTAACTCTCTGCTAAAATTATTGACTAAATAATAAAGGGAAAAAAAAAGGAAACTTTGCCTCAAATCTTGATTGGTATAAAAGGAAAAGGATACTTTCTGGCAATCAGATAATCTTAAGAATAAACTGCATGCTATAAAATAGTAGCAGTGGTAAACAAGTCTGTAAATACATAAGCAAGACCCACATGTGCACAGATGAAAGTCAAAAAGCTGAGAGATGAAAATCAACTGAGAAGACTAAGAGCACATTTAGAAAAATAAGGAAGAAAAAGTATATAGCTCTCCTCCCTGTTTTTTTTTTTTTCCTTTTTTATACATTATACTAATCATGCCATATTTACATTGATTTTTACTGCTCACTTTAAAAACACATTCACCCAGTGCCCTGGGAACTCTCAATATAATTAAATACATACTAAATAACATTTCTGTCAATTATCCCTGTGTACAAACTCACTCCTCATCAGTGTAAATATAACAAACAATTTCATTAATCTCCTGAAAAATTCCCCTGGAGGATGCTAAACTCTGAAGTATGTGGGGCTAGATGACATGTACTTCTTTATGTTCACAGAACTCTATAATCCTAGAATAACTTGGGTTGAAGGGGACCCACAAGGACCATGGAAGTCCACTTTCTCAAGGTAAAGAGGAAGATGTGTTCTGAGGAGTGTAGAGTGGGTTGGATGTGTTACTGAGAGCTGACGGTATTGGATTCTGGCACACTGCCAAAAAAAACCCTGACATAACTGGCAATCTTTCAGTCATTGGTCCAGGGAAAAATGGAGACAACTTGGTTGCCTATTGTAGCCCAAAATCTTTCTACATAATTTTTTCACTAAAATTAGTAGGATCAATTTAAGATTAATAAGGACCACTGAAACAACCACTCCACTATTTCCAAATTGTCCTTTTCTATCTTGAAAGCAAAAAAACCTAAGTGGCTTGTTTTTCTCTGTAACAGACTGAGAGTAAGGTCATGCTTAAAGAACATACTTTTTTTGCTTCCTGAAAATTTCTTTTCAGACTTCCTCATAATTGCCATCAGCTTCATAAAGGAAATCATATTGTTATATTGATTAACAGTGGTTGCATTTTCCAATTATTTCTATAATGAGTTTAGTGGCAATGACCCAGAAAATGGACAAAGACCTCACTTCAGATTAATGTTGATTTGATGTAAACTGTTTTTCCCTTCTCACCAGCAAAAGATGATCTTAAATCCCCACTGTTAATTAATCAAAACATCTCAAAATAGAGTTCACCAGGTGGAAATAATTAGCAGTTAATTGTCTCCTGTTTATTACTCCTCAGAGATGTAAACAACAGTCTGGTTTTATTTGACAGTATTTACAAAAAAAAGACCTTTAATAAATAAATTAGTGGCACAAATGTTGTAGTTATGGTATGAACACTTATGGTTGTGCATTTTTTATGTGCACAAAGAGCAATTTTCCCTCCAGAAACGCAACATTTCAGCAGGTGCGAACATTTGCCATTTGTTTCATATGCAAAATTTCTTTTTGCTTGTTGTTTCTTGACTGAATAATCGAGTGGCAGAAAAACATGAGCAGAGTGTTTTATATATGAAGTCACCCATAAAGAGGCTTTTTATTGTTTGCACTTTGATGGCTACAGAAGCTTTGTGGTTTAAAAAAAAAAAACAAACTATGCCCTACTCGGGCAAAGTAGGAATTTATTAACAGATGGATGCTGTCATGATGGTAATGGTGATAACAGTGATTACCCTTTTTTGGAGTTAGTGGTCAAATGTTGCTTGGGTGTCCAAAACCTTTTGAGAATTTACATCCACAAATGAGGCACCTTATCCAATTCAGAGTAAACTTCAGAATCCAGATTGTTGTTATATTAAAGGAAAATAGACTACCCATCAGATTAATAAATGAGGTTGTTTGTTATCGCTATTTTTCAAAACAAAGGAAAGAAATTAACAAAAACATTGCAGCCAGATTAAGATAATCAACAATCATCTGCAGTTTTTCTTAAAAGAATGTTGCTCTTTAAAGCCACTAGTTGAGATCCATTCCCCTTAAATCTTGGTTTGATCCTCAGATGAAATGCGGTTGTGGCTTCTGGTCAGGCTATAGCCAATTTTTAAATTGAAAATCTGTGTTACTAGACTTCCTTTCCCAGGGACTCCTTTCTTGATCTCAGGACTGATGGCCATAGGGAACAAAAAGCAATGTGGTTTCATTTCCACTGTGCCGGTATTTCACAGACAGTACTTCAGTATTTCCAGTTTGTACAACAAACTATGATTCCTAAAATATGAGTGTGAAAACTCACAAAGAAACTTTGGAAATTTTACTGCAAATAGTATGGATCTGTCTGATTTTTGCTATTGTTCATATGATAAATATACTGAAATAATGGGGACCAGGCTTAGTTTTAATATTTTTAAAACCCTAAAACTTCTATGAATTTAATATTATTATTAATAATAAAAATGTCTATATTTTGCATGTTGCGTATGCAACTCAGTGGAGAAATTTCCAGTGCTGCAAACTCTCTCATATTCTTGCCATGTAAAGTAAGCTGTTGATATGATCAGAAAAATACAATCAAACTTTAAAATATTTCTTAATTTGTGTTTTTAAGATGTCACATTTAGTTCCAGAAAACTACATTGTTTTTTGCAATACCTGTCTTTGAGTCAATTGGCTTCCTGGTGCTGGCATTATTTTCTCTCATATGTCGTTAGACAAGGTTCATTGACATATTTCTTTTTCCACTGTAACTATTTAACATTTGATTTTGTTTTACCTATAAAGAAAAAACCCACGCACTTGTGTTTTCTATATGAAATGTTACAGTAAAAACAAAAGTATGAACTTCAGCTACCACTTAACTCAATTTTCAGGTGGTGATAAGCTAGTGTCAGGGCTAGGTCAGGACTCTGTAAAAGAGAGATTTACAGTGCTTTTCCCTGCTGGATGAAGGCAGTCAACTTTTGGCTCAAGATTAATCTAGAAAATTAGAAACACTATGGCCTACCCTAGACATATCCCTTTATATAATAATTCTTGTTCACTGTTCAGTTTGGAGTTTTTATTCCATTTTGTCAGTCAGGACAAAATTGCGTTGAACTTTATTTGCCGTTTATGCCATTCACTCATTTGAAAAGCCTTTGGAAAAAAACCTCCTTTAAGAAAGAATATTTTTCTCTATTGAATAGTCCACAGTTCTTCCATCTAAGTGGGGTAGTGTCATCTCAACGACAGGCCCCTGGCCAGGTAATAACTAGCATTGACTCCATGATTCACAAAAAGGTGATCAATCTCTTCATTACTCTGTATTTATTAAGAGACCTGTTGCTTTTTTGGACAGTTAGGACACAGGTGGACCTAATTGGTTCTTCAATACAAACGCCATCACCATTGGCTAATTAAGAAACCACCCTTTGGTAAACAAATCTCCATAACACATTCCACATGTTCACAACAGGTGCAGCAAGCAAAGCTAAGAATTTATTATCATTCATTTCACTGATCTTCTCACAGCTTTCCCCAGAAAGGCTTGTGAAAGTTATGCGTTACTTTCTGTGGCCAGAGAGCTGCTGCCACAGGGTAGCATTCTTGAAATAGATCAGTTTGAATTCTCTATAATTAATTTCTAAATTTTTCTTGAGTGTGATATTTTTGTGGGTTATTTTTAGTTTTATGTTTTTAGTTTTTCTTTTAATTTGTCTTTATTATTTTAAAATCTCCTGATTGTGGTCATGTATCAGTAGTACATGTAGCCACAGGACTTAGTGTTGTGTTCTAAATAGGAGGGAGTGACAGCGGATTGCTCTGTTTTTATATGTGTATGCTTCTGTACACACCTACAAGCTCATGCACTCACACACACACATGTAAACTGCTGAGTTAGTTGAGGTCATAATTTCATCTCTAAGTTTGTGCTCAAAATCTAAGACATCAATAGCCTTCAATTGAAATTAAAGTGTGAAACTCTCACAGTAGTTCATTATTTGTCAGCCCAAATTTAGCATAGATAAGACTGAAATATATACCAAAAGCTGTTTTAAAAAGCACAACTGGTGTCTAAATGATACAGGTATATATAATTCCCTATAATGGCATTCCATGTGATAATTTAATAAGAAGATTACTCCAGGTTTATAATTTTCTCCTTGATTTTTCTTTCTCTCCTTTTATGTTTTCATCAATCTCAGCCAGAGAGAAGGAAGAGAAAACCCAAGTGGATTTGCAAGCTTTACTTTTTGGATTAAACCTAAACATGTAATATTCAAACAGCTTTTTTTTCAGCCTTAGAATTACAGACCTTGAAATTGGAACTGATTTTACTCTTTCCTAAAATAATATTTTTATGTGTGAAATTGGGAGAGCAGCACTCAACAGAAGAAGAGGGAAAATGGACCTGGCGGCTGCTACAGGGGAGTTTGAAATTTTGGTTGGTGAATAAAGGAGAGTTTTGCTGCAAGTATCCACAGAAGGGAGTTTTTGTTTTGCAGAACACATTCTTCTGACCCTCCTTCTTGCCTGAGTTTTCTCCTCCCCTTCTACTAAACAGGAAAAAAATGGCTTAATTTTTTTATTAGGGATACAGATGACCAGTTTTAAACACTGGCATTAACATTAGCTGAATAAATAGAAACCTTTTCCTTTTATATGCATGCTAATAACATAAAACATTTTATATGGAGATTTCTGAAACTTGCAGAGGTGATAGGTAACATATTCCATACTTAACAGGTAAGGAACTGAAACAAAGGACCAAGGTCAGTCTACATGCTAGTAAGAGTCTGTACCCTTATGCTTCTCATCTATCAGGCAGTGTTCAGGAAAGGGCAGACAGGTTATCCCAGAACATTGGCTAGGCAAGATTCTGTATGAGCTACTGATTTAATGTTATTTTGTGTCATATAAAAAATGTATTCTATTGCATATAAATAACACCCCCCCCTCTTAAAAATTGCAGAATGCCATTGAAATTCCATGCCAGAGTAAATGGCTCAAAATCATCAACCAGCTTCTGTCAGCTTTGCATTTTAAATCACCAAGATTTCACTGTTAAATAATTTTTGGAAATTGGAAAAGAAATGCTGACTTCTATGAATTTAGGAGAAGCCTTTCTTTTGGTAGTGATAGGAAGCAAGGAGGTGGTCACAGGACAAAGGCTGACAGAGTTCAAAAAGTTAGGACAATGCTCTCACCCTAAGGCACATGGTGTGACTTAAAGTGTCTGTACGGTGCAAGGACTGGACTTCAACAATCCTTGAGGGGCCCTTCTAACTCAAGATTTTCTGTGATTTTATGATACTCTTATGTAAAATCTGTGACTGTAATATCCAATAAAAAACCCAAGCTCAGCAATTGAGCATCAGTTACTTTATATTTACTTGAATAGTGGATACTTTGGACTAAGACACTGTGTATACATACTGTGTAGCATATATATATATATATATATATATATATAAAAACCACTGGATGAATGAACACATGAATGAATAAATCCTCTTGCCACATTTGGCAGACCAAAGCGATTCATTATACTTAAGGTGAGAGTTATTTTGTTTGTGCTAATTTAACAAAGTGATACGTTTTTGCCAAAGTGTAAATAAACGCAGCAGATGACTCGGCTGTTTCAATTGCACTGGAAGCACACCAAAATAAGTAAAGAGGAAGAAGTGTTTCCCTGTGAAGCACAGGATTGGGTGCCTGTGTGCTCCTCCATGGCTTTAGCTTGTCTCCTTCAAAAGCCATGAAACTCCAGTAGATAAAAGGTCAGGAGGTGAATTGACATGAAAAAGTTCATAGATGTAACTCATCAACACCAAGTGAATTGTATTTCGTATGAGTTTTGTAAATAGACAAAAAGTGGTGGATTTTTAGCTGTTTCTACCCTTTAGTAAACATCAGGAGAAAATAGTTGGTGACTTTAAAAGCTGGAAGATGTAGAGGTAGGAGGACAAGAAGTCAAAGACACTTCATCATGAATGTGATGTCAAAGCTAGGATAAGGAAACCTTATGTGAATAGTAAAGCAGCAACTGTTTTCATCAGATGAAGTAAAAACAGAGTCGTGCAAAGACATCTGGTGCTAGAGCATGATGCTTTCTCATAGCACCAAGTGAGCCCTCCAAAATGTTAGCTAGACCTGTGTCCATATCTAACATATCAGACTGCATCTCCATGCATCCTGACTATTTCTTTATTTTGGCCTGAAGATTTTCTGTGCCTGGTAAGAAGTGAATTTGGCTAGGTTCTTGGGTATCTAGTATTCCTGCAGAAACAGTACCAGTAGCTCTAATGAAAACAGCAGATGTCTGAAAGTCCTGGGGAAATGACCTTTCTCTGTGGGTATATGGTCATGCTGACCTCACCACATGTGTGATACAGACTTCAGAGCCTTTTCAGAAACTGCAGCCTATCCAGAATACCCCTGCCACCTGAGCAGATCCACACCATATTCTTTTCCAAAGAATAAGAAATCTTTTGCTAGGAAAAAGATAATAAGACTTTTATGAAAGAAAAACAACTAAACAAAAAACAGGTGTTCAGTAAAATTTAAGGTGAAAATTTGGGGTGAGGGAGTAGAGAACTGACTGGGATAAAATGTTTTACTGCTCTTAATTAATCAATTCTAGCCTGGATTTTTAATGATTAAACAACATTTCCATCAACCTCACTGTGCAGTGGACTGTGTTGGATGAGACAGTACCTTAGCTCACAGATGTGAAGCTCTATCTCCATCACATTGAAAAAAGGAGCCTGTCAAATAGGCAGAGTTTGGTTGCCTCAGAAGAGAAAGCACAGTACTAAGGTGATCTTGAGCAGATCCCACGTGAGCTGTTCTTGTAGGAGAGCTGGTGGAGAGGCTTGCATTACTTCTATGCTGTAAATACTCTTACTTATTCTTCCCCAAAGTTTTATCAATCTTGGCTTTTTGCTGAATCATAAATCTGCTATAAAGCAGAAAAGAAATAAAAAAGGGAAATCAAGGGGAATAATGCCTTAAAAGAGGAGGAAATTCAGTAGAGTTAAAAATTCAAAGCCCAGTTATAGGTAGTTAAAACTCTAATTAAAGTGCAGTTGATTTGTGTTCATTATCCAATCCTAAAATCATAGAGATAGAAATTTTATTTTGATTAGATGGGGGGTGAAACCATGAAGATATCAGATTCATGACTTTTTTAAATGCATAAAACCACTGTTAAATAAGATCATGGAAAGCAAAAAGATATATGGAGGCCTTATGTTTTTTACACAGAAAGAAGTTGGATGTGGTTCCTTTTTTTTAGTTGCCTTCAGATGTGGGGCTTTGGATTACATATTTAACCTGAAAAATATAGGAGTACCCCTTTTATGATTCATTTGCCTTGAGAGTCTACTAGCTCCTTCATCATAGACTGGGCTGGGTGGTGCTAGAGGAAAGAAGCCAAAGTCAACAGGATATGAATTTAACAGCTCCAGTGTTCAAAACAGAGTTATCCGTTACCAACACAATTTTTAAAAATTGCTTAAATAGCCCAGTGTGTATCATAGAGCCATTCACAATAATTTTAACCTACAGAATGACAGATTGTGTGGATTTTCACATGCTAATTTACCAGTTCTACAAAAAAAACCAAAACAAACTGAACAGCTCAGTGTGTATCCTTGTCTAGTTCCTGAGCAACTTAACTCACACTGACAAGTTATGTGGGTTTCACCAAACTTATTTACTACTTAAAATCATGTATCTACCATAGTAGCTCCTGTATCAAATTACATGCAGAATGTGCTTCTTGTAACACTCAATAAATGATCTCATATGTGTCCCATAAACCTTCACTCATTTGCCAAAACTGAAGAAAAAGAGAAGCAATGCAGAAACTGATCCTTCACATTAATATTAAACAAAAGGCATAGATAGAGAATGGCAAAAACAGTTCTACCAAGCTCCATGGAGAAATGTACAGCAGCATGACCTCATAACAGCAACAGTTTGAGTCTCTGCAGATTTCTTAATCAGGATCATCAGAGACTCATTCAAAGAAGGTTGTGCAAATATAACCTCATT
>JAYDZK010000268.1:43760881-43782635 GCA_034509185.1 Euphonia xanthogaster | reverse complement strand
AGGAAGGAAGGAAGTGGCGGAAGGAAGGAAGGAAGGAAGGAAGGAAGTGGCGGAAGGAAGGAAGGAAGGAAGGAAGGTTGGTTAAGCTATAGTTGAGCTTTGACCCTTCTAATTTTCTCCTTGCATAACCACAATATTCTAATAGTCCTCCCAAGTTGCCTGTCCCTTCTTTCAAGGTTGATAAATTCTTCTTTTTTTCCAGACTGACAGGCTATCCACTTTGCTACATGGGGACAGCCTGCTTCCACATTTTCAAGATTTTCTTGTTGAAGAATGTCCAGCTTTCCTGGACTCCTTTGCCTTCTTTCAGTATACACTCCCAAGGAACTCTGCCAACCAGGCCTCTAAACAGGTTAAAGTCTGCCCTCCACACCAGCACTATCTTGCATTAGTATTGACTACCTTCTCTACTATTGCAGAGGCCCTTCCTATTTTTTTGCTAAACATTTATCAATTTTTGTAAGACAATTTTTGCAAATGAACACTCAGGACACTGACAACTCCTGAAAGCACAAGCAAAGTGGAGAGGTATATTGTAAATGATGGCGCCAAAATCTGTTCAGATTTCCTTCAGCAAATTGATAAGGGCCATCTTTACAAAAAATCACTTGGTATAAATTACATTTTTCTTTTCATTTCCACAGTCTCTACAGAACAAGACAGCAGGATTGATCCCCAGCCAAAAGTACTTAGTTATATTATGTGCAGTGGAAAGAAATAAAAATCAAAACCCCATTATAAATCCTCCCCAAATAATTCATTCTCCAGATGAAGTTTAAGCCTGCACTTAATGCACAAAGGAGCTGACACAAGCATTCATTCCGAGGGAAGGTAACAGCTTCTGTGTCATTCAGGTGTATCTGTCTCTTAAACCAGTGTTTCTCTCACACATTAATTACATAAAATTGATCCCCTGGCCCATGTATAAGGAAACTCCATCTGCAGGTAAATCTGTTTCCAAATCTTTTTTTATCACCCTTGCAAAATCTGTAGCTGAGTTGTAGTGGGTGGTCAGGTAGGAAAAAATGCTCAACAGTGGTAGTCTCCCCTTCTCACCCTCAGTTCTTCCTTTGCTTTGTAGAAGAAGTTGTAGCTCCACATAAAAACTGTAGGCCACCGAAGCTGAAGATGCTAGCAGTGAAAAGGCTCTTTGAAGACCAGTAGCCAGGATCTATTTCGAGTAACAGGGAAAGAATTACAGTGTATGAGTATGTAAATGTGAAATAGACACTCAAAGGTTATAAAAATGTTGACCATTTCAGAGGAGCTTTTAAAATTCAGTTTCTGTTCCTCAGATCAACAGTTCTGAATATCAAAGTAATTTTCTGAATTGCTGCCACCAGAGGACCCTCCTACTTCTGATGAAATATCCCCATCCAAAACTGAATGGGTTGTTGTATCAAGGACAAGCATTAGATTAAAACATATAATGTATGGCTGAGAGCTCTTTACACAGAATACCAAACTGTTCAGTTTTCCAAGTCTGACATGTGTTGTCTATCTGAAAATGACTGGGAAATAATCTTGAAGACAAACTTATGGACTTACTCTTGAGGGGGGGGGGATAATGAATTCAGTAAGTGATGACTTGCCAAGTGGCACAAGAAAAATATGGGATGCAATAAATGGTGCTATTTGTACTGTAAAATGTAGATACAATATTTCTTAGATTTACAATGCTCCAATATCTAAAGGAGCTTTACCTCATATATGATGTTTTTATATGTATTTATTTGGAGGGAGGCACGTAGGAATTTTTAAGTGAGCAGCTTCAGGTATTTCTAGCAGCTGCATTTCTCCCACAGCTAATATCACTTTCTTATCAGTAAGAGGGAGTTTGCAGATCTGGGGCAAACCTTTACAGTCACCTTCTGAGATCTGAGGATAGGAACATCCTTTTCTGATATGACAAGGATAAGAATCACCAGAAATGGTCACAGAGACCTTTCTTTGTAGTCAGAAGGAAGGTTGGACAAGAGCCATCCGCACAGAATGAAAATCTTGAGACTGCTTTTTTTTTTTTTTTTTTAAGCTTGCTAGACAAATTCTCAATGATTGACCAAGTGGAAATGTGGGATGCCTGTTCAGTTTAAAATCCATTCTGCTCTATTAATCTATAGAAGATAGAAGACTAAAGCTACCTGGTGTTTAATTAATTTAACTTTATTTTTAAGGAGTAAGCCTGAAGAAACAAAGTTCTGAATAATTAGAGAGGTATACCAAAATAGAAACAAAATGGAGGGAGTGAGTAAAACTAATTAAATATTGCTCCTCTTCAGTGGGTTCTTGGGATGCACATACTATCAAAATGACAGTTATTGTTATCTTCCAGTTTCTTCTTCTCAAGCATGCAGAAGTGGGAAACAGGAGCAGAACACAAACCTGCAGCTCTGATTCTCAAGTAGTCGTCTTCATTTTAACATATTTAGGAGAATATCTTTAATGATGTCCCAGCTATCATAGGTATAATAAGAAAGACAACCCAAAAGAATATGGTTTAACACTGTCTGAGTTGCAGATAGCTTTTTTCTTGTCCCAACATTTTTTCCTTACTGTATAGATGGTGACTTGAGAACAACTGGGTGATCACAAAACAAACATGCTGCATCAAGCTCTAAATGCAGTCACAAAATATATTTTCTATCCATAAGCAAACAAGAGGGAGGGGCACAAATTTATTGAGAGGTGTGTCTGGGGGAAATCATTCACTGTTGTTAAAATCTGCAGTCTGAGCAGAGCCTGTAGTGATTACTCAATGGGGAGAATCTGTGTTTATAATAAAGGGGGAAAAAGTGTTTGCCTAAAAATTTACATTTAGAATTTATTGTGAAATCTCTGCAACTTACACATCACAAATTCTGTGACAGCTAAGAACAACAGAAGCACATTAACAAGACTGTACAAGCTGAGTGGATAATAGGAATGCTGTCTAGAATCCCAGGGGAGATAGTGTAGCTGTAGCACTGTGATAAATCAGGGATTTATGAGAGAAAACCCTTCCCTCCTTTGAAAAAACATTACTTTGGTCATGTGCTTGACATGGTGCTGTGCTTCGCAGTTACAGAAGTGTATGCTCGTAGCCTTGCCACTATGAACTCTGACCTTTCAAACATGCTGGCAGAGCTGAAAGATCCAGTTTTGCTGAAGGAGTTAAGAACACAGCAAAAAAGGAAAGCAGGTTTTTTTGTGGGGTTTTTTTTTTTTTTGGTTTATTTTTTTCCCAAAGAGTAGCAAAGATATCCTGGCTTACATTTGGTGCCACCAATGAACTAAACACGACACAAACAGCATTTTATCCATCTTTTCCACACCAGCAAAAATAGTTCTATACTTTTTAAAATGCTGAAGCCTACAAAAGTTGGTGTAGTGTTTGGTAGAATTGATGGGTTAGAAATAAAAAAAAATGGCAGCTTTTGACACCATAAATAAATTAGACTCAGACCTCAGTAGTAGATTCATCTACCACTAATATTTTTAAATTTATTTAATTGATTTGACAATGTGAGTCCAACAACAAAGCTCAAGCTAAGTTTAAAAATCCATTAAGACTACTTTCTGCCTTAGTAGATTTTGGTTTCAATTTATTTTTTAAATTTCTCAAATGATGTTGTAAAGATGAGATTTTAAATAAAAATATATCTTGGCCACCTTCTCCTTATTACAAACATCTGCCTTTCCTAAAGAAAGAGAAATCAAAGAATATTTGCTACAATTAACATGAGAGGAAGAAGAATGACAGAAGCATGCATACATGTCTCCTTAGAGCTTAAAAACCAGTTGACAGAAGTCAGCTTAGGACTTCAGAAATATACACACTATATTTTTGCATGGAATATCAGGCACTTAAATCTTTGTTTCAAATACCAGTTGCTAGAGACCTGCTGTTGAGACCAAAACAGGAAACAACAAAGTTTTAATATATTGCATATAAAAATAGACTTACTTAACAACTATATGCTTTATACATGGATTAGATCTCTCTTTTATTATTCTCTGAAGGAAAAACTCATATCCTTTCCAGGAGTAACTGGTAGTATATAGACAAGAGAGAAGAAAAAAATCTAACATTAATTTACTTGTTAGCCTGGCAGAAGTGAAATGTTAATTAAAACATCAGGAAATAATATTCTCTTTCTTCAATACTAGATTGACATCTTTTACAAGATAACAAGATGTTGTCGTAAAAGAACACTTTTTAAAAGACAGACATCATGAGGGCAATACCCATACAGGAATTAGGAAAAAACACCAGAATGAAATTTGTAAAATTGTCTTGAGAATTGATACCAACAAGAAATCAAGATGGAGTAAAAAATATTCACCTGCTCACACACCCTTTCTTCAAAATCTTCTCCTTCATCACATAAAACTAATAAAATGACAAGTTCTTTCCAACACACATCACTCACATTCACTTCACTGCTTCCAGGTGTTCTAGAGAAGTCTCAGCCTATGCCCAGTTTATCCTCAAACACACACTGGGTCTGGCTGAGCTGGAGCTCATGTTCCCATAGAGCCCTTGCAGTGCTGTGCTTTGCATCGGTAGCTGGAAAGGTGAGGATAAGATGTGTTTTGGCTACAGTTGAACAGTGCTGGCACAGGATGAGGGCTGTCTCTCTAACATTCCCATCCCCATCAAGGTGCTGGGAATGGGAAAACCCCTGGGAGGGGACACAACTAGGCCAGCTGACCCAAATTAACCATGGGGATATTCCATACCAGGTGATGTCAGCTCAGATACAAAGGCAAGGAACGGCAAAGTAAGGAATAGTGGTATTTGTTTGAGATGTTTGCCTTCCGGAGGAGCCTTCTGGAGTGTGTGCTGAGGCCCTCCTTCCCAGGATGTGGCTGAGCATTGCTTGCTGATGGAATGCAGATATTAGCCCTTTTTATTTTCCTCTTTGCTTGTGCATGTGCACTTTCACTTTTGCTTTAGTATACTGCCTCAAGCTATGAGTCGTTTTCCATCTTTCTTCTTTTCTGTCCAGCAGGGACAGAGTATTTCAGGAAAACGACTTTAAAATCTTACTTTTTATTTTCTTTTCCTTTATTTAATGTGTTTTCAGAGGGTATAGACATCTAAATTGGGGACCTCACACTGAATACAGAATAGGCAATATAGGACATCAGCAAGAGAAAAAAAAGAGGGAATTAATCTAGCTCAAAGCAAATTATTGAGAAGGGGAAGTCTGCCTGTATAACATCCTACAGAGCAATTTGGACAGAAAATTTATACAAGTGCCATAAGTAGTAAGAATTGTGACTTTGCATTTTGCCTTTCTTCTGCCTCTACATTATATAAGTAGCTGTGAGAATTTGAGATTGCAGTCTGAATAATAACCTCATCTCCACTAGTTTGTGTTTTACCCTTAGATCCAATTTTGCATCTAGAAAAATAGATATTTTTGCAAATTTGAACGTTTGAATTAAATAATAATAAGTTTTTCAAAGACAGAGGTTTTAAAAATAAATTAATTTAGCTGAAAATCAGAAATCTTGTGAGTTGCCTTTTAAGAATATCTGTGGCTCTTTATATATGCACACGATTCTGCAATGACATAAAATGGGATTTTGGGAAAGGGTTAGTTTTTTAACACAAATGAAAGAGAAGTTCTTTCTCTTGGCAAAGGTACTTTAGAATATGATCAAAACTTTGATATATTTTCAAAATACATATTTAATCGCAGGTAGGGAGATTTGAAAAGAATTTGAAGAAAATTTAAGATGGGTAAAAAGGAGGTTTGGATAAATACTGTAGTGGGAAATGAACAACTTTATCAAAATATAGTAGCAATATTTTCATTTGAGTAAACAGATGATGAAAGAGTAACCATTGGCAAAACACTAATTTCCTCTTATTTTAAATGAGCTGACTAAAACTTTGAGAAGTCAAAAGTTATGCTCGTGTTGAATGCTTTTGGAAATCTTCTAGCTATAAGCTTGCCTGCTATTAGGAAAATTACATAAAGGCAAGACAAAGAAAGGTGTCGATACCTCATTGAGTTTATATTTGGTGGAAAATACTGGAACATAGTTTCTGCCTGAGATATTTATATTAGATGAATGTAGAGTCACTAGATATGTCTACTTACCTATGTCTCATATTCTTCAAAACATCTGGGAGAACATTATAAAGCAGTCTTAAGTTTTTGTCAGAAATGAAACAAACCAACACAGAAAAAAGTCCTAGCACAATAATGATGAATATACCACCTGTAGACCTGCAGTTAGGACTGAATTGAGTTGTACATCAAGGTTTAGGCCAGAAACCTAGCAGTGTTTTCTGTTTCTAAGTTTCATTAATTTTTAAAGCATAATGCAAGGCAAAATATTTTGAATCTTAAATAAAGCTACTGGTGTTAGATTTCCTCTAGAATGAGAAAATTAAAAAGTAAGAGAGTCTTAGGAGAGAAAATCATGAGAATTCTTAGCAAATCCCTATCATACTCAAATGTGTTTTTCAAATGAGTATGCAAAAGATGTCAATTTAAAATACAGACTCAAGCTTGAGATGAATCTTATATAAACTATTTCATTTTCAGAAGAGCCTTCTGGGATGCAAAATTTTTTATTAATTTTACTTCACTATGAATCAGGGAAAAAGTTAATCACAAATAATTTTCTGATCTATGAACTAGTTTTTGGTCTGTGAACTATGAGGAATAAAAATATCTTTTACGAAAATCAAGAAGCAATCAATGGTTTTAAATGTTAAAATAAATCTTAAATACTCTTTAGAACTGAGTATTGAAAAGAGGCCATGTTTTTATATGTAAAAACAAAGTGGAAATAGTGTAATTCTTGTAGACTTTCAGCATACTTTTAGAGACCTAAAGACAGATGTGGCAATATTCAAATCTTCATCCATTGTCTGATGTTTCTGAATAAAATTCAGTATTTTGTGTAAAATGATAACACTAGTGTAAGTAAGTCTCCTGCTATGAGACTTCCAAACACATTTCACTTTCTATACTTTCAAGCATTTGCTGCTAGAAAACTATACCAGTGCCATGATTCAGGAATTTATAATTGTCTGGGTAGCTGAACTGTGAGAACATCCCTTGGGTTTCCCACCACCTTGTTTCCTCTCCCATTCAAAAGTAATATTGGTGCCAGAAATATACACATGAGAGTGAGCACACAAAAGGGTGTGTGCATGTGAGAAACAGGGGATGAGAGAAAAATATAGAAAGAAAAGAGTTGTGAAATGTAAGGCAGTGGGGCATAGTGGATTAACTTGTATCATACAAAGCATGAATATATATTAATAGAAGCATATAAAATTTAATATATACATATTATATCTGATTTTTAAACCCCTTTTTTACTAAATTATTATTATTTATTAATTTGACAAAACTCAGGGATATATGTCTGAATCAGGTTCCTGATTGGAGTGTAATTTCTTCTGTGGCAATACACAGATTTACACTGAAGGATATCAACTGAACTATCATTCTCATGTCATCCTTGGAATGACTACTCATTTTTGAGCCTTTTACTCTCACAGTTCCCATGCATGTTATTCATATATGGCTTTGCTCTAGCATTTCAGAATTCAAGAATTGACAGAGACTGTCTTACTGTCTTAGAATTGATTTTGATACAAAACCAATGATATACTTCCAGCACAGAAATCAGAATTTTAGTCTTGGGCTCTCCAGCTTTAATAGAAAAACAAACCAATGCACAATATAGAGTAATCTGTCTTCTAGATGCAGGGAAAAAATGAGAGATTAATCATTATTTAAATCAATAAAATTGTTTTATCAAGAACTTCAGGATTAGAGAATAAAATCAATTTTGTTATCTAATCCTGAAATTATTAGAGTTGCAGAACCTAGTGAGAAAACTTGTCCCCAAACCTAAATGTTAAAATGATATTCTAAGTTCTTAATAATACCTAACTGATTAACTAACCTGTATCTGAATCTTCCTGTCACATGCTGAACACTTCACTTTTTAATTTACCTTTTGTAGACATGAAAAGGAAGTAGTACACGCAATTAAAAAAATAAAAGAGTTCTTCGTTATCTAACTACTCTTTACTAGTTTATTTTCTTGTCCCCTTCAACTTCTTCCTGCAGTTCTTCATAAATCTAACTTGTAAGCCATTCATCACTAGTTTTACTCCTTTGTGCTTTTTTCCAGTTTATCTGCTTGTTGTTATAAAACCACATCCCAATCTTAGAGTCCTTCTGATTAATAGTCTCATTCTGTATTAATATTACCAATATTAATTATGCCATACTTAATATTATTTCGCTCCTCTCTTTAAAATCCTTTTTAAGAAAGCCCATCTTCCTGGCTAAAGTTTGTAATCTTTATCTATTGCTATGCTTTTGCTCCACTTTTACATTCATTTGCACAGAATTATTAACTTGATACTTTCTGATAGTTTCATATATATGCCACATTTCCAAAGATTTCTTTCCCTTTAGTCAGATGCATCTTTCACATAGCACAGCCCATGTTCTCTCAGCATTTGTAAAAAAATATATGCTTCAACATTGTCTTCAATAATTTATTGGTAGACTGGGTCTATTTATAATGCTAATGTAGCAGGCATTCTTCTTTTACCAGAAGGCCACATCCTACAGGTATTAGGTGTCTCAAATATGGTGCATCAGTCTTATTCTCTCTTACTATAATGCTATTTTGTTCTATTCCCCTTTTTTTCTTTTATGAAGGCTTTTAATAGGTCTGCTTCTCTTTTCCTTCTGAGCTACAAAAAAAAGCATGAATATTTTCATCATACAGTAAAAAACCTTCATTTTCTCCCTACCTGTCTTTTTGTACCTCTGATTTAGGCCATCAGGTCTCTGAGAGGCCAATTAAGCTTTGTTTGTGCATTAAGATTTCTAGTCATTGTTGTTGATACACTTTGCAGTAGTGCATAGATGTCCAATATATTTGATAAGTTCCCCTACTATTCTCTTTCCTATCAGCTATCTAATAATTTCAAAAATATTGTCTTTGTCCTATGCAGCTAAAATTTCACATATACAGCTCTGTCTTTTGCTCTTTGCACTATTTTATTGCAACTTTTAATCAGAAATCTCTTTATTTGGATTATGTTACTACAATCCTCTACATACCAGTCTCCTTGAAAAAGGTCAAAAAATTGTTACTTTTTTAGGACAGCAAAATGTATCTGTGCTTAACCATTCCTATATTCCTATTTATATAATTTTCAGAGATATCAATTAGTAGCTTGCATAAATCTTATTTTTTCTAAGGGTATTCTTAATTACCTTTTACTCACCCTAGCTCCTTTAAGATATATTCACCTATTGAAGAAAGAATATAGTCTCTACTCAGGCCTAAAAATATGTATTATGTTCATAAATTTGGGTTGATATATTTGACTATCCCAAATATAACAACTATCTTTCATATCTCAATGTCTTTTGAACATTTTCTGTTTGTATTACCTTTGTCTGAACTTCCGTCCATTTTTACCTTAAAACTTTCAATTTATATCTTGTTTTTATCATCCTTCATCTCTGCATTTTGTTCTGTGCTTTTGTGTGGACTCTGTACAATTCTGTTTCTGTTGTAAATTAACTCTGGGAAAAAAAATGGTTCTTACTTTCACTAGAACAGGGTGAATCCTGAAAAGCATTTTCTACAGATACTCAATTTTGCAAAGAAGTTTTATTTGACTGTACTTCTGCCTGTTCCTCGCAAGTATTTCTGGAAAATCTTGGCATTTGTAAAATAGTCAATCATAAAACTCAAATATTAACTGAGTATGGGAAGAAAAGATTTTATAAAGCAGTAGGAGTGCAGTGATGTAGTGATGAGATCCTGCAGACAACTGCGAATAATTGAGGTCCCTTCTGCCCAGACCCCGAGGGCAGGGATGGGTCTGACTGCCCCTCGCCAGCCTCTGCAGGCCCAGGGTCCCATGTCATCCAGCCAGAGCCATCATCCCTGCCCCAGTGATTCCCCTGCAGGGCCTGTCTCCAGCTCACTGCAGCCCTGGCCTGCCCACCCATGGGATTTGCTGAGCTGGGCCATCAGCCCATTCTGGCCTCATCCCATCACCATCCCCAGAGAGGCACCCCAATCCTGCATGGGGGAGTGCTCTTGGTGTTCCCAGATGTTCTGCTTATGGCTGGACAGGGCTGGGACAGGGCTGGGCCTAGGCTGCCTCATGGAGATCCCTCTGGAGGCCCACATTGTCTAAGACTGGAGTGGGGCAGATGCTTTCAGTTTCAGGATTCAGCTTTTCTGTTGCTCCATCACTCTGTTGGTACTTATCTGTTTGCATGTACTCTGACAGTGTGATGAACAGAGCTATATCTTCCTAAGGCTACAGAAAAAAAATATGTTCCTGTGAAGGAAATCGTTTCAGTCCTCAGGCCCTGAGCATGTTTTTTGAATAAAACATTTCTTTTCATGGATTTTCTAAACCACAACAAGGAGTCCATGCTAATGATTTGCTATCTGGATGAGAGGTTGATGCAGACAGATTTCTGGGCAGCCACAAAAGTGCTTCAAAGGCACTTCAGTTCTTCTGCACAAGATCTGCCTGGTCTGTGGCATCTTAATGTGGCTGTTCTTTTAATTACAAACACAAGCTGTCAACAGCATCTGTAATGTTCTCTTCTAGAAAGCTGATAAAGCAGACCATGAAGATTTCTTCTGCAGCAGATCTATAGCATTGTTACAGGTGATCCTAATTTTGCATGAACAGAATGACCTGAAGGACTTTCATCAGACCTTCGAAAGATTCCTTTCACATTGGATATGAAAGTGAATTAATTTTTCCACCCATTTTTCAAAAAGCATAATGATGACCATACAAACAAAAATTGGAAGAGATGGAAGGAGTGGATGAAAGCTTCTGTTTGAGTTTTCTTTTTCATAACAACTTTATAGCAGCAAAGATTTTCTATCTTTTCTCTGTCTTGCTTATTAAGGAGGAGAAAAAGCAGCTCAAGAGAAAAAAAATTGCTAAAGACGAGCTGCACTCAATGCATTCTTCTAACAAAGCAGTTTGGAAGCGAGTCAGCAGCATGTGCAGAACTCATAACCTGCTCCTTTGCCTTTCTAAGAGCTCAGGATGAGCTGTAGCTGGAGACCTGGGCAGTATGAAGACCAATTTGCACAGCCAAAGGCAAGTTGAGATG
Organism: Euphonia xanthogaster; assembly: GCA_034509185.1. Taxonomy (NCBI): domain Eukaryota; kingdom Metazoa; phylum Chordata; class Aves; order Passeriformes; family Fringillidae; genus Euphonia; species Euphonia xanthogaster. Next base: position 43,771,497 of record JAYDZK010000268.1, on the reverse strand, counting down.
GAAGAAAGCACATTTAAGCCCATTTGTCAAATTAATAATCTGCTTTTTGTTGTCATGTGTGCATCCCATTCCACTTGTGCATTTCCACAATGTCTCTTTCATGTTGCAATATTTCTATTGCAAACTGACAGCCTTTCCTTGGGATTGAACCATTTACCCACCAATATTTCACAGTGTCCTGTCACTCTTGTTCTCTTTGTTTTCACTGTGATAGAATAACTGTGTTTCCTTAATTAACCAGTTACAGTATCAGCACATGTTACAGTTGGAAATTTGGTGTACTGTGTGGAAGAAGTGGGACATCCTTCGGGATTTAATATGAAATTACTTGTTTCTCAGAAATAGATAGGACTCATACTTGCTTTGTGATTGTTTCCAAGCATTCCAGCATTCCAGCTGTTGGGGCCCAGAGCTCATCCTGCTTTTAGGAATTCAATTGGAAAAGCTACAGAGTTCAGCTGTCAGAGTGCAAGTTTGACTTTGGTGATAGAACTCCCAGGAGGAAAGCTGGGAACAAGGTCCTGCCCCCGCTTTCCTTTCAGAACGGCTTGTAAACTGAGACTCAACACTGCCCCAACCTGCATTACACTGCAGCTGTGTAGAAGTTCTGTCTGTGCCTGAGCTTGTACCTCTGTGAATCTGACCCAGACTCACTGGTGGGACTCCTGCCTTGGCTTTGCACCCATGTTGCTGCTGCAGACTTGCTGGTCGGGCTCTGAACTCTGTTCTGACCCAGACGAGCTGTTGTGTTGTCAGTGAGGTTACTGCTCTCATTTGAGCTACTGTTGTGCTCAGCTCACAGGTCACCTTCCCCTGCAGTGCAGGATTACAATTTCTACCTTCTAAAGCAGAATTAGGATTCCTTCCTGTGACTTCTACCTGGGTTTAAATGTGTTTCTGGAAGTGAGCTATCAGTTTGTCAAGCAAAATGTCCACTACCTTCAGTTCTTGTCTGTAAAGCAGACTTTTAATTCAGAGGTAATAAATCCATTAGAACTTAGAGAAAACAAACCCTCCATGGTAGGTACCTTAATTTTAACAAATGAAAATATTGCTGTTATAAGAATATTAGTCTGGAGATGTTCACCCAAGTAATTAATGGGAGCTTAATACTTTAGAAAGGAGCAGGTGCAGTAAGGGGAAAAAAAAAGATGTCTTGCTTCATAACATAGGCAGTATGGTTAATGAAAATATATTAATTTTAAGTCTGATCTTGTTTATTATGTTTTCAATGTCCAGTTTCCCAATATCTAAAGGTCTTTGTTCTACAACAGGAAAGAATTATCCCAAATACTTCCCTGAAGTAAAAAAAATTAGAGCTGCCTCATTTCACTTGTCTGTAGAATCCTTTATCTCATCAAATCATCTTATTTGAGGAAGCACCTTATCAGATTTCAGTCCTCCAGAGCATAGTTCTGCTTGATCATGAGCTATTAAAAAGACAGCAGTGCTCTTGTACTTCGCCCAGTCATTTTTAAGAAATCTTAACCACTTTAACAATTCTGGGAGACACTATGAAAAAGCAAACATTCAGAAGTGGAATGAAGAAAGCTTGAGTAGAGGCATGAAAACCAGAAGAGTGTCAACCTTTACAAAGTTGCTGCCATTATTCTATTGCAGGATTATGCCATTAAATAACTTCTAGTACAGATCTACTTTATATTTGGTTATCATGAAAGCCAATTTTACTGTTGATTTTGGATTTATTACTGCTCGGGAATTACTTAGATAGAAAAATATTTATGTCTTATACCTTCAAAATTAGTGATGCTTGAGAAATACAAATTATTTATTTAACTTTTTCTACATGTACTTCAAGCATTTTGCAGTGTTTTATAGGTTTTCAAAAAAGCTCAATGTTGGAGTTGTCCCAGTGTCTCCAAGAACTGTGTGGGAGAAAACACTTCTCTCACCATTGCCTAAATTGTCCACAATAAAAATGTTAAACCTCTCTGTACCATCACTACAGTTTCTGAATTTCAGCTAGGAGTTTTGATTGCTCTCCATTCTTTTGCTTAGTACTGACTAGAATCTCTCCTGCACCTGCCATAATAATGTTATCGATCTGTGAAATTTATGGAAAAAGGGGTCTATGATCTTTCCTCCAGAGAAACCATCTTTGTGTAAATACACAAAAATAAATAATGAATCTTGTAAGAAGATAACAGAGGCAGACAATCATGTAGGTGCCTGATGAACAGGGTTCTGAGACATGAGAGATCCAGTTATGGCTCCTGGCTGAGCAGGAGACTTCAAATCTGATGTTGTATGAATGGAGTTTCTCATCTGCAAGGTGAAGACAACACTAATTTTCCAGCTCACATAGACAGGGAATTTTGATACTTTAAAAAACTCATCACAGTACTAAAGGTATTATAAGCAAGAAAGATATTAGCCCCTTGCACCTTGTAAATTATTACATATGCAGAAACAATCTCAACTGAACTGAGCAATGAAGCTGATTATTACAATCACAACAGTTAAGTCCTTTTTATTTTTTTATGTCATTCTCTTTCCCATTACCTACTTTACCCAGAGTTTTTTACATGAGGGCACTGAGAGGGCAATAACATCAGTCCAGATGTACAAAATAATAAATTAGTTATGATTGAAACACCTATGGATAACTGAAATTATTGACCAGCAGTGGTTGCCTGACCTCTATCCATCAAAATGTCAAACCATGTAGAGGTAGACAGCAGGTATGCACCCGAGAAAGAGTGAGGACTGCATAAATCTCTGATGCTGTTGCATGCTGCTTCAGGTAATTTTGACCTGGGATAAATTACAATACACTTCACTCATGAAAAAAATATGATTAAAAGTAGCATCAACACTTGCTTGTTTGTTTTCAAAGTACCTATAATATTAGTTATTAGATAAACTATCCTCACATTCTATTGAAAATAGTTTTGAGTAAATGAGTTTTTTATGACATACATTCTTCTGCAAAATCTTATTGAATAGTTCTGTAGAATTTAAAAATAAATAGTACTGAATAAAGAATTTTTAACAAACCTAAAACAATTACAGTGACAACCATATCCCAAAATTGTAAAGTGTGGAATCTAAATTGAATTTCTTTTTCTCTAAAAGCATTTTGTAAATTATTCATGTAATAATCTACTAACATTTGTGATGTTATGTTGGTTTAATCTATATTATATTCCCAACATTAGTGTTATTAGCACAAAATATTGATAGCTATAGGTCATAATGTTGGCTTTCTACCTTCATGAAAAAAAAATGAAAAAACACTACATAGCTCAAGCTTAACTACTTGCTTGTTTTCTTTTGATACCTCAAAATACAATTGCCAGAGATTATATAAAGCCCTGATTTTTTCCAGACATTTCTTACCTCTGCAATATTAATAGCAGAATCTGTTTCCATCTGCTCTGTAAAGTAGCAAACATTCACAAAGTTCTTCCATCATCTTATAATACAGAAACTTAGATTTATGAATTTTTGAGGATGTTGCTGAAGTTCCAGTGCCTAATTTAAGAGACCATGAAATTCTGCAGAAAATTTTCCCTTAGGTTCAGTGAAGCAGGTCTCACAGTTCTTGTCTTGTTTACTATCATCCCTGACACAGTGTAGAATAAATTTATATAGAAAGGAAGATAATTTTCATTTGGTTAGGTCTGGAATAAGGGAGTTAAACTATAGGAGATCCATAGGAATTTTTGAGATGTGAAAAGGAGAGCACCATTGAAATTTTACTTCTGCCTACTTTTGGAGAATTTCCATCTTCTATTTATAAATCTGACTTCAATGGATTAACTGCCCTTGAAAATGAATTTTAAACATTTTCCAGTTACTGTGTTTTAACCCCAGTCATCAAGTAGCGTACTAGACAACTCTCCTGTCTCCTCTAGTTCCTCCATCCCCAGAGGGATGAGGAGGAGAATCAGAAAAATTAAGATCTATGGGTTAAAAAAAACCTCTTTAGCAGCAGAAGAAGTATAATAATGAAAAAGAAAAAGAGGGAGGGGAATAAAACCCAAAGAAAATAAGTAATGGGCAATACAATGCCCAGCCCATTCCCCAGCAGCAATCGGCTCCTCCTGGGCAAATCCCCCTGGTTTATCTACTGGGCATGATGCTCTTTGATATGGAATATCCCTTTGGCCAGTTGCAGTCAGCTGTCCTGGCTGTGCTCTCTCCCAGCTTCTTGTGCACTTGCTGGCTGGCAGAGCATGGGAAACTGGAAAGCCCTTGGCTTCAGGTGAGCACTGCACAGCAACAAGTAAACCAGCAGCGTGTCATCAACACTTTTCATTGACTAAATCTAAAACACAGCACTTTTCCAGCTACTTGGAAGAAAATTAACTCTATTGCATCTGAAATCAGGACAATTCTAAAATATTTGTACTTAGAATATTGATTTAATTCTCTGCTTTTATACTTTTAGTTTTGTTTTATGATTCTATATTTATGATTTTATATTTTCTACTTTTATATTTTAGCCTGATATTCTTGTATCAATACAATGGAAAGATGGACAGACACTGAAAAAATAAAATTAATAATATCTCAACTTGGACTTTTATAGTTATTTTAAAATAACTCCATTAAGTCTCCATTTAAAAATGGATACCTAAAAAGAGTCTCCATAAAAATAAATATTAAACAGTGTCCAGTGGATGTATCTTACTCTATGCAAATTACATTACTGAATTTACTTCCCAGCTCCTTTGCCAGATTTTTAACCATGTTCCATTAACATCAGTGATTAGAGACTGAAATTAACTGACACAATTTCAGTAACTTAAAAGCCATTTTGACAATAAAGTATGATGTGATTGAGAAGGTTGTATTTATGTTTTTGACCTGTCTAGGTCTCTGTCACTCCTTCATGAGTAACTGTACATCATTCTTGTATTCACAGAGAGTGTAATAAAACTTTCTCAAATTTTTCCTTGATTTAGCTTGGTATGAAAACCTCATTATATAGCCTTGGATAGTCATCTGCTTATAAATTTGTAGTCATCTAGTGAGGATGCAGGAATGGCATTAGGCTTAGGTGATCTGTTGCATGCTGTGAATAGCAAATACCAAACAGTGAATACACAAAGCCAGCAGTTTACAAATAAGCTCCAGTGCAAATTATTCTTTCATGTTTCTCAGTGAGTACCTCTGCATGTCAAAGATAATAGAATAAAAAGGCTCAATATCAGCTCATGAATGATGGAATAACATAACTATAATGGAATAAGAGAAATTAATAATGGATAATACTGTTATTAAATGCTTCAAACATTCCTAGTTACCTTCTGCAGACCTACAAATCAAAGATGGTTTCAGTCTGTCATCTCCATGCTCTCTGACTGTAGTCCTCTATTTCTTCCAGTCTGAAGTAAGACTGAAGTAATCAGAGTAATATTCTTTCAGTTGGTCCCAGTGATAGAGTTCCATCCAGGAAAATTTAGTCAATCGCATGGGGATTCCCACTCATCCAGAATTCTTTTCCCCAGGAGTTATGATCAAATAAGTCTTACACTGCATTACAGGGGGTGGAGTAAAACAAAGAGAATAATTTTGTGTGAAAAATGACCTAAAGCCCTCTCTAGTAGCCAAAAGAAATGGATGAACCAAAGAATGTATCAAAGGAGGAGCAGGTTCAAGTGAGAAACAGAGAAGAGTACAGATGCCTGTGGGAAGAACTTGGGCAGAAATGGATGCAGGAAAGAAGGTGTCTGAGATGAATTAGGACTAAAGCACCACTAAAGAGTGCTAGGAAGTGTAGAAAACTAAATTTCTTAATGAGCAAAACTCAAAAAATTAAAAAGGACAATTTAGTATAAAATCTACATGAATTTGTACAGTCCTGACCTCTCCAATGACCATACAGATTGGTGTTCAGTTTGTTTCTTGAGAGTCTGCTTATCTTCCATCCTTCAGCTGCTGTTCTCTGATATTTCCTAGTTTCTGTTTCCCATCTATAACAGAGCTTCAATCTATAAAACAGGTTATTAAATGTGGAGTAGTTAAAGGTAAATCTCATGCCTTGTGGTCTCTGAACTGCCTCTTTAAGTTTGTAAATAAACCGTTGCCCTCGCTCTGAAAGGACTTTCTGCTTGAATTAACTGTCTTGTAATCTGTAGGAAAAACACAACTATAATAATCAGGCGAGCAAGTAGAACATATAATATTAACAAACTATTAAAGACATCTCACACATTCTTCACACTTGGCTGTCTAAGCAAATCAATACAAAGGGAAAGATCTAGTTAAGACTGGTATAAAAATCTAGTGCTTTATCTTTAAAGCAAGTCAAAACATAACAATTCAACTTTATTATGCATAGTGTGGTTTGTACAGATTGCATCCCAAAGGCTTTACGGAGGTAGATAATACTCTTCCAGGGTAAGATAACGATATTAACAATGGAAAGAGAGAAATTATATCCACAGTCACATCCCTCTATCAGTGGTGTAAATTGAAACTAGCACTACTAAAATCAATATGCTTCACACTGATACAGAATTGCTCGGAGATTAGAATCAGGCCCTGGCTAGGTAGCAGAGAAACAATTGCTTTTCAGTTGAGAATTGCAATGGAGTAAGTCAAAGAAGCAGAGACGCAGGACAGTGGTTTTCAGACAGCAGGAAACTTAAGTGAGGAAAGAAAATATAAAGAAGCAGCAAAGCAATATAGGTGAAGTCTATCAGTGTTTTTAAATTTAAGAGGAAAATGTGGAAGCACTAAAGAAAATGATTGTTGAAGAATATATGTGATTATTCTCACTGTTGTGCTGTGGAACTCAATGGGAGTTTTTCTCCATCTTCCAATATTAACTTTGTAAAACAAATTATAGACATATTGTTGGAGTACAGGGAATGATTTAGGCAGCAGAAGTGGAAATAAACAAATGAGATAGAGTGGTTTACTAAGAGACACGCCAAAAGTTGTTTTTTTTTTTCTTTCAAGAATTTAATGTTATTTTTTTCCTTTTGAGCTTATAAGTACAGTTTTTTTTCCTTTCTCAAGGTGGAAAGGACACTCTAAGAGAATTAAAACTTAACAACTAACCATCGTGCTTTTTGCACAGAATCTGCCATTCTAGTAGTGTGCTAACTCTGATAAGTTTATGATTCTAAACAGTCTAAGCAGCATTCCCTTAAGAAAGAAAGCATTTGAGAGATCAATACTTTTGCCTGTTGGCCTTGTTGAACAAAGATCAATGCATGTACAAAAATCAGCCTAGCAGATGTGACTGTGAAGACTACCAGGCCCCAGAGAGAGGAATGCCTAATGGGAACAGCTATCTGTATAGCTCTAAAGTGTGCCATTAAGCCTGCACTTCACTTGGCTCATATAGGGGTTGTGATACCTCAAGCTGTGCAGTGGTAATCTGCAGTGTGTTGTGTTTTAGCCAATTTATGCTGCTCATGTGAAGTTAGGGGTACTTCAGCTATTAGATCCTTTATTCTTTGTCCAACATGGGGCATTAGTCAAGTGAAAATGACAGCTATGCCTAGCTCAGAGAATTCCCTGGCAGCCCCCAGGAGCCCTGTAGAGAAAGGATTAAGGTATGAAAAACCTTTGCCAACATTTGGCACCTTGAGGTTGCTGCCTGGCCTGTTTTCTTATGTAGTTGGTATTTGTCAGCTTTCCTGATGGACTTAGAGATGCTATTTAATTTCACTGCATAAGGGAGAGAGAAATCCATTAGCATTCGAGGCCTGTCAATGAAGATTGTGTCACTAGCTAATAGAAGCTGCAAATGTGCCAGATTGTTCAGCAGAAACTGAAGGGGCGGAGGACTGCAAGTAATAGGTTGAATGAAATTGATCTTCTTTATTTTTCATAAAAAGTTTTTTCCTTTCAGTAAAACTCACAAAAGGCAAAAATTTCTCCCTAAAAATCATTGAATGCGAAGGGAAAGATGATGGTGCAATAGAGCAGAATATAAAATAAAAAGTGTAGAAACAAACTGAATTCTCAAAGGGAACTTAGGCATCAAACTACCTTTTAAAAAGCCAAAATGCCTAACATGTCAAAACCTTGAGAGGGCTACTTCCCACAGTAATGCAGTAGCCATGCATTTCTGCTGAATTGTATAACACTTAAGATCTGAACTTAATGGTGTCCTGGAAAAATGTACTAATCAGTTTTGTACAAATGTACAAAAATATACTGCTACAGTCAAGCTAGTAGTAACACTGAGAGGACGCCTGGTGATGTGTGAAGAGTAGTTGATTTTGCCCAGCTTGTTTTCCTTGATTTTTCAGAGCAAAATTCTAGCTTCTCCATATATGGCACAAAGGAAGGATTTCAGCTGGGCTCTTCCTTTTTTATTTTTTTGAGAAATAATCTTTAATAATTAAACAGCTGGAATCCTGAACGATATATCTTTTTCTATTTCTTCCCTGGTGAAACAATTCTGCTTTGTGAAAATTATTTAAGTATTCAATAGACAGTGGTAAAAAGAAAATGCCAACCGCATGATTTGGTCACATTCACGTGGGAGAGTCAGGCTCAGATCCTTTCCTTGGAGATCATTCAGTCTGTTAGAGAAAGCAAAGCAGCTTGAGTGGGATAAAGTTCTTCTCCTAGAACCAACATGAAGAAAGCAAAAGATACAACAAATACATTGAGTGAAAGAATTAGGACACCAGTGTACCTGGTGGTCTAGGTACAGCTCACCATTGCAAAGCTGGAATTTCTGTATTAAAGAAAAAAGGAAGAAAATATATTTATAGATTTCATTCTGCTTACACAGGGCAATGGGATAAATTAAAGAAAAAGATTAACAGACATAAGAGTCCTGTCATATTGGAACAAGGTCTAACATGATATTCTCTGTCAGACAAACCACAATATTTTCTTTTTTTTAGGGAGAGGAGATCTGGAATGAAAATGTTGGTGGGAGTAGCTGATAATGCAGGAGACTCTTGACCTTGAAAGTTTTCCAAATAATTTACTTTTCACCCTTGGCTGCTCAACATTAGTGCAATACAATTATGAAGACATAAACATTACAAGGACACCTGGCACACAGCCTGTCACAATGAGTTAAACTTGAGTTTCCGATTCCCTGAGCAACCATGGAAGGAGAATGAGCCACCTCATCAGGAATTCAACTGTGTCAGCTTAGGAAGAAGTGAGGATGGGAGGAGTTGATTCATCAAGTCCAGACAAGACCCAGCCAACTTTTCACTTTCATTCAGGCACTAGAAACAGATCATAAGGGGACCTGTCAAGTCCACAGTCAAATGAACTGTAAGAGAGGATGTGGACGATACCTTGGCTTGTACCTAAATACTCTTAAAATACCTTTTTTCTTTCCTCCAGTGCAAATGCTGCCATCTGCTTGTTTTAAATAGTTACAAATCACACAAGGAAGCAAATTGGCTAGGGAATGGAGCATTTAATTTATTTTTTTGTTTCCACACCATTAGCAAATCTGAGTTGAGGTATACTTCAATTTTGATAGACCCCTTAGCTGCATCCAGTCAGGGTCTTTCATTATCACGTTAACCTTTCTTCCCCTTTTTCCCAGATATAAGACTTAAAGATTTTTAACAGAAGGAATAGTTACTACCGATTAGTAAATTAAATTTGGAATTTTAGTGATATTTTCATAATATTATCATTTAATAATTTATGAAGTGAGAACTTTGCTGAGTATAATGAAATACTTAGTACTAGAGATTTTGGGCAATTCTTTTCGTTTCATTCTTAATTAATTATTAAATATGTTATGCTTCCAAGTACTTGTCAGAAATAGGACCTTTCTTACTACATTTTGGGAAAATCAAATTCTCATCTCATTTAATGGTTGTGCCATGTCAAGGTAACAACGCTGACTTTATTAAAGACTCAGTGTTATGAAAATCACCAAAATTATTAAAAACATTAGCAAAAACAGAAAACCTGCTGGGGGCGACATATTTTTTTCATCACTGTTTTTCCAATGCTTTACTTCATCCAGATTGTTTTAGCCTAGCATACACACCCTCCTTCTTTCTCTTTCCACATGTTTCTCTTTCCATTTGTTTCTTTCTCTCTGCACATGTTTTACATATATTTTCATCATATATATATATGTATAGCCAGCATATACATGTTCTGGATAGCTATAGCTTAAAATTACCATATTGACTGAGCTATCCAACCCACAAAATAACAATAAATCTTATATAAAAATGCCATTCATATATGCAGTCATATGGTAAGCTTCTTTGTAAAGTAAGCTTAAATATTTCATCTCCTGTTACAATTGCTCTGATATTTATATTGGCATATAATTTAAAGTAATATTTTAAACTGTAATTATCAAAATTCAGACATAATTTCTGAATAAAAGAATGCTCCTTAGTTTAGTAATTTTCAAGATAATCACATTACATTTTGAAGATGTTTAAGAAGTGACAAAATGTGACAGTAAAGTTTCTCAAAATAGCAAATAATCACACTTAAGGACTGTGTTCCCCCATAAATTAACAGGAGTTGTCCTTATAGCAATTAGTTGTTCTTTTTGCAACTCAGCTTTGCATCTGTTGCAAGAATGAAAAGGAAGTGGTGCTAGTGAGAGTGAATATGGAACACAATAGTGGTGAGGTGAGAGGAGAGGAGAGGAGAGGAGAGGAGAGGAGAGGAGAGGAGAG
>JAYDZK010000268.1:43745866-43757460 GCA_034509185.1 Euphonia xanthogaster | reverse complement strand
GAAGAGAAGAGAAGAGAAGAGAAGAGAAGAGAAGAGAAGAGAAGAGAAGAGAAGAGAAGAGAAGAGAAGAGAAGAGCGAAAATATGTGAGAAATAACTTTGAAGACATAAGGCCAATGCAGAACAAGGGCAGGATGTGCTCCAGGGGCTGGAGCTGAGTCCCCTGCAGCCCATGGTAAAGACCATGGTGAGGCAGCTGTGCCCCTGCAGTCCATGGAGTTCCATGCAGGAACAGAGAGCCACCTGGAGCCTGAGGAGGAGCAGGTGGGAGCCTGCCTGGGAAGCCTGTGCTTGAGCAGGCTCTACACAGGACCATAGAGAGAGGATTCCACGTTGGAGGAGGCTTGCAGGGATGATTTGTGCTCCCCAGGGGACTCATTCTGCAGCAGTCTGTGCCTGGAAGACTACAAGGCATGGAAGGGACCAGACTGGAGCAGTTTGCAAGGAACAGCAGCCTGTGGGAAGGACTCATGGAGAAGTTGATAGAGCCATAGAATCATTAAGATTGGAAAAGACCTCCAAGATCAGGTTCAACCATTGACCAAACACCATTATGCCTACTAAACCTTAGCACACAGTTGCTTATTGAGCACATCCATAGATTGTGACTTGACCAGCCCCCTGAGTAGCCTCTTCCAGTGCTTGACAGTCCTTTCAGTGAAAAAACTTTTCCTGATATCCATGCTGAGCTCGCCTGGCTCAGCTTAAGGCTATGTCCTCTCATCCTGTCACAAGTTGTCTGGCATTAGAGGCCAATCTCCTTCCTGCTTTCTTTCAGGTAGTTACAGGGGGTGATAAAATTTCCCCTCAGCCTCCTTTTCTCCAGGCAAAACACTTCCAGCTCCCTCAGCCACTCCTTATATGACTTTTACTCCAGACCCTTCATGACCTTGTTGTCCTTCTCTGGACACATTCCAGCACCTCAATGTTTGCCTTGTCCTGAGGGGACCAGAACTGAACATAGAATTCAAGGCACAGCCTCACCAGTGCCAAGTACAGGGAAATCATCACTTCCCTGGTCCTGCTGGACGCACTGCTGCTGATGTAGGCCAGGATGCCATTGACCTTTTTGGCCACTTGGGTACATGCTGGCTCATGTTTGTTAACCAACATCTTCAAATCGTTTTCTGCTGAGACACTTTCCATCACTCTTCCCCAAGCTTGACTTGTAACACTGCACAGGGTTTTTGTGACCCAAGTGAAGGACTTTACACTTTGCCTTACTGAAACTGACCTTGACCCATTGATCCAGCCTGCCCAGATCCCTCTGTAGGGCTCTCCTACTCTAAAGAAGATCAACACTCCTGCCAAACATAATGCTGGCTGTGAACTGTCTGAGGGAACAGCTGGTCCCCTTGTCCAAATCATTGAAAAAAGATATTAAACAGGACTGGCACCAATACTGAGCCTTGGGGAACCCCACTCCCCACTGGAGCAGGGGAGTAGGGTGAGGAGGAAGCAGTGGCAGACGTGAATGATCAACTGGCCAGAACCCTCATTCTTCATTTCCCATTCACCTGTACCACTGGAGAGAGGGAGGTAGAAAAACTGGGAGTCAAGCTGAGCCAAGAATAAAAGGGAAGGGTAAGGGGAAGGTGTTTTTAAGATCTGGTTTTATTTCTCATTATCCTACTCTGTTTTGGTAGCTATAGTAATAAATTAAATTCTTTTATCCTGGGTCAAGTCTGTTTAGCCCACGACTGCAATGTCAACCCACAATTCTTTTGTTGCATTTCTCTCTTCTGGCAAGCTGAAAGTGAGAAAGTGAAAGAGCAGCTTTGGTGGGCACCTGGCCTACAGCCAGGGTCAAAGCACCACAAAAGAATAGAAAAAAATGCCCTTTATAATGTATTATTATAATGTATTACATTCAATTTATAAGCTGGTTTAAGTGTCTTAGTTTTGGCCCATTTTAGAGGACCAGACACAAGCAATGCTTTTTTAATAACTTTCTTCTTTCAAAGATATCCTCTATATTTCAACTTTTATGCTTATTTTTACATTTCTCACCTCCCTCCTGCATGCCAAATGGAGCAAAAAGTACCCTTAAGGTATATCAGAAACCACAAAAACATATTTAGTCTTGAAGTAATTTGAAAAAAATCCTTGCATGGTTCCAACAGAGCAGTTCTCAAGCCAAAGCTTGAATAGTATGTATTTAACTTACCTAATAAAATATACAGTGGTCATATTATTTTTACTGAAATAATTGTGCATTGCTCAATTCCACTGCCTCTCTGGCATATCCATTCTGCTTCATGTATAAAAGCTGTTGGTATAGAGTCTGCTAATGTCTATTTGTTCATAATTCACTGATTTTCACCTCTCCCTGCTAGTTCTAACCTAAAAGTCTAGTTTTAAAATAAACTCAATCCAATCATGTCATCTTTTAATCCTAAGGAACCTGTTCCTGATAAGGTGGTTGGTTAAAGGTCAAAACTTCTATGTCCGTTAAAATAAACATGTAATTAGAGCAAAGGTGGTATTATTTTGAGGTTCTGACTGCTTTGGGATTATCTCATGAAGTCTTTATTTTACCCTCAGTGAAAAGAATCAAAGGAAAGTACTTTTGTATTTCATAGGGAAGGTAACACTTGGTCTGGATACTGTCACAGTGGAGTGACAGCTCTTGCCCTGCAGCTGCCAGGATCTAATTACGCCTAGGCTCAACAAAAGTAGTTGTGCAGCTGTGTGGAATTAGGAAGACTCAAACTGTACCCCATATAGACCTGAAGGCTTGTGGGGGTATCAAGGAGTGGTTATTGTAATTTTCTAATGGTATTGGAGCAGGAATAAGGTAAGGAGTGTGTGTCTGAATGCAGTTATTTTAACTGACTTCAGAAGAGGCAAATCATAATGTGCCTAAACTGCCATGGTAGGAGTTGACCTGATCTGGGTCTGACTGGAGGCCAAAGGAGCTTGCAGTGTTCCCAAGACATGTTTCCAAAGGGAAGTATTTTCTACACTGATATCGTAATGGAGAGTATACGGAGCATGCAGAGGGAAGAAAAGGGTCAGAGTCTATGCTTTACAGAGGTATCACTGAGCTACAGGATGCAGCAAGAATCCTTATTCTTCATTTTCTCCCTGGCCTTCCCACACTCCACGGGCTGAAACAGGGAAATGATGAGGCCTTTCATACTTTTGATTTTAATTGAGTAGGCAGAGCATGCTTTTCTTTAAAGCTGAAATCGTGGATATAAGCTCCAGAGGTTAAGAAATTTTTTCTCATTTGTTGGATCAATAAATGTATGCTAACCAGCAGGAGGCAAAAGATCACCTCCTTTTAGAAGGACTCATCAACCTGGACCTCACTGTGTATTAACGCTGCTGTATGGCTTTGAGATTGAAACTTCTGTCATATCTAATCAGTTTGAGATGAAGGTAGGGAGTTTGCATCAAGATGCTTTCATATCCTGGTGCTAAACAGAAGAGATTGAACCCAGACAGCCATCTCTTGGCTAAGAAGAGGGGAAAAAAGTATATGCTTTGTTCTTCCTTGAAGTAAAGTTATGCAAGTATATTGTATCAAATCTTTTCTGTGTATAATTTCTTACACTTAAAAAAAAAAATTGCTTTGTAGTGGACTTCCAGATAGAAGCTATCATTTTTCAGTTTAAACTTCATTAGATTTGAACTTTATCAGAATTTTTAAAAAAAGCTGCCCCTAAGATGAATTTTTTCTTTCAGTTTTCTTTCCTCTACAGTTGAGTGTTACAGTTTTCTTGATAAGAAGGCATTGCCATGTAAATTATTTTAATAGCCCCTTTACTTGATTAAATGTTTAATTAGTAAGGGGTTTGTGTATTTAGGCACTGTACAATCTAGGAGCAAATGGCCTTTATAGAGTTTCTGGATTGGTTACAAATATTTTGTTATCTGAGAGGTCTTTTACCCTTTTGCCAGGAAGCTCTTCCTCTCCACTTATCTTTATTTAAGGGTTAATACCAAAACCTAGAGAGGTTAATGCTTTCCAAAAATAGATTCCTGCTCTTAGCTTTTTATTCCCAGGAGTGTTCCCAGGAAGAATATGTGTTTCCAGGAAGAAAGCACAGGAGAACTCTAAGTTTGTTACTGCAAAAGCATTTTAAATATTACTGACTGTTGCCCAGTTTCTGCAGTCAGGTTATTTCATGCAATGAAGGCCATCTTGCTCTTTAAATACAGTTAGAGGCAAATAGAATTGCCAAAGGAGCTATTTCATAAATCAGTGCTTTGAACTTCTTTATCTTACTGTTCACTAACAATGTAGCAGTAGCTGAGACCAGATTCTCAAGGAGACAAATGACAAAGAAGAGCTCATACGTTATTTCAGACTTGATTAGTTAACATTTATCTTCTTACTAAAATCCTTTGGGCTTTATCTGTTTATGTTTAATTGAAGAAAATGGAATTGACTGAGAGAATGAGGCCTTGGCAGGTGGTTGGGTTTAAAATCATAACTACTGCCAATACTGGCTTCATATTGCTTAGTTAAGATTAATTTGCTTTTCCTGAGGCCATTTACGTTACAGGTTTAATTCTGATGTTAATCTTCTCTCAAAACTTGTCTCTAATTTGCAGAAATGACCCTGTTTGTTATTCAAAGTCAGGATGCTTCATTATGATTATGATTATGGCTATATCACTATCAAATTTCATCCAGGTAAAGATGTCAGTTTCAAATCACAAACAACGCTCCTCCAGAGTTTGAAATGACCCATCTATTTAAAAGAGTGTCTGGGTCAGACATTCTGACCCAAAGAATGTCTGTCATATACTGAAGATATGGTGAAAAACTTTTCTAGCTAAAAATTTCTGGGTTGTTATACAATTCATCACAGCTTAATTTACAAAAGAAACCATTACTTACCCTGAGACCTAAGTAACTTTCTAAGAAATCAGATTGCATATTTGGTTAGAATAGTATACAATTAATCAATAATTTGAAATAGAATGCTTTAGAGAGTAACAAGATTCTGTCTAAAATTCTACACTTCATGAAAAATCTCTTGAATTTGCAGTCATTTTACCTGAAGAACTCTCAGATTACAAAGTTATTTTTCTAAAAATGAGTTTCAAATCTCTTTATGATTTTCAAAATTTTTGTTATGATTAGGGGTCTAGGTCCAAATTTAGTGAGGATAATTCCCTGATTCCTGATGCCAGGAATTAACCTAACTAAAGGATGTTCAACAGCATCTAAATCAGAAATTCAGAAATATGTATTCAGAAATTTGTAAGTATTTAATAGGTAGCCTAATGCCTTTTGTTGTTATCACTCTTTCCGATGGTTGATGAATGGGATGAGTGATCAGTAATACAAAGCAGTACCAGGAATATGAATACTTGTAGTTACATTTTTGTAAAAGATGCATTTCCTTTTTGAGTATGATGTTTTCAAAAAGGGAGCTGCTGAGAAAGCAATTCTGCACAATAAATTACAGTTTCTGCAAGCAGAAAATCCTCTATAAACGCTAATGAGTAATAATCAGTAATAGGTGAAGAGACTATGTCATAATTCCACTCTGCTATGAATTACAACAGAAATAACTTCTTAAGATGTAATATCTGAGTGTAAGCATGAGATTTTCAACATCAGGACCATTAGTGAACCTGGTTTTGTCAATTCAGCCTTTCAACAATGGAAAACTGTGCTAATAGTATCTGGGAGATAGAATCCAAATGTTGCATTGAATTTTATTTACCTTAGAAAAAATTCACATTGTCTCTAGTAACATTTTTCTCTATTCATATTCTCAAAAATAACAAAATTTGAAATATTATATTTATTTATATAAAAAAATGGGGGTAGGTTATTTATATAAATAAGTGGGGGTTTGAAACAGAGCAATCTTAGTTCAGGAGTAGCATAGGACACTCCTAAAGGAATTAGAATTAGCACAGAGGGTTTGACTGGAAGGCAAAAGGAATAAAATCTAAAAACAAGCTGTAAAATCCGAAGGAGTCTGGATAGCAGAAATGTATAAGAGCATTGGGTATGCACACCCAGGGCTAAAGAATAATGACAAAGAAGTATGCAGGAAGGGATAACACACTTCCACAGGTCTCAAACTTTAATGTGTTACCAAAGCATGGAAAAGAATTTTTTAGTAAATGGCCTTAAATTTTCTTATATTCTTTCTAGACAGATGTTTACATAAAATCACAGACTTTGATGTATACTTCTGGTTGTTTCCACATTCTCTCTGCTTTCCTAAGTGGTAGAAATAAAAAAAAATAATTTCTTTTTTCCCCTTATTTCTTTATCTATAGCCTCCCAGCAATTCATCCTAATGTATTCAGTAAGGTTTCAGTGATAAACCATGTGCTAAATGACAGTATCATTTCAGCCTTGAAGGCTTTGGAAAGATTTGTTTGTTTTTGATTGATTGATTTGGTTTAGTTTGGAGTTTTTTGTTAGCTGGTATGCTATTTTTTTAAATAAAACCACTTTCTGTATCATGGACCTTTTCCTCTCTCAACTCTTAAACTGCCTCAGTGAAAATCATCAGGGTATGGCAGAGTAATTTCAAATCCTAACTGTGCAGAAGTTTGGAAAAAAAAATACTTTTGTCTATATATTGAAATTTTAAATCATTGGGTCAATTAAATTGTTTTCTTATCACAAATGAAAAGGCTTATGTTCAGTAAAGGTCATCTGGCTTATATCCATACATCAGGGAAAGTCTGTTTGAAATGTAATCTCAGGTTTCTGAGGCCACTTGAGTTGCCTTAGGACAAAAAGTTTCTGCAATCCAAACAATCTCTAAAAAGGTAGTGTTATACACATAATAAATAATGGATTACTTCAGATTTGACATCAGTATGACAAACCATTATTTGGAGTGCTCTGAGGAGTGCCAAATTTCCCTTCATTTACTGTTAGTGTTCATAATGTAACAGTTCTCTTCACAGGATTAACATTTCTAGAGTCCTAGTTTTATAGCATCTTGTCAGGTAGCATGTGAAAGGACATGAGTCCTGCAGAGAAGGACAGTTCTCTTTTCTGCATTTCCCATACATTGGCATAAATATCCTTCCTTCTAAGTCAGTTCATCAGCTGCACTTATTCATCTCCCCACTATAAACGCAGTCATTTAATTATTGTTGTTATTGTCTGCCATCCCCTAATTTAGTATTAAAATTCCTAGCTCTGAACGCAGTAGTTTCAGTAATATCAGCAGGGCAAAAGCTAGACTAAAACAAAATAAAAATTAGTTTTCTCCCAGATGCTGCAGTTCATCTCCCACACTGTTAAAAATCTTCTCAGCTCATTGGGTATAGCTGGCACTGTCTTGTTGAAGGTGAGATGCAGTTATGCAGAAACTCTCCGCTCTGCTACATGGGATTGCATGGGTCATTCTGGATCGTGTGTATTCCTTCAGCAGCTGGGGAAAATGTGGAGGAATGGACTGTACAAGTTACAGCCTAGGATGACAAAATGTTTAAAGCAGAGATTGTTTTTAAAAGAAAGGAGAGGAAAAAATGAAGATCAAGTTTCAACCTGTGAGAGCCAGGAACTCCAAGTACCTCCCTTAAATAAAAGAGAGAAGCTGAAGCAATAGTTGTTTCATTGATTGGAGACATAGCTAAGCCGTACTGCTGGTATTGATTTCTTTAGGAAATACCACTCAAATCTGTCTGGAAGTGGTATGACATCTTCTTTTCCACCAACTATGGAACAGCTGGAGAGGTTTTCAAAGTTGCGTAGCTTTCTCTATAAGATCACAAAATTAATGGGCTCAATGTGTGTGAATTCATGTGTGCCTGAATGAGATAACCACAAGAAACTTTATTCTAAAGGAGGGTAAGGGTCTAAGGACCATTTAAAATTCCTTAAGTCTTGTAGAGTATTAATTGAATCTAAAAAAAAGTAATCTTTCCCACTTGGCTAATAAAACTTTGACTTTTGAAATACGTCTAGCTAAAATGTTTCTTTAAAAGGGCTGCAGATCTTTTGTTCATCTGGTGATTCTGATGAGTTCAAAAATGCATGGTTTTATCACATAGTTCACGTTCCAGTAAGATACTTTTATCCAAAATAAAGCAAAATGTATTTAAAATAAAATCAAGTGTTGAAAGCCCCAGCTGTCTGCTAGAATGCATGACCATTGATCTGAAAACAGGCAATGGTACAAATAAATATTTTTTAACAAATGTTCAAAACACAGAAAATGACCTCATTGGTAAGAATTTATCTTATCTAAAAACAAATAACACACTAAGTTCATACATCTGAACAAAAGCAAGCACTGACAGTTTGGCAACTCGTGAGCACAGGGTAGACAAAAGAAGGGTTTCAAACTCCTCCAGAGCTGGGATGCCTATGTGTGCTGAGAAGCTTGCTGAGGAGAATATATCCTCCTAAACATATATACATAATCTCACTTTGGTAGTATCACGTATGAATGTTTTGGATTGCTTAAAATAAGTTTCTGCCGACATTCTGTTTACAAATATCTCAAATCTAAGAAGGGTTTGAAGATGTGAGGGCTTAAGTTTGTTCTGTAGTCTGAAATCAGAGCCAGAACCCAAATGCCGTGACTTAGAGAGCTTTTTTATCTAGCTACAATTAATCACAGACAGATGCTTATGTCCTGCTGAAATCTATATTTATACCACCCTTAAAGAGGACCTGTAAGAAAGCTGCCTCCCACCTACCTTCCATCTGCAGAACCATAATGCAGATATTGAAAGCTGTCTCCCACGAGACCCATTGATATTACTTGCAGCCACAGCACATTAAAAAATCAGTACTAACTTTGGCTATTCCTGTTTGGATTGACATGATGGCAAAGTCTGTTGCTGTTTTGATACACATCAATTATTTGAGGGAAAAGAGACACAAATCTATATACTATGAAGAGACCAGCTAAAATTTCACAAGCTGAATGAGTCTGGGCACTGGGAGACCATAAGATCAGAATTAGAGATTTTCCAGCAGACTACTAACTCCTAAGAATTCAAAGACTGCATAGAACCTATGTAGCAGATGGAGAAAGATTGTTGCTTGCTTCTCCTTACCTTATATAGGAAGAGAGGAATTGCTACTAGACAACTACTGGGAACCATCATTGCTTTTATTTTTTTGGAAGAATAGCCACACAATAGCTGCCAAAATTAAAAAAAAAAAATCTTTATCAAATTGCCTAGAATGATAAAAGATGATTCTAACTTTATTAGAATGCAGGCCACTGTGCTTACTAAACCTCAGTGCTTGGCAATGACATGAGTAAAAAATTCTAAAAAAGAGGAAAGCCATACGAGGAGATACAGAGGCAACTTGGTTTTTTCAGCCTAAAGAGGAGACTTAGGGGATATCTCATCACAGAATCACAGAATCAGCTGAGTTGGAAGGGACCCACAAGGATCACTGAATCCAACTCTTCCTGCACAGAAGAGCCCCAAGAATCACACCATGTGCCCAAGAGCATTTTTCAAATGTTTCCTGAACTCTCTCAGGTTTGGTGCTGTGACCACTTCCCTGGGGAGCCTGTTCCAGTGCCCAACCATCCTCTGGGTGAAAAACCTTTTTCTAATAGACAGCCTAAACCTTCCCTGACATAACTCCAGGCCACTCCTTTGGGTCTTGCAACTCTTCACCAGAGAGAAGAAATCAATGCCTCCGTCTCTGCTTCCCTTCATGAGGAAGTGTGGAAATCCAGAGAGGTCCCAGCTGACTGGAAGCTGGTGAGCATTGTCCTGATTTTCAAGAAGGTTAAAAAGGAGGACCCTGGAAACTACAGTCCAGTTCAGCTCATTTAGCTCCTGGTAAAAGTTATCCCTTACAAATGAGGATTGTCTATAATTCTATCATTCTATAAAATAACATATTACATTTTAAATTAAGATAAATTCTGAAAGGTGTTCTAAAGAAAGACCAGGGATGTACTGATGAATACTTACATTTGATCCACAACTTAATGGAAAACATGGGGTTTAGTCATATGTTTTCTGTATAATTGTCTGTTTAATATCATATGTTAATATATTTCAGTTGTGCTATTTGTCATCTGATCTGTTTGAAGTATATGTCATTTTATATTCCCAACTTCAGTGCTAGTTAGGTCTTACATAATTATCTTTTCCTTGCTTTCAAAACAGGTTTTTCTTATAAGCAATTTTGTTTGCTAGCTTGAAGGAAGTCCTAGGCTTCTCAGATGTGTAAAGCTGACATTGTCATGGGAAAGCAGGAAGTCAGTTTTATGATTTTTAATGATTAATTTTCAACCTAGCAACTCAATTTCCTGTTCTCAGCAAGTCTGCACTTATTGAGTGCTCATAGATGAAACATTGTAAACAAAGTAGGATAGGTTCAGGATTTTGTTTTCAACAACCTATGGTGAAAAGTTTGCCTTTTTGAAGTTATAGGCTTAAGGAAACCATCTAACCATTTTACAAGTCCTGCCTAAATCCCTGCCACTAAATTCCCCTCTGAATCCACCAGATTTTATAGTAAGGCCATTCCTGAAGATTATTCTCATTTCTATTTTAAAATAGTGCTTAGGATCACTGGTAATGGTTAAAACCTCTCTGCATTTGTGTCTAGACAAACAGAAAAAGTCAATTCTTCTATGTCCTAGCAAGCTTATGCCTCTACATATGTGTCCTTATCTTGAATACTGCCTGAACTTCTGGTTCTCCCTAGTGAAAAAAAAAACCAAAAAAACCGTCTTGAGTGTGGAAAGAAACAATTAAGTAGGGAATAGATTTCTAATTCATACAGACTAACAATTTCCTTTTGAATAAAATAACTAGGAAGTAATGAAAGTAAAAATTGATGGTGTGAAAAAGACAAAATGAAGGTGGTATGTTTAGTTAGTCTTTGATTGATGCAAGAATTTGTGGAGGATAAAAATTTCAAAAATATCTAGACATATTTCTTAGGAAAAAACCCTTCATCTAGGGTTATTAAATACAACAGTGATTAACTGTAAGGACTGTGACATTCCACCTATCTTGTGGAATTCCAGCTCACTAGTGTGGGAAGAATTGAAGAAAATACTGTTACAGCCAGTCTTATTCCTTCTCCCATTATCTATTATCATCCATTCTCCTGTTCTAAAAAGAGGAGTTGGATAGATGGTCCCTTTCAGTCTGACCTGGAAAAGCCATCCTTTCATCTTATTTTCCTTTTATAATATGCTACATCATCACATATGTAGAGTGAAATACCACATTTGCTAGCATCATGCACAGACGAGCAGAAGTGTCATAGTCTATTGTTCAAGTAGAAGCATGGACAGACCAAGAGAGTTATAGTTTCCAACTGTCTAGAAGATCATGGGAAAAAGAAATATCTGCTCTGCAGTGCAGTTCCTACATCCATAGTGTCACTATATCTAGACAAAGCAGCATCTCACTGCAACTGAAGTATTGAAAGGTTTATTTTTCTTCTCAATATTAGACCAATATCACTTAAATTTGGTCATATTACTATGAAAAGCAGACTAACCTTTAAGAGGCAATATCTCTCAGCTAGTCTTATGGATATACTAGGTTTCTCCTACAGATCTAGAGAAGAGGTAACTTGGAAGGAAGCCCTACCTACACTGACAGTTGTATTCTCAGTGTATATAGCGCATATATATATATATATATATATATATATAT
>JAYDZK010000268.1:43733709-43745766 GCA_034509185.1 Euphonia xanthogaster | reverse complement strand
CCCTACCTACACTGACAGTTGTCTTCTCAGTGTATATAGCGCATATATATATATATATATATATATATATATAGCCTATATATATGTATAATATATATATATAGTCAATTGTAGCTGGTTCAATTGTGTCCAGATTAGTGATGAACTGCTTTAGCTGCCTGCAGGTGTATATGCTAAACCTCTGAAATTTATGAAGTTTTCTTGCCATAAGGATAATTACAATTGTTTGTTTTCTTTTACAGACTTGTGTTAAGTGGCAGCAATTCACAATATATTCCATAGAAGAAATAAAATGTGAGTTTCATTCAGATACATATTAAGGAGCCATATTCTTAAGTAAATATTTTCAAGTTAATCTTCACAAAGAATGCATGTAACTTTGTTTGTAAAGACCTTATCACTCAGCTCTTTCCCATAGTCAGTACAACATATAATCATCTATAAATGTATTATATCACAGGAATTTTTCAGAATAATGAACTATTTTAGGTATTTGATTTATGGAATTGGAATAGTTTGCTCTGGTACTGATAGACTGATTGTATTAAATTAAGCTATGTGTTTCCAATAAACTTATTGTGGTAACTAGAGCATTTGTCATGGCACCTATCTAGCAATGAATACTTGCATTTTTCATGTCTTTTCACACAGATGGATTAAAATTATTTAAAGCAGAAAGCTTTGTTCTTTTTCTGCAGTTTAAAATGCTTGATTATGGAGGTAGAAAGAGATCAGGGAGTACAGATTCTAATATCCTGTCAAAATTGTATATTTCCTCATCCAATTAATATACATTATATAAATAAATAAAAATTAAATTGGCACAGGACTTAGTGGCAACCCTTTTAAATTCATGCACAGCAGTGTTAGTGAGTTTCTTGTGGCCTGTTGGTTTGCAGAAATGGGAGGGTTTTCCAAATATGACTGCATTTGTTCCACCTATTTGCAGTAATATTGCCTCATAGCATAACAAAAATAATTAAACACATGGGAAAAGTAAAGCCAAAAGAAAAAGTGTCTCTGTGTTTGCCTGTATGTTATCCTCTGAGGACGAGTTCAGTTGCATGTACATCAATATATCCATCGACATACAGCAGAATAGTCATAAACACTCAGCCAAGAATAATAATGTTCTAAGCAGGAAGGAAACATGAAATTCTAAAAGAAACACTTTTTTCCCCAGACCTGTATTCATTTTTGGCACTGACTAAATTTATTTATGGCCCTTCGGGCCATGTTACTCCTGCATTAGTATCTTAAAAGCCTTGCCATTTGTGTTATCATAGCATTTGATGTGGCTAATATGATATAAAAAAATCCTGTAATGATTTACAGATCTTAAAGATTCTGTCCAGCCAAAATATGAAGAAAAAATAGCCAGACAAAGAGATTAATACGAACCCTCCCTTTGTGGCTTCAACAGTGTCCTGTTTTAAAAGCTATTTTAACTTTTTCCATACTTGAAAAAAGTTTGTCCGAAATTATTATGATCTAAATAAGGAGAAATCCCTAATGAGAGTATGTAATTTTTGGCAGAATCTTCTCCTTTATGTTATAAAAACAAGTTCAGGGGTTGAGTTTTTGGGTTTGGGTGTTTTGCAAGTTTGGGGGTTTTTAACTACTTTGGAGTTCTGAGAAGGAGCTAAGTGATTTAAAAGCAAAGGATAGGCATTTGAACTCTAAAAACCCCATAAAAACCCAGTTTAGATCTCATTTTGTCTCGTGTTCCTGCTCTACATGTAAATTTGAGTGAAAGAAGGCACTGTATAGGGATGCAAGGGAAAATGTGAATTATACTGTTGATTCTCTAAACAACCAAGGCAAAATATTGTTTGACTCTAACTGGGAAATGAATATTATCTTGTCTTTGAATTTCAAAGCCTAAACTACCAGTCCTGCCTAGATGTCCTATCCTTCTGATGATATTCCAGCATTAAAAATCATTCAGAATTAGTTTGGTTGCACGGAAATTTTACTCTGATTTAAACCTTGGCAGAATTAGCTCTGGCACCATCAGACAATCTTTTCCCTGGTCACAATGGAGGAAAAATGACATATATGAAGTATAAGCTCACAAATGCCTTAATGTAACAGGTATTGACATCTCATCACTTGAAAAGTTGTACCACTGATAGTACAAGCCCTATACATGAGCCAAATTTCATTAAAGCTACTAACATTCTTGAATGGGTATGATTATAAATCATAAAATTCAGTATGCTTGTATTTTAACCAAATAGTTAATCTTATCATGAATTGTAGCCAGATATTGTACCTATTCTGAAGAATATCTTGCATCTGGAGATGTAAGTTCATATATATGTTTATAAATGTATGTATGCATGCATATAAAACATTTAAGAAAAAAAATACTCAGCATGGCAAAAGGAGATGGACCTACCTTATGCATTACCAAATGTGTGCCAAAATGCATAGGAAAGTGTTATAGCTAAAATATTTGGTTTGAATTGAAGCTGCTGGATAACTAGACTTCACTATACTTATGTCTTACAAACTGTATGCTTAGCTGTATTTTCTCAATAAATGAAGCTGACAGATCCATTTTTGTGTGAAGTATATCTACTAGCTTTGGAGTCTAGGTTGCCTGTATTAAAAAGCAGAGAATCTTATGAAAATTGCACAAATATTCAGTAAGGGGTAAGAAAACAGTAAAAGATTGATACAATTATCCCTCCCACACATATTATTCTCCAATGTAAAATCTGTGCACTTAGCATTCATAATTCACTCCAGAACTTACAGAATCACATCATATGGAAGGAACTTCCAGAGACATCCAGTCCAACCTCATACTAAAACAGTGTCACTTAACAGGGGTTGTTCATGGTCTTGTCCAATTGAGTTCTGAATATCTCCAAAAAAGGAGATTTGACTTCCAAAGGTTGAAGAGGGAGACAAGGAAATCCTAATATCTACTCAGAATTTTCCTTCTTGTAACTTCTGTCTATTGCTTCTCATGTTATCACTGTTTGCTTCTAAAAAACTTTGGCTTTGCCTTCTCTATGGTCTCCCATTGTATAGTTGTAGTCAGCAGCAAGCCCTCCCCTAACCTTAAGCTTGTATGAAGATGATCCCCTTGGCATTTCCTTCTATGTCATGAGCTTCAGGTGCCTGACCATCCTTACTGTCATACTGCAGTAATGTTTACTATCTGCTTTCCAAAACTTGGTATATCTTGTAGAGTTTGGGAATATTATCGGGCTGAATAGGTGCTCTGGCAACATCATTTTAAAACATGCAAATGAGACAGAGGCATAACCTCATCTCTCCCTTCCACTTTCTGCAGAACCTGGATAAAAGTCAGAAAATTACTGTGATTTGGCAGGACGGTATTTTGGGTTCCATGACGAAAAACGTCTGCACCAAAACCTAGAAGTACTTGGCTCAATTAATTTTTCCATGTATGCTGTTCATTTTGTCAAGACAATTTCCGAAGTTTAAATTTTCTTCTCTTAACTATGGTATTTGCATAATACTAATGCCCAAAGTACACATTTAATTTATGAATGTGGGTTTTTTTCATCAACATTGTCACCATTAATGGTGTTTTCTGTGACTGGCTCTGAAAACTTGAAGGTCTATCGATTCAGAACTTCAGGATTTACCCAAAGCATGCTGAGCTAGTATTTGAACAATAATTGAGGAACTAATCTATGTTTGTTGAAGCGTCCTAAGTATTTTAGGAAGAAAAAGATAAACAAAATGAAAAAAACCCCCATGGTCCTTGTTAGGAGTTCATAAGACTTATGTACATTTTTGCATTTGCCAAAATGATGTCTGTGGCAGCAGCTCTCTGGCCACGGAGAGCAACGCACAACTTTCCCAGGAATTGTCCTGGGGAAGGCTGGGAGAAGATCAGAGAAAAGAATGATAAGCAATTCTTATCTTCACTTGCTGCACCTGTTGTTGTGAACATGTGGAATGGGTTATGGAGATTTCTTTACCAAAGGGTGGTTTATTAATTGGCCAATGGTGATGGTGTTTAGATTGAAGGACCAATTGGGTCCGCCTGTATTGTGACTGTAAGGGTGATGGGTTTCTTAATAAGTACAGTATAATAAAGTGATTGATTCAGCCTTCTGAGAATCATGGAGTCAATGCCAATTATTACCTGGCTGGGGGCCTGTGGTGACAGATGTGTTCAGAAGATTCTTTTGGTTTTGATGTGTGAGCAGCTTAAGTACTTCCTAGATTTAAGATTTCTATTATCAGGTATATTAATTAAGATCCGACCTGGATTCCATGTTAGCATGGGTAGATCTGATAGCCTGGGGCAATAAAGACCAGTGCCATAAGCTGTAATCTTTGGAACCTTTCCAGTCATCTCTAAGACACTTCTCAGTTTTAAAGAAGCAAGAGCCATAGTTTGTTTTTCTGTTTCCAAACCCTTTTTACCTATCTTTGGTAAGGGGAAAAAACCCCAAAAAGCAGGACAATTCAGTAATGTGAACCATGTACTGGTCACATGTAAAAGAGTAGTGAATAAATTCTCAATGAAATTCAGATGGATGCAAATCATGGCAGGAACTCTACAGGATAATGTTTCTTGCACTACTTTCCTTTTTTTTTTTTTTTTTTCTTTCATCTTTTAATATTTAATTCAATATTTCTTGGAAGTCTCTTGGGACATTGACAAATACTGCAAGAGTGGAGTTCTATACATATGGTATCATTCAGTATAGATATTTAATTTACTGATTGAATTCACAACCAGGAGTATTTCCTGGGACAATAAATCACAAACTTGGAGTACTGACCTAAGAGTTTATGCCCAGAACCAGAAGGTGTACAACTCTTTAGGCACCACTTTCCCCTTTACCTGACATCTTCCTAAAAGAACTATATTGTTGCCACCTTCTGGCCACTCCACAAGACACTCTTGACTGATATGGAGAGATTATTCCTATCTGGATAAAGGATCATGTTGTGACATAAAACCTTCAGACAGGTGTTAAATCAAGGATGTTGGAAGCATGCCACAGGATATTCCTCAAAATTTAGGAAGAGGAAAGATATTTCAAAAAAGGTTTTAATTGCAAGGAAGCCTTTGGAGTAGATGAATAATTCATACATTGCAGGCTGCATAAAGGTGGAACTTCTGTTGATAATTATACATGTATTAACAAAATTTTTGTAAATTAATGAAATGTAAAACTGCATGAAAAGGGTTGATGTGGAAAAATAGTCTCTGTGTGTCTGGTCTGCCAAAGAATATCTATATTTATGTGCAAATGTTTGTGTATGGGCTACACCCATTCTTCTCCTACATATATAAAACTTAATTTTACCATTTGGGCACTTTTCCCAGAGAAACAAGATTCACTGTAGATTAAGCATCCAGGAAATCAGGAAAAGTTAACAGCAACTGAATATTAGCATTCCCCTTCCTCATGTAATTGCCAATAGAGCTAGTTAAGTAATATCTGAAGGTGAACTCAAGATTCATAAAAATACAAATGACATTCAAATGAAATAAATAAAGAATCTCTTGGAAAAAAATTCCAGACATATATTGTGTCGTACAACCATAAAAACCCCCAATGATTTGGAGGCCTTCTAATGTAATATAGAATGATGCAGAAATTCCTTTGTACAACTAACAATGTAATCACATATGTGAATCTAACATTGTCCAAGTCTTTAAGAATTACCTCATTAGCACTTTCTTGTAATGTCTATGCCTATATGTGCATAATTCTGTCAAATGAGAATTTGATCTGCGTCCAAATCTATCAGCATGAAAGCAACTTTCTAAGCTCTTTCTAGAAATGGGTCATACTTTATTTTCTTTCACTGTAACATCATCCCTGGCAATTTGATTTAAATTTCCTGATTTCCAGCTATGTGCTGAATAGGATCACTGAAGATGGGAAACCAGGTAAAGAAGACCCACCAAGCTGGGTAGAATAAGTACTGTGCCATAGATACAAAACTAATTCTTCAAATTCCTATATTATTCAAATGCATGGTTTAGGATACTTACAATAACATAAAAGCAGGATTGTTCAAGGAATTACTCTGATGTAGTAGAATGTGCACCACAGTGAAACCGTCCAGAAAAATCTAGTTATCCTCAGAGTAAGATGCACAAAGGTATGTACACTTTTGAAATTCCAAATCATCTGACTTGTCATATCTCTGCTTTTTTCCTAACACATAGAAGATGTGACATAATGCAGTTTCATTTTTCCTCCAGGGGACACCAGTCATATATTTTTAAACTGTGTATGGCTATTCATTCCCACCTGGCTTTCTTTCCCTTCCACTTATCTTAGACTCTTGTTATCAAGTTCCAGAGGTGTGACTGTCTTTCCATCAGAAGACCGATTCTATGTACTATATAAATAATATGTAGCAACCTTGGTCCAAGGTCTTCCCATCATAAATTGAATAACATCTTAGCATTAGATACTTAGTGCTAAATTGGACATCTGGTTGCCTGAGGTTCTGTTCAGTGGGAAGAGGCACATTCAGAGCATGATTCAGATTTCATACGCTTTAAAGAAACATCTGAAACAGCTCATTTCTCTCCATTAGCAACACAGACAGCCTACAGCAATCATGCTCTTAATTTAGTCATGTACATTAAAGCAGCTAAGTAGAATGAATCTAGGCCAAGCTGTCTGTGTGCACATAGCACTGGAGTCACAGTCATTTGTACATGGTACCCTGCATATTTCAATAATGCTCTATTCATCAGGGAACATTTGCAATTTCACCCTTAAAATTAGAATTTCATGTTAAAAACTAAGAGAATATCACTCTCTTATGAACATGGAACTTTCAAGCACACGAATTCATAGCAAATAGATCTACTGTAAAAGAAGAACAAGTATATCATTGTATGATTACACTTGAGAGTACAACAAAAGAAAAGGATATAGCTACACCGTGTTGTGCTCAAAGGACATCCAAACTTGTACAGAATTTTTTAAATCTTAGACAAAAACATAGACCTCTTCTTGCTAACATGAGCTTTAGTTTTTTTGCAACTGATCAAGTAGAATCAAGAACCAAACCCCAGTATTTATATATTGTGTACTTGACAGCTCCATAGTCTACGGACTAAAATATTTCTGTTGGCTTAACACATACATAAGGCGTGCAGAGATGGTGCAAAGTCAAAGTAGCAGAAAATGTGGGTTACATGCCTCTCTCTTTATCACAATATGTCATAACACAAGCTGGGTATTAGTAATACTTGTTTTGAGTTTATAATCATTGATCCATATGTCAATGAGACATACAAATCAATCATCAATGAGTTTATGAGGCTGTATAAATGCATGCAAAGAGAATGCCTGCTGCTGCTTGTCTGGTGTCTCTCTGAATATGCCAATGGATTAATCAGTTAGTTCTGCATCTAGCATCAGCCTTATTGCAATTATCCTGTGTCATGCTAGGGTAAAGTGAAAAACCTCACAGGATTTAGGAGAAGTCAAGCCAAGCAGCATTTCTGATTGTCAAGAAAGTGTGGGATTTTAACAAAAATATCTTGATATTCTGTCAATATTTCCTCCTGTATGTTAACATTTAGCTAAATATTCCACAGCAGCTGACTTGGTTGTGTATGTGGTCTTGTTTAGTTCTTCATTCAATCACATGCAATATGGAAGATTTACATCTGGGTACTGCTTTGTATTGAGTGTGTAAAGAGTATCCATACCTTCAGAGCATCCATACATTCAGGCGATGCAAACACACATATAATAACATACCACAGTCATCATAACCTCTTAGATTTGTACCAGGAGATAGTTAATTACAGTCTCTTCTTGGTCAGTCTGGCCTGATTTATTAGCCCCTTAAATTTAGGGTAAACTAGAGTGTGGGTGTTTTCAATTTTGATCACAATGAGGGAAAATGAAAGATCCAAGTTCTAATAGACAGTCTGTAAAGACATTCGACAACTCTGTTAATTTGTCTCCCTAGAGAGTAATGTTCCTTTCTCATGTCTCCCTCCACTG
The DNA here is from genome assembly GCA_034509185.1 of Euphonia xanthogaster. Classification (NCBI taxonomy): domain Eukaryota; kingdom Metazoa; phylum Chordata; class Aves; order Passeriformes; family Fringillidae; genus Euphonia; species Euphonia xanthogaster. The sequence goes on along the minus strand of JAYDZK010000268.1, from coordinate 43,737,778 downwards.
CAAACAAAAACACACCACAACTCACTTTCATTGCCAAGTCTCTGCAATCCAGATTCCAGCTATCTTGAGTGTAACACTATTGTTCCATTCTCTTCCATTTTGCCTCAAATCCTTATACCCTGAGATCCTTACATTCCATCTGTAGCTGTTGATAGACACTGTGCCCTCATTGTCTCCTCCATGGGCAGTGATCCCTAAACCTTCTACAGTCCATGTGCATTTGCATTGCTGTTCCAACATCTTCAAATGCATTAACTGAGGACACTGCTCTCTGTTTAGCAAGTTTGGTCTTCAAGTGCATCCACAGGAATTTATTCCATATAAATTCACTTGGATTATTATTATTATTACTATTATTATTATTATTATTATTATTATACAGAGAAGAGATAGTCAGAAGGAAGAGAACTTAGCTGACAGCCAGTATGTGGACTGTGAACTGCAGGCAAACTTTGGCCCCATTCACCTCCTATCCACCCATTCCTTTTCTGTGGCTCATAATAAATGTTGCATTTTTCCTGAGGTTGCCCTGGAGGGGAATGGGGAGAAAAAGGCTGGTTGGAGGTCTTATTCTTCTTCCCACACTTTCTCCCACTCAAAGATAAATTTCTGACCCTCTCCTATTCCTCATCCTATTTTTAGAACTGGTACAGACCCACATTTGAACTACTAAAATGCCTTTACAGTCATAGGAAAGATATTTCACATACCTTTATGTCTGTTTTCCTTCTCCATGCTTCATGCTCTTAGCACTTTAGACAGATGATATTCTTTAGAAAGACTTGGCTTATGCTGTTTTTAGAACAAGAGGGCTTGGGTACCATACTGCAAGTTAAGTGAAATCCAAATAATAATTGCTAACATTGGCACACTATTAGATTATCCAACCACAGATGAACAAGAAAAGAGTTTGTTGCTGTTGTCTCACTTTATTCTTAGGGCTTATATAAGCACCAAAAAAGTTGCTTTGCTGTAACCTGGATAATCAGTGTAAGAGACCTTTCTGAAGCTTTCCAGTTAATCCACTTTCCTTCTTTTCTATGGATGCTACACATCCTTTTGTTCACTACTAGAACACTGTGAAGGTCATTTTCTTTATGGATGATAAGAAAAGGAAGTGTCTCTTTTGTACTCATAAATACACTTGCAGAGGTGAGCAGATAGTAGCAGCATTTGTAGGTTGGGAATTTCTAGGGAGGCATATGAAGGGGACAGAGTGAGTTAGTGCTATCAGCAGCAGGCCCAAAAAGCAGCAGGAGGTTTCCTGTGCACCAGAGCTTACACTGATAACTAGCTATCTAATGAAGCAGCTGATGATATAATAGTTATTTTTTGTCCTCCCATGAATTTTCTACTTTCTAATTCTATTCAGGTGTCAGGCTGAGATGACAGAGAGTTTCCAGTGGCTGAATTGATGTAGGGTAAGAAGGGACATCAAAAGAAAACAAAATTAGAAAAAAAAAAAAATCAAGAAAAAATTCTGATTTTGCTCATACTTATTGAATTTAATATATACACAGAGTTTCTTAGAGGAATATTAAAGGCAGTGCAGGATCTGGATACGAATGTATCATATTGGTTTTCCCAGGCGAAAATAGCAAAGAAGTAATGATTCCTAATACAAATTTACCTATAACACTTTAGTGAAAACTATGAAGAAAAAAGGCATTATGATTCCTTGATTCTGCCTCACCATGTAGTTCATGCAAATTGTTGATCAGCAAACATTAGAAGTCTGGAAAGAGGAATATAATATCTGACTGACATAAGTGTTTCCTTACAAAGGCAGAAGTTTTGCAATCAGATAGATTCAAAGTTTCATATAATTGGAGGAAAATCTACCTAATTTGGCTTCAGGAAAGTTGGTACATAGAAATTTTGTTATCTAATAATCTATTTACCTGACTTTTCACTTTTAATGTTAAAAGGAAAGCAGAAACTTCACTAAAAATACTATTTGAGTTGGTTACATTTCCTGACTATTTATGAACTCCTGATGGTGCAAAAAGCTGCTCTGGTACCTCTGGTCGAGATGTCTTGTACGTTAATGCCAATGCACCACATGTATTAACCAAAGTCCCATCTGCAGAAGAGCTCCATCCCAGACCAAATGTGGCCTCAAAATGTAGCTCTGGTGTCACAGTGATCAAAAGAAAGGTCTAGGTGGTTCAGGTGTCCCATAATTCTTAGAATCATAACTCATTGCAATATTTGAAGCTGTGCTAAACTACATCTGTTGAGAATTTAGACTCTATTTAGATGAATAAAATACGTAGAGTTACAAAACAGGCAAATCCTAGACAAATATGTGCAAATTGAAATTAGTTTTATGGTATTTTATCTTTTTTTTAACACAGTCTTCTTGTCTCCCTCATTAATTTGCTTCTTATCTTATTACAGTGTTTTTTTAATTAGCTTCCTTGTCTTTGTTATTAGCTTTCCTCCTTTCCTAGCACAGTGTGATTTGCACCAGGATCAAGATTTGGCTAAGTTAATCGCTTTAACGATGTGAGGCAAAGTGTGATGGTTTCCCTAGCAATAGGAAAAGCTTTAAACCTCAGAGTGAAAATGTTCACTCACACAAAATATGTTTTCCTTCCGCTTAGTGGCTGGCACAGTCGCCTCTTGCAGGGAATCGGATATTTGTTTCTGCAGTGAATTATGCAGATAAAATGAAAAAGAATGCTTGAATTCTTCATGCAGCTCATATAGGCAAGTTCAGTGCTATTCATGTTGTTTGGGGCTAACTCAGAATATTGTCATTCCCCAGGAATAGCTCTCTCTCAGCCAGCAGGTTACATTGCATCGTGTGAACAGGCCTGGCTGGGCCACGGTTCATGAGCCTCAGTCCAATGCCAGCTGCATTAGAGGAAATTAACAGTGGGTGAACTTGTAATGTGGAGTACCATGGTAATGGGTGATGTCTGGGCCCTTTCCTGGTCGACAAAAACAGGTTGCAGATTCCTTTCTCTCCTCTGGGCACCTCTGATCAGGAGGTCTGGAAGGTAATGGCTGCCATTGTCTCTGAGGCAGCTCCGGAGTGAGCACGGGCACCTGCAACTCTCAGGGTGTGCTGCCACACTGGCCGCTGTCCTCGCTGGGCACACATAGACAGACAGACAGACACACAGGGTCCCGGACCCTGCGGGACTGTCCCCAGAGGGTGCTGCTTGGGAGGGACAGCTCTTCTGTAGGCAGCCGCACAGGGCAGCGCGGGCTGGAGCCCTGGAGCTCGCACGGCTGCTGGCACCAGCCAGGGCCCCTCAGCGTGGCTCCCATGGGAGCCGCTCCGGCCACGGCCCTGAGCCACACAGGGAGGGACACGGAGGGTGTGCAACAGCCCAGAGAGTGGAGGTGATATTGAGAAGGGCTCTGAGGAAAATCTGCAGGAAAATATGAACCACACAAAGCAAGGGAAGAGGGACACTGGGGACCCCAGTTGTATGAGCAGTGGAGGGTGGCTGCTGCAGTGGGGAAAGCTGGGAGTTGATTGATGACTTCTAGCAGCAGAAAGAATGCTCCTAATCCACCTCCAAGGCCACTGCTGTGGAATACGCTTAGTGTCAGCACTGTGGGACACAAACAAGACCTGTCAGGGCTAGCTGATGATCCTAGTATCTACACAAGGTAGAAAAGTTGAATGATAGTTTTAGGAGTCTCATTTTTGCAGAGAACTGTGACAAGATTTTGCTGTCCTGACCTGTTGTCTTGGGAGATCTGTTGTTCACAGGGGTCCAGGAAGTGCCATGTGGCAGTGACTGCCCAGGTTTGCCAGGCTGTCAGACCCTTACCCCTTGCTTCTCCTCTGTGTGCAAACAAGCACTTCTGCTAAGGGTAACCTGTGTGGTATTGCAGAATTCCATGACACTAGGATCCCTTTCAAGGAGTGAGCAGGGTGGGATGCATGTGGCTAAGGGAAGCATCAGTGTCTTTGTAAACACTCTTTGCAAAGACCTGTTATCCTCATGAGGAAGGCTTTAAGTTAGGATTAAGATTCCTTCCTTCCTTCCTTCCTTCCTTCCTTCCTTCCTTCCTTCCTTCCTTCCTTCCTTCCTTCCGCCACTTCCGC
>JAYDZK010000268.1:43669416-43733512 GCA_034509185.1 Euphonia xanthogaster | reverse complement strand
TTCCGCCACTTCCGCCACTTCCGCCACTTCCGCCACTTCCGCCACTTCCTTCCGCCACTTCCTTCCGCCACTTCCTTGAATGAAACAATTTGTTACTTATCTCCTGCATATTATACAGCATTTTCAATCTTAAACAAAGCTGGAGCTATCTTTTACACATTTTCAAGGATTCAAGCCATGAATCTCTCTTAGGTACATTATGTTAGCAGCTAGTAAGAGCCTCTAATTGGCATTTAATCTTGGTAACCTTTGCATACAGTATCTGTTTATCTCTGTGTTTTTCTTGGACAGATAAAGTGTTTTAGTTTGCCTTGTGATAATGTCTCTTTTATGTTCAAAGAGGGTGAATCTTCAGCTTGTTTTACTGAAGGTTTCTAGGCTCTATATAGAATCACAGCATGTCCCAGAACTTTCAGTACAACTTTGTGAGCCACAGATACTTTGAGGTTTGCATTTTACATCTATGTGTGAATAGAATCATAGAATGATTCTATTCTTCAGTTGGAAGAGATCTTAAAGATCATCCAATTCCAATCCCCTTGTCGATGGCAGGAACACCTTCCACTAGACCAGGTTGCTCAAATCCTTATCTAATCTGGCCTTGAACACTTCCAGAGATGGGGCATCTACAACTTCTCTGGGCAACCTGTTCCAGCGTCTCACCACTCTCACAGTAAAGAATTTCCTCCCAACATCTAATCTAAATATACTGTCTTTCACTTTGAAGCCTTGTCCTGCCCTTGGAAAAAGTCCCTCTCCATCTCTCTTGTACACTCTCTTTAAGTACTAGAAGGCTGCCTGAAGGTCCTTTTGGAGTCTGCACTTCTCCAAGCTGAACAACAGCAGCTGAACCTGAGCCAGAGTGTGCCCAGGTGGCCAAGAAGGCAAATGGCATTCTGGCTTGTACCAGCAGCAGTGTGGCCATCAGGATCAGGGCAGTGATTGTCCCCCTGTACTTGGCACTGGTGAGATCACACATCAAACGCTTCTGGGCCCTTCAGTTCAGGAAGAACATTCAGGTGGAGCTGGAGTGAGTCCAGAAGAGGGCAATGAAGCTGGTGAAGGGGCTGGAGGACACTTCTTATGAGGCCTAAGGGAGCAGGGGTTGTTTACCCTGGAGAAAATGAGGTGGGACCTTGTCACCCTCGACATTTACCTGAAAGGAGATTGTAGACAGGTGGAGTTCAGTCTCTTCTTCCAGGCAACCAGTGATAGAATAAGGGAAAATTGTATCAGATTACCCAATATTTTTCTAATACCCAAAATTCAGTTTGGGTATTAGAAAAAAATTCTTTACTACAATAGTTTTCAGGCATTGGAACACACTCTCCAGGGAGGTGGTTGAGTCCTGATCCCTGGAGGCATTTAAAAGGGTCATAGATGTGGTGCTTATGGACATGGTTTACTGGTGGACTTGGCAGTCCAAAGGTTGGACCTGATAATCTTACAAATCTTGCAAATGTAATGATTCTATGATCCTGTAAAATATTTTTGCTTTCTGCTACAAGTTTGGCTGAGCTATCAGCTGATCCAGAAACCTTCTGACAGTGTTTGCATCAAGGAGCTTTGGCCGCCTATTTGAATAGATAAACATCTAAAGCTTCTAGCATATGTTTATAGTTAAGCACATAGTTTTCTTTTCTTTATGTAAAATAATTAAATCAATAATGTTACCAAAAGTAATAAAATCTTTTCTCTCTGGCCCCAGAGATTCTGTAAGCTTATATCAGTTTATTAGGGGAATGTCTGAGGCACACCTTTTGATTTGCACATTTTATTAGACTTATTGCAATGAGTTTCAGGAAGTTATTGGGGTCATGGATCTAATGAGTGTATACATCTGTGTCTTTATTTTTTCAAGTCATATAGTGTAAGTAATTTTCTCAAGGACAAGATTATTATCATCTCTGGCATAAATATGACACGTAAATTATTCTAACCTAAGTGGGATCTCTGTAAGATCAGTAATCAGAAGCTGGGTTCAGAAGACAAGTTCTCCAGTTGTTTTATGTTAAACTTTCAGAATATTTTATAGCAGGGATCAGTATTTTGGAGGGTCATTAAAACTCTACTATTCAGTAAACTATATTATCTATGAAAAGTAAAAGAGAATTCTGTTAGTTCTCTGAGATTTCTAAAAGCACAAAGGGAGAGATGGGCAGATGATGCAGGGTTTGGATCCCCTGGCTAAAATATACCTACCTACACTCCATGGTATACTTTCATTTTTCTTTTTCTGTGTGGACCCTGGACATCTATGAAACATGATATTAGTTAAAAATACCCCAAATATTCATAACTTTTTGGAGTGTTTGAATTAGAGAGTAGCTCGAAGAATAACTTACATACTGTCAGAAAATCAGTCTGAAAGTCAAGGAATGTAATATTCATGGAGTCTACTCAGAAGAAAGAAAATATGTACTGTGGATTATGCTATATATCTCAAATGCTAAATAGGATTCACATTTTTCAATAACAGAGGCTTATGCTTTGACTAAAAATCAAAACTTACATATGTCTCTATTATAAGAATTACTCTAAATAATTCAGTTACACCCTAAAGTAAAAATCAGGAGCATAAACATTTACAAGTAGTACCATGAAGCTTCAGGAGTCCTGAAATCCATTAAATCTTTTTTCCACTCTGTGCAAAGTGCCACTGTTGTCCTGTTCTGATGATACGATGCGTATATCCCAGCCCATTGCATTAATTAATATCTAGTTATATGTTCTTGCCTAATCAATCTATAAATAGCCATCTGGCAGCCCCTGTAATCATATCATGTCATGTCACAGGCTGCCTCTCAAATGCAATGTCATCAGTCACTCTCAGTACTGCTGGTGGTTTGTTCCAAACATGGTTTAAGTCCTTTATTCATCTTGTGCTAATAATATCTTCTAGACTTTCTTTTATTCACTCCAAGGTATTAGACTACCAAATATCCAGGTAGAGGAGTAGGAATCATCAGCATACACATGCTGAACTGGCCATGGCAGGCTGAGGTTTTTCTAGCTCCGCCTTCTGCATGGTTTCCCATAAAGCCATGTATGTATCTAATTCTGAAAAAATATGGAGAATTTATAGCTGAGCAACTAGCCGAGGGTAAATAATTTCACAAAGTTTGCATGTTTTTAGTTGCTACAAATACCATCTAGCTTTTTTATCTTAAAATTATTCTAAGGTGAATTTTGGATATAAATCTCTTGAACAGTTTCAACATGCCCCATTTGCTTGAATTTCATGAGAACTGAAATTTTAGATGGTGTTTGATGTTATTCTCAGCCATAATTATTGTTAAGTAAATATTGGGAATAGCTAGATATGTCTGTAGTTTTCTGCTTAAGATTCTTGGATTTAGAATTAAGTCTTCCTGACAACGATCTGGAGAAAATGAACCCTAAAAGGAGTCAGCACATTAATTTCATTTTTAAATGAAAATTCATTAAAAATTTAAACAAGCATTCACAGATAGAATCCTTCTGTAAACATGCAAAACTTCTATAATTATAGAAACTTAATAAATTTGTGATTTAGGAGCAGCAGAATGGATGCTAAAGAGTTATCAATCTGAGAAGGGGTATGATAGGAAAAGACTACTGGAACACAAAATATAGATGGTCGAGATAATGCTGTGTGTTGTCATTTTGTGTGAGTCTGGGTGCATAGCACATGTAAGAGTGGAGAAAGCTGCATTTCCTTCAGAGAGAGAAATTGAGTCTTTGTTCATTCCTAGGGTTAAAAAGTTGCTCCATGGTAAAAGTGATTTACCATGACTTTATTAATTCTGTAAATAATTTTGATAATACACATACATTTGTAACTAGTAAATATTTATTGCAAGAAGTTACTGGAACATTGTATCTACCTGTGTCTGTGGGGACGCATGTCTCTGAATGGTCATTCTTTCCGCAAAGGGAATGATTCAGTGACCCTGGAACAGAAATGCATATGTGATGAGGTGTGCTACTAAAACATTAGTTATGCTATCAGGAAACCACAGCTTGAAGGCTGTTGAAGAAAACCAGAGGGTTGTAACAGAGACTCCCGGAAAGTTCAAGTATAGGATAATTGCAGAGGCCTGGAAAGTGCAAGGAAGGAACAATACCCGAGGTGCCAGGTATATTAACTGAGATCACAAGTGGTCATTTCATGGCCATTAATAAAATTCCATGTTGAGAGCCAAGTGGAACTTTTTTCAGGGATAAAAGAGAACAAATAACAACTATTACATATATGTGAATCTTACATTACAAAATAAATTTGAATACACCTAAGTGCTAGTCACTGAGAAAAGAGCAGACGAGCACAGTGTTAGGGAATATACCAAAGCTCCCTAGGCAGACCCAGAGTGAGAAGGAATCATCAGCCTCAATGTTTCTCTCACATAAGAACTTGATGTACTACCTTAATCCCATGCTGATTCTTCTCAAAGCCTGGTACCCCCATTTTAGGACCCAAAGAGCAGAAAGAAGATGGAGATAATGCCAGAAAGAGATGTAAATACTAGAAAGTTTGTGTGTATGTCTTTCAATGCCATCATTTTGAGGAGTAGACTGCAACAGTTGTAAAATTGCAGAACAGTTTAATTTGGAAAAAGGACGTCTAAAGGTGATCTAGTTGGATTGCCTTAGTCAGACCATCACCAAGCAGGTGATGTTATTCAAGATATCTAGTTTTAGGTACCTCTAGGGGCAGGGAATTCACTTCCACTTTGGTCAACCTGTCCTACCAACAAGATGAAACATTTTCTGCTAACTTAGAATTGTCATGTTGGAAATTGCACGGATTGCCCGCCCTGTTATCACTGTACACCCTGTCTGCATCAGATTGTGACAGATGTCTGTCATTCTGTGCAACTAGGGGGGAAACTGAGAAGAAATTTCACCTCATCTGAGTCAAGGGTTAAGGTGCAATCATGCTTCAGAAATCTGAATGCATCGCTTTCCATTTCTGGAAACACCATTTTTTTCATGCTCCAGGGCAAAGCATCTTCTCATCAGTGCATGCCCAGGAGTCTAAACAACACAAATGAGCCCAGTGCTGATGAGTAGCTTACCTTTCATCCATAGCTATAATATTTTGTCACCACCACCTGCCTGAATTTTCCATTTTACATTAATAATGGGTAGAGATGAAAAGGGTCAGATTTCATGTGCCACTTCCAACCTAATTCAGCCATTTCTTTGTATCAACAATATCTTAATTGAAGATCTCCTTGAACAGTTTTTGGGGTTTGTTTGTGGTTTTCTTGTTGTTGTTGTTGTTTTAAATTTTATTTAGAAGGAGCATAAGGCATCCTATTCCAGTTCTTGGATGAATATCTAAACTGCACTACACTGTTTATGCCTAAAACAAATCCCAAGAAAGGGACCAAATTTTGAGAGTTTTCAGAAAACTGGGGAATTTGCTTAAATTTAAAATTATTTATTAAATATTTTTCACAAAAACAATCAATAGAATTTATATTTTTAGGGAAAGTGTGGAATAATTTTTAATCACATCTGTAAGGACAGCAACGTTTGTGTTACTTGCTGCACAGAGAGTGCTTTCAGGTGACAACAGATTTGACTTCTAGAAGAATGTGAAGCCCCAAGATACTATTTTTCTTCTGAAGCTTCTTACAATTTCTGACTGAAGAGGCTGAAAAAGTTGTTTCACACACAGTGATCATAAGATGTGGATCAGTGGATTACATGAAAGAGTGCTTTTTAAAATAAACTGTAGGCATACATACACAGTTCACAAAAGTGTCTTAAATGAGAACATAACATTTTCATGGAAACAGAATTATTTTCCATTGGTATATCTGAAAGAAATATAATATGCCCAAGGTAACTCCATTCCAAAGTTCCACTTAACGAAGTAAAATGAGAAATAGAACAAAATCCCTGCCTAGTGATCCCACTATTGATGTTACATGGCATGGAAGTGAGATTGTTTTTCCAGTCCAGACGCAGGAAAAGATATGTGAGCTCACATCTGTGGTCATGTGGTATTTGCCTAGACATAAGCAACTTATATTTCAGTAGTAACCCTGAAATGGGGAAAATCCTAAGATTTTCACTTATTCCAAGCACTTACCTCTTTCAGGTACAAAACACTCAACTCTGGAAGGTTCAGAAACTTTCCTGTTTTCCTGGTTCCTATTTGGAGTGACCCCCAGAAACAATGTAAGGAAGACTATAGAAAACCTCAGCCTCTTTTTCTCTTTTTCAATGCTGAAGGAATGCAGACAGGTTGGAACCTACATTTTAAACGCCAGTTGTAATTCAAGCTCATCTGTAAAGAACTGCTTTCACAAATATAGCACTCCCCCAAAAAATATTTCTTAAAAATGAGCTGAGACACTAGTGAGTAAATGAATAAGTAAATAATATTTCTCAATCACAAAAAAAAAAAAAAAAAAAAAAAAAAAAAAAAAAAAAAAAAAAAAGCTGGGTACTGAAAATACAGCTATGACACAAAAAGAGACTTTTTATTTCTCTTGCTCTAATAGTTTCAGTGTAACATGGCTGTAACCAGCAGGCAGCCATAAACACCAATGGAGAGTGTTTAAATCAATATGAAAAAACAGTTTTTCCAACTGCAACCATTGCAATCTTAAAAACAGCATCAAGAGGCAAAAGGAACACATTGCATTCACCATACAATTTTCTCCATTCACCATACACTTTGTGTGAGTGTCACAGAGGTTAAGAGGCTCCTTGACGATATCAGCAGAGAAATCCTCTGTGTTCTAAACTCAGCAGGAACATCAGTAATTTACAGCAAGGGATCTGTGCAGTATCTTCTGTTTTTCATCCATGAGGAATATTTTTGTTGTCTAGTTGCTGTTCATGGTAGAATTTCCTGTTGCTTCTTAACACAGGAAAATTGAATTTGTTGCATAGGAGAATTATTGATGTGCATATTTGAGATACATCCCAGGAATCTCAGTTTCATTTCTCAGATGATTTTTCCAACACTAAGTTTCTTAAGTTGTGTCTTTCTCTCTCTTCCCGCTTCCCAAATCAATGGCAATGCAACTGTTTAACTCTAGCCTGCTGACAATAGAGACTTTTTTTAGTTAAAAAAGTGAGTATGTGATGTCATAGCCACCTAATAGATAAGCTGCAGATAACAAGCCAGTAATCAAAAGTCACTGACTGGGTTGCAGAAGCTGCATTCTTCCTCTTTCCAACTTAATTTTTGTAAAATTTCAATAAAGTGTAAATTAATTCAACTTTTTAATGGAAGAAAGAAGAGACTTCTGCTCATGAAAAAGTGCTAAGGACCTATTCTCTTGGGTTTTATGGTACTGAAAAATACAGCTGCAAAAAGGATGTTGAGGAAATTCCATATACATGTGTTAATTTTGATAAACAGATCCCAACAACACTTAGTTTCATAAATAAACCTGCGCTGAATGATCAGCCTCTCACACTCCCATGATAACAAATCTACATCTGTAGAAGAGATAGAGTATTTTTTTTACTGTGTTTATGTCAAATTAGGAATGGGTGCTGTTCATGATGTTTAACTGATTTTTGATCATTTTACTGTTCTTCCTGAAAAGGGTTAATGATGATACTCATGGTCTTCCTTCCAAAAGAATTTCAAGATTGCAGCTGCATTGCCTGGGTTACTGGAGTTTTAAGAGTTCTGCAGGATTTCAGCTTTTAAGAAGATCTATTAAAAACCTGTTAACTAATGAAAACTTTTTGACAGTCAGGAGATATTTTCACCCAGGCAAAAATTACTTTACTTTTAGGAATCTAACTTGAGTATGCTTCAGAGGAACAAACTTAGACAACTAAGTCATTTAAACCAGAAAAAGATAGACAAGGGTGGGTACTTACGTAGTCAGTGTTCATTCATGGGTATTATGTATAATGGGGGTTTTTTGTGTCTGTTTTTGGACACAGGTTTGAAAAGGTTAGAAATACCTTCATGAAGAAATTATCTGAAAAAATATGAAGTCCATATATATAAGGATAAAGGATCTGGAATTGGTTTTATTAATACTGCTAAACCTTCACACAGAAAAATTAAGAAATGTTTTTGATAAAAATTTATATGGAAATAAGCTAGCCTTGGTCTTCTAAGTTTCCATCATTGTTGCGCAACCCTTGTTTCACTGGTGAAAAACTTAATTGTATTCTTTTTTCTAAAAGCTCTCAATTTCTGTATCTTTGTTTGATGCCTATAAACAAGTCTGTCAAGGTGGATGGAGAAGAGGAGTAGCTGGGGCAGAATTACACAGCTGGAGCAGAACTGACAGAGACTCACATGCACAGCTATTTGCAGGGTCCATAGCTAAAGGCATAGATGGATTCTAATGGCAAACGTTGCTTCCAGGGACAAGAGGGAAGCAGTGTTAAAAAGTGTATAAATCATTGAAAACTACAAAAATTCTTTTAAATGACAAAGGTCCTAAACTGTCACAGTACATGTAAAGAAAAATATCAAATTCAAATCTGAATGATCAGATCAGCCTGTTAATTTAAAGCTTTTATTGTGTCCAGGTTCTTAACACCTGAAAGCAATTTGTTCTGTAAGTTCTGTAGGACTCATGATGATGTGATGCCATAGATGTGTGAATACTATGTAACTGCAAAGACAGAGTATTTCAAGAGCACACACAAAGTACTGCTCTGTCATGGACTGGAAGGTTAGTTAAGTATAAAGCAACCAACATGCTCTGTTATTAAGAGTTAAGCTTTTTAGTTTGCAAAGTGTCACACTTTGAAAGGTAATTTAATGCTGCTGAAGTTAGAAGCTGTTTTTAGGTTTAAAGTTGCCAACTATACTGCACACCTGCACCACATAATTTTACAAGGCATTCTGGTCCTTTTTTCTCATCATATCAGACAGTGTGTGTGTATGTGCCAAGGTTTTTTATTCTTATAGCAGAAAGATAAAGTATTCACAGCAGGTTACCTACTTTAAAAAGACAGCAAATGTTACTTCAGGATATTGAAAGCACACACAAAATCATCTTGGTAATTTTTTTCTAATAAAGATGTTGTGTGACAAGGTTTGTCTTATATACATCTTAATAGCCATGAATATATCTGCTATTTTTACATATTTTCAAAATCATTTGGCCCCTCTGCTATATTTTCATTTCAAGTAAATGAAGTTTTTTAAACTACTGAAAGGGGTAATGAATTTTTTTTTCATCTGGCAAGTTATATGAAACTGTGTTTTTTACTCTGAATTTTAGTTATAAGAATGAAGAGGAAAATTCCTTACCAGTAATTTCATGTCTTCTACTCCAAACAGAATTATGGTAACTTTAATGCTGTGACAGAAAAATCTGGAGGAAACAAATCATATAAATCGCTGCTGAGATAAACTTATGCATGTAAATTTACTTTCATTTTATCATTTTGTATACCAGAAAGGTTATCTGTTATTAGCTGACATAAGTGCATCTGCAAGGAGCACTTGAAAATGCTGATTTATTTGATAGAAAATTAAAACAGCTTCTTTTCTGAATCTCTGAGCTCACAATAAATTAAGAGAATCACCTAAGCAATTTATTTGGTGAGATGATCTTTTAAAAGTGCATTTTCAACATCTCCTTCCGTAAGATTTCTAATCTGTTATAGGTAAAACTCAGAGCTGGCAAAAGACTGTTTCCCTGGGCACTGAAAACTGCAAAACTTTTTTTCATCCTGTATGTCCCTTCACCAAATAATGGTCAGATGGAATGCTCAGGAAATGTGGCTGTTTTCCAGAGCTGAAAGTCTCTCTTTCCTAAGGAAGGAATAATGACAGTGGGTGCCTTGTTGAAATACTTTTTAGGCCATTGCATTCAAAGTGCTGAATAAGAATGCAGTCTTTTGTCAGTTAATTTCAGATCCTCTCCAGAATAAAGAACTCATGGCAGGTGAAAATTGAAAACAGTGGCTGAAAGGAGTGAAGTTAGTACAGAAATCTTTAAAATGCAAAAAGGTTCAGATTTTGTTCACCGTGATTTTCAGGGTAATTGCAAATCATTTTTTAACCTATTTAAACCAATTTCCCCATCTTCAGTTACTCCTATTGCTCTTACTGCATGTTTTTTCCTCTTGCTTTTGTACTGACAGTAGCACATTTTACTTAGTGACTCATACATTTTGTTTTTCCTTTTTTATATTCAGTTTTTTATAGTTTTTTTTATATTCAGTTTACGGGACACTTCAGTGCTCTACTGGAAAAGAAGTACTATTGAAATTTATAAATTATGTTAATTTTTAAATTATTAATAATAATGTAGATCTGCAATAAAAATGCAATAGCTAAGAAATGGAAATGTTGCATTTCCTATTTTTGGTCTTGTAAACATATGCAATTTAAGACACATAATCATTATAAGAGGGTTAAATTTTAAATTGGCTCTTTCTTCTTTGAAGAAATTGACCAAACCGCCAGTGACAGGAGTATTCAAAACTGTACCTCATATTTTTAATTGCCAGCATAATCCAGAAAGTTTCTAATTTTAATAAATTTTAAAAACAGAAAAATTCTAACCGTAGCCCTCATAAGAACAATTCTTTCCTTTTTTAATAGATCAGATTAATTTAATTGTTGTAACTCGGGGCACGAGGGAAAAACCTTCATACTTAAGGCTGGTAGGCTTTCAGTACAGCTGCCTTGGAGATGGAGGAAATTGAGCAGCTTGCCCTTGTCTCAGAGGGCCCTCCTGTTGTGGGGTTGCCAAGGGCTGGAGAACAAAAGATGCCGATCTCTCCCACAAGGAGCACCCTCTGAGACTCCCTGATTCCCTTCCATGCACTATTTGGTGACTAGAGAGCCAAGGAGTGATCAAGGAGCCAAGGAGCCAATCACCCTTGGAGAATCCCACACTGGGTGCCAGATAGGATTTGTGGATTAACTCCAGCTGGCAGCTAAATAGCACTCACCCTGATGCCCTGCCCTGCTGCCCCCAGTGGGGAGGAGAATTGGATAAAGGCAAAGGACATGGATGCAGATTAGAATAGTTTAATACCTGAAATAAATTCTTGAACTTGTGCTTGCTGGCAGAGCATGGGTAACTGAAAAGTCAATGTCTTAGGGTAAGCATTGCACAGCAGCAGCGAAACCAGCAGTGTAATATCAACATTATTCTCATACTAGACCTAAGACACAGCTCTGTTCCAGCTATTAGGAAGGAAATGATAACTAGAGGTTGTCTTAGGCACAGCAGTTATAAAATAAAAGAGTTTTTGACTCTTGGAGAAGTAAGGAGGTATGCCAGCAGAGATGCCACTTTGGACTTACAGAATACAGTTTCAGTAGTTATTTTCAGTAGTTATTTTCATTATTTCAGCCCCTGTTCCTCATTTCAGTCCCTGTTAAAAATCCTCTGAATTTGACAAGTTCACAAATTAATTGAAAAATGTAATAATTTTAAAATTTATAAAATATTATGCTTAGAAAATCTGAATTAATTTTTAATTTTTTTACAATGTCCAATCTAGGTATTGTCTAAATAACCGATTATTTATGAATTACTTCACTGTCTTTGTGGTCCTGTTTTTCTCAAGTGTCTCTTCAACTGAGTAGTGTACCAGCATCCAAAGTATATAATAAATCAGTAAGTAGTATTCACCTCATCATACTCGAGGTCACACAATCTATCATTTCTGAGAATTCCCATTAACTCTTGTGGATTAGTAACCTGAAAATGTGCTTTGTCATTGAAATAAGGGAAGAAAATGCAAGGAGAAAGAGCTCTTTTATAGGTTGCAGTTCTCAGAGCAGGATAACCTTGTCCTGAGAGAGACTAGTATCATTTCCCTCTGGAACTCTTGAATTTCTTTTCACATGCCGATTGTATTTTACAAAGTGTTTGCATTTATTATGTTAAGCATGCATTGAAGCGTTATTTATTTTTTTAATCTTACCTGATGACAGAGGGAAAGAAGCAGAGGGGAATAACTTGTGTTGGACACTTCTTGGCAGCAGCTGACAGCAGTCATGATCTGGAAATTGATCCTGAACCATGTGAACCACTGTTAAAACACTGTGACCTGTTTTGGTGATTCAGGTAGAATTTCTGTTCCTGAAAGACAAGTAAAAAGAACTGGGAAAATAGGGGGAAAAGGGATCATTCTTCAAGACAGGAGCAACAGTTTAGGAGAAAGCCATTACCTGACTATTTCCTGTACTCTATTTCCTGTACTCGTCACTAATTCAGGCTAAATGCTTTGGTTTGCCCCTTTTGTGTCATGAAAAGTCATTCATTACTCTAAATGCAGTTTCAGGCTTTGTGTCAGCTTGTAATAGTGCAGTTTATCACCACAGCAAGAGGGAAAAGCGCAGAAAAATTAGGTTAATCAATAGCACTGCAGCGTGTTTGACATTACATTCAGGAAAGGTTTAGCATGCCATTCCTAACTACAGGCCAGAAACTGCCTGAGGTCTGTGTATGCTCTTGACTCGAACGCTGGGTCCTCATGCGGATCGAGGGCAGAACATAGCTTTAAGCTCCTGCTAATCATGCACCTCCTGCAGACACTAAGCACCTTGGATTGGAAAAAACGTGACATTACTGCTTCTAATTTTCCCTCTCCTGAAAAAAAAAAAAATATATAATGTTTCTAATTGGCAGACATAAAAGTGCAAATCAAATGTTCTGTTTAAAACTTATAAACAATTTTTTTCCCTTAACATTTAAAACCATTCAGTGTTTGATAGGCAGGGATTTGTTGAAGGCTGGTGATTGAAGTTTTATGAGCATTTTGGTACTTTTACACCACATCAAGTTAGGAAATGACAAACTGACAATAGAAAAAATATTTGCGAGGCGCTTCAGTAGTAAGGGATTAGATGTACGATAATTTGCTTTCAACCATAGGGAACTCAGGGGGAAAAAACCTCCCACTCTTTGTACTGCAAAATCACAGGACTTCCAGATATGTGCAGATTCACATCCATGATTAAAAAGATATATTCATTGCTTATTTGTCAAAATAATATGTGTTCTTATACAGAAGGCATTATTCGAGCAAATTATTCACTGCTGATGACTGTGATGATGCTTTCTGATGACAATGACAACCTTATGATGCATTTTTATAACACTGGGAGTTACTCCCCATGTCTTTAGACTCAAAACTTCCTAGTGTTGCATGTTGTAGTCTTCTGTTAATTACGTAGTTTCCATCTTTAATTTATTTTCTAAAAGCTACTAGTCGGTTTGAGGTTTGTTCAGAGCAAGAACTGAGCACTGTGAGTTTTAACATTGTACAAAGCATTGCCATAATTTAAAACATATTTTATATCAGTTATTTTAAATTACATGTTCTTGAAGATATGTCATCATTTTTGTAAGCCAGAGTAAGATATTCTTTTTTTTGAGAAGAGTTACTTGTAAAGTTTATACAATTATGTAGTCTGAGATAAAGTTCAAAGACTCAAGGATGAATATCATTCAAATTTACAGAGGCCTGCAGTCTAGATCCTTGGTAGACTTAAAGAGACATTACTTCACTGAAATTAATGGAGCTATACAGACTTGCCCCAACTGAGAAACTATACTGGAATGTTTATCTAAAGATAATGTAAAAATCTTTCATCGTGAAATTGAGTAAGGTAGTTCATAAATATAGGCTTTCCTTCAAGACTTTTGGTATGAGTGTAATTTTCATTTGAATGGGGACAAAAAGGATACTCTCAGCATAAATTAGAGATAAAACAGGAACAGGAAAAAAGGACAATTAGAAAGATACACTGACAAGTGATAAAACTTGAGTAGAAGTGAGATATATTCTTTAAATAAACTCTAAGTAGAGTTCTTATGTGCTACTAAAATATCTGGACCTAAGGTTTATTCCTGAATTATTTTTCTATGCACATTTTTATATGTTAAAAAGTCCACTTTGCACATGTAAATGAATTTATTTTAAAGTCAAAAGTGGATTATTATGACCACTGATTCTGAACTTTTATGTAAGGCCTGACTCATCCTCTAAAGCAAAATAATACATTTTCCTCCCTAAGAATCTGTATTTTTATGTTTTGGGGTTTTTTTTAACAGTATTTTTAAAAAATGAGATGTGGATTTCACTGGAAACAATGTCTCCCCCTATGATTTAACTGTAGGGCAACCTCAGGCACACATTCCTGCTATTCTTTTATCTCTATTATCCAGATAATGGGTAACATTTTGTGGGATAGGTTTTCCAAAGCATTTCAGTGCTTGCATTTCACATGCCAGACTTTTATTGGTTCCTGTAAACATTTATTCAGAAATGCCTATAGATTAATTTCTAAAATGGGTCTGAAAGAATTCCACATTTTAATTGGCATGTTGAATAAGTAAGTTGCGTCTCTCATAGACTGCTATAATAATTATTAAACATGATTGAATACATATTTCTGAGAATGAGGACAACACTCAGACTTCCAGCTCTGAAATGTACGGTGCTTATAGCCAATTATTTGTATAACTTTGCTATATCAGTGTGCCAATGGACAGAAAAAAAAACCAAAGGCATATTCCCTATTCAGTTAATCATACATATATATACACACATAAAGATATTCCTCCTAAAGGAATATCTTGAAACTGTTGACACATTCAGGCCCAAGTATAATATGTTCATTTTAAAACTAAATTCAAGAAGGAGTCCAGCTTTGATTCTGGATGAAGTTATATGGAGAAATTTTGTGTTTGCAAACCAATTGTCAAATTCTGTGACAATCTGAGAGGATAGTAATATGACCAGGGTGGCAATAAAGGTGCATTGGACCTCATGGTGAATCACTTAGTCTGGAGGCCCCTTTAAATGTTGGCAACAGTGCATCTACAGTGATGCTGGTAGGCAGTCTTTTATTCTGCAACATTTTATTCTGGCAGCTAATAATAAATCCACTGTGTATTTTATCAGCCCTGATATTCCCTGGATAATGGCCAAAGAGAAAAGCATTTATCTACCATGTGCATCTACTTAAAAGCTGGAACAAATCTTCATTTTTATTAGAAGAGTCACTCACTCATGGCCTTCATTTTTACATAGCAAGTGCAAATGATTTTCTGGAGCATTTCTATGGAATTATGCTCTTTCCTGAAAAGTCTGAATTGGGAAGGTGATATTTTATTAATATCAAATGATACCTTGTTAACCACTTAAAAGCTAAATGGAATGAAATTCTGTAACTGTGCTTTTTGCACCTAGCGTATGCAACACTTTTTCATATACTGCACAGCATCTAAGGTAATTTAAACAAACTTTATATTGCCTGATGATGCAATGAAATAAATAAGTGGAATGATAATCATGGTGATTGTCTGGGTATGAAGACTGGAAAACTGAGACAGGAACCATTTGCTAAATTCTAGGAGACTTTTCATAATAATAATTAACGTACTGAGTTTTAAATGATTTATCGTCTGTGGAAATGATAAAATTCAGAAATACCAAGTGGGGAAAATTTGTGGCATTAAACTGAAAACTATTGGGACCCAATGTTGGGCCTGTGAAGAGCTGTTACCAGAGTTGTGTGACATTTTGGGATGGTGTGCTAATTGTATATGGATTATTTTGAAAAGCAGTGGTTTTAATTTGTAAAGATTCATATGCAATTCTAATTAAACAAGTCTACTCACACTACCTGAAACCTCCATGAATGATGCAGAGCAATTCTCTATGTTTTTTTAGTACAGTACCTGAACAGATTATTGGAATGTTTATCAGTACTGTTAAATAGCCGAGTGTTTGACAAACAGGCAGGAAGACATGAATTCAGGCAAGTATCTAATTATAATTTCTGTGTTTATTTAATGCATTTTGAGCTATTTTAATTTTTCAGATTATATATCTATAGCTAGAAATTGAAAGAACAGAATTTGAAAAGAACGGGCTAAAAATATAATATTTTCTTACACCACAGCAAAAATATTTTGTGATGTTTAAAATGAAGAAAAGCAAACAGCTCTGTTCTCCTGTGCTTGAGATATAAAGTACCAAAGTTTAACTGAGTGTAGATGACTGTAAAGGAAATGCTAGTCTTTTATATTCATCCTGGTATCCAGGAACTCTGAATACTTTTAAGCTGTAGCATTGCTTTAAGCATGAGACTTAATACTGATATATGTCTATCTGGCTTCAATCAAACATGAAATGAACTAATATCTCCTTGCAAAAGATTGCGTGGATGAGCCATTATAATGTTAATGGTAAACCAGGTCATTAGAGAGGAAAATAAAAAATTACTCACATTCTTAAAATATACTACAATTTTGGAAAATTTTGAAAATAATGTTGTTTCCAGCAACTCACAATAATAAATCCAAAGGGGATCTCCTGGTAGATGAGAATCTTCAAGCTATAAAATAATTTAGGTTTGCCATTTTCAGGGACCATGAACTTTCATTTGATCTTGTTCTTAAGCTTGTACAGACTTTGCCATAGTACTTTTCATGAGAGAGTAATTCATTATCCTTAATAAAGGCACACTGACTGGGGGTCATTTGTTCTTCACTGACTCCATTACAGATATGACTTAATTAAACCTGTCTTTTCATAGCTAAATTGAGATGAGATGAGATGAATCCCACTGTTGCTGAGTTTCTCAAAACCTATATCAAAAATTTTCCTGATGGAGCTTATTCTATCTGTATTCCTACGACAGGAGCTTGAAAAAGATAAATGCTGCAGAACAATGACATTTTTTTTTCCCCTCCTGGACTGCTGTGGAAACATTCTCATGAGTTTCTACCTTATAAAGTTAAGCCAGACAGAGCATGGTAGGATCATTATCTATGCTGAAATGTCAGAGATAATATTACTGCCATGGACAGAAACACTGAACATAAAATAAAAAAATTTCCAAAGCATTGTGAATAGAATGCATGTCTTCACCATTTTGCCCTGGCATCAGTTCAGTTTCACCTATATGCTGTTGCTGGTGTAGATCATTGTTCTACCTCCTTTAAGTAATACATTATATATGTGTTTTTGCATATAAATGTTGCATGTATGGAGTACTATATCTATACATTTCCAAAGAGGAACACGCTATCTTTCATGGAATATCTGTGATTAAATCAAGAGCTTTTAGTACATTATAACAAAGTTTTAAAGTAATGTATATATATGGATATATTTATAAAGTACTTAAACATCTTCATCTGATCACAGCTGCTCCACTTGGTGTGCAGATGTACTTGCATTTTAATTTGCAAAGCCTCAAGTTTGTGAAAACTTTGCTGAAATTATGAAAAACATATTTCAAGGTTTTATCTTCCCATTGCTTAAGAAATGCTAAGAAACATGATGTGAGATGTGGAATGTTCCATCAAGTTGTATAAATAAGTGAAACCATTTGTCCTTCTGAAACCCTTGTATGTAAATGCTGTCAGGATAAAATGGCTGTTAAGAAAATGGAACCTAATTAGACCTGACTTATTCTAAATACCCTCAGTATAACTCAAACTAAGGAAGCTTAATATTTAAGAGTAGGCAATTAAGATAGGAGTCTTTTTCTTTAGCATTTCTCTTCAATATTTTTTTGTCAAGTAGTTTGAATTGTTTATATTCAGTGGAGCTTCTGAATATAATAGGACAGGAAAATCCTGGCATTCACTGGGGCACTGGTAATTTAATGTGACTGCTACTACAAGAGAAAGGTCTGCAATAATTCTGCTACTCCTCTGAAAAGAAATCTTTAAACCAACAAAGAACTGAAATTAATTAATTTTGCCTGAGTATAAATAACTAAGACATATAATTTTGGATTGCACTTGTTGAACCATTGTAAACAAAAAGAGAAATACATTCTTTGATGCAAAATGAAACTAAACTTTTTTTTAATATAAATTTAAATTGAAATTTCCAATTACATTAAATTTTTAATTTAAATTGCAGTCTGCTGAGGCAAGAACCTAATATAGTGTCTAGAATCTGCAAATGTTTACTATATCTTCTCTCTGCTACTCCAGTAAAACCGTAAATCTGCTTTTAAGTGCATATTTATTTGTCTTTATGCCACTTAGGATGAAACTGTCAAAATACTGAAAGTAATTTTTATTCACTTATTGATTTGACAGGTTACTTTCCTGTGCATTAAATTTTGAAATAAAGAAAATAAACTTGAGAAAACAGCCTATATATACAGGTTGCTTATCCCAAATTATGAGAGGAAAAAATAAAATTAACTTTACCTGCTTTACTGGGATTTTCAATTGTAATAATCTGTAAGTAATTATGAAGTAATAGGATGCAATTAGTAGTATTTTAGATACTGTGTTTAATTGTAGACCTTCTATCTCAATCCCTTCCAGCTCAGGATATTGTATGATTCTATGACTCCATTAACTGAAATTTTGCCTATTCATTGCAAGGCAAACAGTGGTACAACTCGATGATTCTTATCAAAGTTTTGAATTGCTTTAAACATCTGTAATTCAAATCAAGCACAGACTGTCTCCTCTGGAATAGTCCAAGTACTTAATCTTGTATCTTATAGTTACAGTGTAAGTACAGTATAGTTCTGAAGCTGAACGGAATTTTATTACTGTGAGCATTTTGTGCATTTTTTCATTTCCTGGTTTTGCCATGTCTCAATTTCCTTACTTCAAGCTTTTATTTTATTTACATTTTGTTACCAATTCTAACTGAATACATTAGATTCCTTTGTGGATGCAAACATAATACATGAAGCAGCAGGACTACCCAGAGTAACCCATCAAATCAGACAGACTTTAAGGTTTAATTATATGTTATATGACAGTCATGACAGATACCTTTACTGAATGTTGCTAAGCAAGATAAAACACTACATGAAATATGAGACATGCATTGGTGTATTTGTGTATTTTTGTCATTTGGAAGGACAAATGATGATGAAAAAACATTGTTCCAGCTGTGATGGCTAAATTCCTCTATGATGATAAAAGAATTCTTTAAGATTTCCTATACTGTTTTTGTGGGATTTAGTATAGCACTACTAAGAGTGGTGAGGTTAGAGATAGATATAGTCACTCTAAAGGTCTTCAACTGAGTGAAAATAAATAGAAAATACAAGTAAGAAATGCAAAACTAAGTTTTGCTTGGATTATTCTGGTTAATTCCCTGCCAAACTATAAAAAAAAACCAAACAAAAAAAAAACCCAAAAAACAACCCTTTTGCTTCAGCATAGTGCATTTGACAAAATACTCAAAAAGAATGTGAATAGGGCATTTATGCAAACACTAACAAGGGAGTGAGACAGCGGGATCGAAACTACTCACATTTCAAGGTGGGGGCACTTATACTGAGCTCAGGAATTTAAGTTAGTAATAATTACATGCCAGAAATACATATTGATAAAATCATGACTAAAACAAAGATTGTGTATCTTTAGGGCTGCTAGTAGGTGACTGTCCTTGTTTTTTTTTTAGAAACTCCAGCTTTATAATGCTTCCTATAGTTCATAGGATAGATACAGTTTCTTTTCCCTGCTAAGTGATTTATGATTCCTACATCACATGCAAGAATCATGAAGATTCACTATACATTTCTGTTTAAACTTCCTTCTAGCCCAGACAGAAAAACTGGGTTGGAATCATTCCTCATCTGTCAGTAGATCTGTCCCTTCCCATGAAAGGGGAATGGATAATTCACAAAGAATGATTGATTGGCTGAAATCAGATCATCTTTCATATTTATGAAAGCTGACATGAATTTTAAAAAATCTCTTCAGATGTGATTTTTTTCCCTAAGAATATTTTCTCAATTTTAGAGTTAATACTTCTTGATAGTATTTTTCAATCTATTACAGTAAATTAATTATTTGAGGGATTTGATCAATTGACTAAGACTTATAAGGGTTTGGGGTTGTTTGTCTGATATCAAACAAGTTAATTTTGTTTTGAAGGGACAATTTCTTAGTCATAAAAATATTTAAAATATTTAAAATTAGTTCTGTTTAAATATACTAATGATAATATATTTTTCTGAATGCTTATTAACAGAAATTTAAGAGTTCTTCAAACACACGACAAAATATTTCCAAATCTTCCAATATTGTAATTACTTTTGCTTGTTATTGGATAATTTCTTTAAAAATATTTGACTTTTCAGAATATTGGAATATCCTTTTTGTCTCATGTTTTCCTTCTCTGATGTACGCTTTTTGTCTTCCTCTACTTGACTTGGAAAAATGATATCTCATCATTTTTCTTATAGCAACCAATGATCTCAGAATTTTATTATTTTTATATATGTATTGGAAGAAGACATTTAGAATACTGAAATGACACTGTACTGCAAATTAATTTAGCTAATATTTTCTTCACTTTGAACGATATAAGTAATCCAAAAGTAAATATTTTAAGAGTCTCGTTGAGCAATTTTAGTTTTGACAGATTAGTTTTAAAAAATCATGGGTTTTAATTAGTGGAAATAAAAAAAAAAATCGGAGCTATTATCCTGAAATTAATTAGGAGACTGAACATCTCCTCGAGAATACTGTGTCTTGCTTGTCTCACCCTTTTCTGCATTTTTAGCTTGTATCCTCCTTAGGATTGTACCCTGAAATGTATCAGCCACACAAGGATCATGATGTGGCAGTGAGGGCACCCCAGCAGTATTTGGAAGGACTGATAGGCCTGAGAAGGTTCAACAAACACAGAGAAAAAAAAGAGCTCAAAGATGAGAAGCAGAAGAACTTAAAGAAACCCTGTAGAAGGTTTCTTTCTGCAGAGGTGGAGGATCTTTTTGTCAAAAATATTCAGCAGACTGCAGTTATAAAATAGAAAAATAAAAAAAAACCTGACAAACAACCAAACAATCCATTTATTAGGTATGGTATCATGAAGTATCATGCTTCAGAAGTATGTCTTGGAGAATCTATCTGCCACAAAGGAAGAAAAAAAAATTGTTTCAAAGATAAATTTCTATTAAAGCTGGCAGTTTGTCAACCAGGAATTACATCTGCTTAAAAGAATATTTATTTATTCACAGTACAAGTACAGACACTGAAGTGTTGTGACCATGGGAAAATCCAGTGTGACCCTTGTACCAGAGGACATATTTCCAGGAGACACTGTCACCAGTGAGACTTCACACAGAAGCTCATTTATATTGTGTCTGCTATGCTGAAGTACTAAATAAAAACAGTTACTGTTTTTGTTTAATAGACAGATTTACAAGGCCTATGTTGGTAGCTAAAAAGCTGGAAAATTTTTCTTATTAGGAAAAACTGAAGGGCAGAAAATTAAAGTTTATGTGGAAAAATCTTTGCACCTAAAAAAATACATCAATTTTATATGTGCTAGAAAAAAAATCTCTATCTGAAAAATAATGCTGGTATAGGAAAAAATGGATATAAAGTAGTGAGGGGTGCAAACATTCAGACTGTAAACTAAAATAATAATTAAAACCAGGGGAAAAGCATCTAAAAAGCAAAAAAACCCCCAACCTCTTAGTTTATGTGGTGAGAGGAAAACCTGTCTCTAAAGTGGAGCCTGAATGATGTCTGAAGTCTGCTAAATTGTGTACATGTCATCAACATTGTGGAGACTGGACTTAATGATCCAGGATCCCTCTTATAATGCTGGGTCCCTGGTTTTGAAGGCATCTTCATACAATCTAATATGTTGCTCTTGTAACCCACGAACAAGCCTGAATACTTAGAAATGGAGAAATAAAACTGCCATCCTTAAGGAGGATAAACATGGGGGACTTCATACAAGATATGCCTGTGCTGTCACTAAAGACATTGATGTATTGCAGCTTCTCTGTCTCTGAAACTGATGAGTAGTATAAAATGTCTGCTCAAGACCTACGTGACATTAGTGAAATGAAATTTTTGGAATATAAATCACTTGGCATTGGCAGAGCACTATTGGGAGAGAATACTATTCCTCATTTTATTAATTTCTGACTCACGAAAGGCACTCCGCAGTTTTGCTGATTTTTCTGAAGTATTAAACTTTCAGTTTTTTGGTTTCTCCAGATAAAAGTAATGGCATGGCTCTGTGTCTTGGTTTAAAGACAGTTTAAGAGACAAATGATCCAAAATTATTTACCTCCCCTTTAGTTTTAGCCAATGCCTTTCCACCAATAGGGAGAAACAAGTATGAGAAGATATAAACCCCCTATATTTACTCAAAAAACCAAAATAGCAACAGGCAAGAAAAATAATACTAATAATCACTGGTTACAAAGTTTCTGAAAGCTCATGAGCTCCCTGGGAATTAAAATACACTAAAAATGCCAAAAAAAAGCTGGCATATTCCACAGGCAACAGTGTGTGGGAAGGCAAACATGGCGGCAGCTGTTCCTCCTCTCCTGACTATGAGTGCACAGAGATAACAAAGAGAGAAGGAGATAAAAAAAGCCAACACGACACAATTACAAAAACTCCCCCACACAACAACCAGAAGTGAGCAAGGACAAAACAAAAATAAAAGCCTGGAGTCCAGAAATATGTTTATTAGGATACAATAATATTTTGGGTTACCCAGGATAGGCTAATACAGATGAGGAAATCAAGAGGAAAATCCAATACTTCCTATGAAGGCTGAATTTTCTGGCTTATCAAATCAAGCTATAGCATGGATCACAAGGGTTTATAGTGTAGAGGGCAAATACCAATGCCAGTGGATCACAACAGGATCTGTACTACAAGACCAGATGAGAATGCCTGGCAATACTCAGGGAGTTTAGTTCTTTAGGGCAGTCTAAGTAGCCTCCCTGTGGCGACATGGCCTGGATACAACAGATGATAAGAGAAGAGTGTGAGTATAAACTGTTGATGTGAATGAACTACCTTATTATCTACCTCTGAGTAAGAGGATTTTAGCCGAAATTGATAACGCTGTGAGGAAATCAGCAATGGTGACAATTACTCAAGATGACCATCAACCTGATTAAAGAGTAATGAAATTGCTGCCGAAAACAAAGAGTCAGCTGGAGTAGGAAATGAAATGAAATATAAAAGAACAAACATTTGTAAGAGTGGGAAATGACTTCAGAATGGGAAGATGGAAAGAGCAGTAGTTAAGCCTGTTTTAACACTTGTAGAGCTTTCTCCACAGCATCATAACTCTGCCTTGGCTAGAAAGACATGAGCAGAGAATACCTAGCACAAGCAGTGACAATGTGGGTTGCAACGAGAAGGATGCCCACAACTGGGGTTTGCATAGGTGAGCTAGCAGGGGGAGCCTTTTCTCCACTGTGGGGAGCCATTTCTCCACTGTGGGCATTATGAGATATTAGGGATTGTCATGGTTATGTATAAAGCTGGAACATCTGCATATTCAACAAGAGATGTACATAGAGAGAAACATCCTGGATCTTTTCAGGTTGAGAAGCTTTCCCCTTTGATATCTGCCTTTTTTTTTCTGTCTGTAGGTATTAATACCCAGGAGACACTAATAAAACAGACACCTCAAGACCTTGCCTTCAAGAAACCATACGTTTCAGCATCTTTCAACTGTGAAAATGTTAGAACTTCAAAATCACTTATCCTGACCTGACTTCTGAATGCATTAAAAAAGTATCGGATCCAGTACTTCCTAGTTTATAATCCTTTGAGAACAATCCATTTTCTTGTCTTTGTAAAGGTTTTAACTTAGCAATCATTAACCATTTTTCAGCTTTCTCAACAGTCTCTATAGGGTGGTCAGTGGAGTTTCCAGAGAAACTTTTCCTATACATCTCACGAAGGATTTCTTACCAGCTCCTTCTCTGTAACTCCTCATAGAGTTCCAAACACTTGAGGGATTTTCAGCTGAGCCACCTGCTCAAACAGTGTTCCATAGTCCCAGGTATGCTGGTCTCTAGCTGAGACCCAAGTAGTGGTACAGCAGATATTTGCACAATCAAATATTATCTTCTTTTGTTGGACTGTGGGGTCTAAGGGCTGAGGGAATTATAGGCCAACACGCACTAACTCCACTTTTTGTGTGCCACCTGAAATTATGGACTTCAAAACACTCCACAGCAAACTTCAGAGCAGCTAAAGATGGAATTACAAGTGCAATGTGCAATACTAGAGCATGAGAATTTAGAAGCGTACTTTTAAGGCCTTGGAAGAGTGGCTAGCCCCGTTGTAATCCAGTTCCCAGTCGACCTCACACAGAGCTCTTGCAGGTCTAGCTATCAGATGCACTGAGAAGTAAAAGAGCTTGACCAAGTTAAAGTTCATTAGTTTGATGAGAACTTCTATACACATTACACACCACCTATGTTTTTAGAGACACAGAGAAGATTAAAATGTACAGGCCTTCTGCCCAGAAGTAAGTCAGGGAGAAATGAAAATGTCATATTTCTGAATGTCAGAAGCAGCCAAAAAGGTGCAATTAGTTTCTTCTTTCAACCTAGTGCACCTCAGCCCTGACTTCAGGCCTTTTTCACATTTCCTGAACTAGTTCCACTTAGATTAGCTACTTCATTATTATACTAGTTACTAGTCTACTTATTTTCCTCTCACTTTTGGCTTTAAATATGATTCATAGTCAGATAAGTCCTGATAGGTCCCTCAGCCATCTAGCCACAGCCTGGACAAGACTTGAAGTTAAGCATGAATTTTAACTTCTTGAAGAAATAATTAAATCAGTGTTAGCAGCAGCCCATGTAGAAAGTGTCTGCCTAGTAATTCATTACCACCATCGTGTCTCTAATTTGCATGGCACCCCTACAGAAGTGTGAGAGAGGCAACAGATCATTTATATAAATTAAAATCAATAGGGGGCTGAGTACCGAGCCCAGTAGAATATCCTCTGGGCAAGTGGAAATTTTAAAGACAAAGGACCTAATCTTAGCTGCTTGACTTCTTTCAGCCAGGTAAGACTTAAAAAGATTAATTATAATTTATGAAATATTAATACCTGGAAAGCTTTTGAGCACAGATACTGTATTTCAGCAGAGTCAAAAGGAAGGCTTTTTCAGGTTTCAGAGTACAGTGTCAACATGGCAAACTTTTACAGCTTTAAAAAGCTTATTGTTTTAAATACCACTAAAGAGGATTTTTTTTTCTTTCCCTGAGCAACAGTGTTTGTTTTTTTTAATAATATATGGCCAAGAAGTATGACTTCTGATATCTTTAAAGTGTATTTCTTGATCCAAAACCGGAAGAGAAAATGATTTTTTAATTTTTTATTTCTATTACAATATAATCATCACTTCTTTATCTGTGAAGTTTCTATCCTTGACTTTAGTTTTAACACTGGTTACAACTTACTGGCCATAATTTACACTAGGTGAGAATCTGGTCCAAAGCCTTCCTGCCTATATATTTGTAGTGAGAGAATGATTAGATACATGGACATGGATATTTCTGACATTCAGAACATACAGACATCTGAAAGTCTAAAAAAGTCCTTATTACTGTAACGGCTGCAGCATTGCATTTCACAGAACATTTAATGAGATCTGGATGCACTGAGTGACTTATTTAAAGTAATTCAGCAAGGAAATGGTGGAGTCTCAAAGCCCCTTGCTGTCACCATTAGACAGAAAACACTGCTTCTCTCAATGGGTTAAAGGCAATAAAAAATAACCCTTTTTTTAAACACAGAGCAGAAAATAACTCATGCTAAAATCTACATTTGTTAGTTTCAAGCTACATACATTAGCCACCCACAGAGTTATACTATTATTTAATTTGGTTTTTTTACCCTGGCATCTTGTACTCCAATCCTGTTTACAGTTCTGCTTGTTCTCATTCAACCCAGATTATAAATGCTTTGGTGCAATGTCTTTGCTGGTATTGTGAAGTGCATTGCTTATCCACTGTTTGCTATGGGGAATACACAATGAGACAATCTGGGGCTTGTAGGTCTAAACTAAATGTAGTTCTGGGAACCTTGGTATTATCTATTGAATATTTTACATGTCTTGCTTTTTAGCACTTATCTAGAAAATAATTACATGCATATGAACAGTAGGCAATTCCTAACAGATACTGCCATCTCACATAAAGTGTTTTGCTTTAAATTGAGCACAACTTCTGCTTTCTGCGCTTTGTTTCTAAGGCTACAGTCATGAACAGGGAACATTTTCCTCAGGAGCTCATCTGTTCCTGCTGCTTTTCCCTCACCTGAAGTCATAATCTTTGGTTTGTGGCTATAATCAGCTCTGTGGAAACTAATTGTGATGTCACAGGCAGAAGATTATGACTTCAGGGGCAGAACAAACAGCAGGAGCAGGTGACCTCTAAAAGCACAAGACGTCTCTTTTCATGCAAAGATTGTTCAAATGAAAAATGGGACAGAAATGTGCCTATCTTTGAGAAGAAAATGTTTGTTCAGGTTTATAAAGGCATTAATTGGATTGCAAGAGTTAATTTGAAGTGAAACTCTCTGTGATTATATCAAGAAGAGATAATATATTCAGTAGCAGCTGAATTACTAAGTTTAGCTTCTAATTTCTCATTTGATTAAATGACAAACACAACTACTGATGCAATCAGCAACTTATCTATCTTTTCACATAAAACTGGAGCCATGTAAAAACTCATTTCCTCTCTAGCTGACTTTTACTGTGAACTCAGCTGTAAAATGGGTCAAATTTTTAAAGGTTTCTGCTTTTTCTGCCTTTTTTTCCCCCTTTCATTTCATGTAGTGAACTGATCAGAGGAACTTTTTTGATAGCTTTCTAAGGGAATGTTTGTGTGATTTAACAGCTTGTTTTATGACAGCATTAAAGAATCAGAGTTGATTTGTGTGGGTTTTCTAATTTTTTTTTTCACTTTGTGTAATAGTCAGAAGTTTGGTAGGGGAATATTACTTGTACCAACCAGTTTTTTCTTCAGCCCTATTCTGAGAAAGTGTAATTGATCATCTTAAACAGGATCTTTCATAGGGAAGATTCTTGAGATTGTTTCCCACTTAAAAATCCCTACTAATTTCATTGTTATCATTGAGATTTGGACTACAAAAGTGGTTTTATCACCATATGGATTCATCTGCAGATGACAGATCTGTGCTCCATGTGAAAGCATGGTGGTCTGGATATCAGTGTATCAGGAGGCTGAGTGAGAACAGACATTTATTTTAGATTGGATTCCTACTCTTTTTTGTGTCTGTCACATTCCATTCTAGAGAAATGTATTTTGGTCCAGATAATTGATACTTGGGGAATATATATTTTTTTTTTAATTTTGGGATAAGATTTTGTTCCTAAAGGAGAATTTTCTTCTTACTAAGATAGTAATTTGCCCTGAAGTGCTATTTGTGAACAGCTTCGCATCTACATCAGAGGTGTGAACTTAGATGACTGGCTTCTTTAAAATATAAAGGGGCTGTTGCATGATACTGAATGCTTATTGAACTGTGATTTTCTCTTGAATTTTGTGCTTAGGGATGCTAGCCACCAAAAAATTGCACGTAAATGTGTATGTCTGCTTTGTGTGCTCAGGTAAACCATTTTGTGTCAGTTTTGTAATCTGTAAATTGGAGACTAAAGGTACTTGTATTTTTTTTTTTTTTTTGAGATCAGTGGCTACAAAAGTTCCAACACATAGTACTAGGGAGCATATCAGTATTGAAAAGCATGCTCTTGTAACTAATTTTCCAATGACATTAATCAGTTGAATGTTTAAATATGTAATTTGTGTATGAAATCATAATCACTGCCCCAAAAAAGTAAGGATATGTCTGATGAGAAAGTACTGTATTCATATTTTCTGAGGGAAAAAAACGCAACAAACACAAACAAAAAAACTCAACTCTATAATCCCAAACTAGGAAAACGTACTCCCACAAAATTTATCTCCCTTATAAGCATCTGTACATAATGAATTTACTACATTGGTGTTAGTAAAGAATTATAAAGAACTTGCATTTTTGTAAGTAAATGTTTTTTATGAGTTATAGGATTAAATTGTGCAAAAATATCATCCTATCATTGCATAATTTTTCCCAGATAGTGCTACAATACAGGAAAGCATGAGAAAGCATTAGGTAATTAAAAGAACTACTTTTAATTTACTTTTTTTTCATTCTGTACTTCTATTACAATATAATTGTCACTTCTTTATGAGTGAATTTTCTATCCTTAACTTTAGTAGGCATACCCATTCTAGAACAGGGACATCGGTAAATTCCCACCAGCCTAATAGTCTGATTCTTGGAAAGACTCTATTGGTCCTACCTAATGTCTAAACATAATTATGGCCCTTGAGTTTAGAACCTCTAACAAATACTTTATTCTGTTTGGAAATCTGCAGTTCATTTTGTTCTTTGAATTGCAATTGCTATTAGAATATGAGGAATATCAGGCATACAGCCAGAGGTGATAAAATTGGAAATTGCCTTTGACTAATTTTGGTTTAAGTAAATAAGTCAAGAAATTTGCCCAAGAGATTATCTTTCGTGTACTTTAAATGGTTTAATTTCCAAACCTGCTGTCAATATTCACCTATCTCAGAAGTTTGAAAGCAAAAATTAAGTTTTAGTTTGAAATACAGTGCTTAGTAAGAAAAAGAGATCAAAGTTGTCTTTTTATTTGCTAACAATATCCTAGTAGGATATCTGAAGAAAAAGGCTCATTTTAATTGTTACTGAAATATTATATTAATAACGTCACATAAAAATATGTAAATGCTAATATTGATGAAAAATCTAAGTCATAATCTAAGAGTTTCCTTTCCCAAATTTGGAGCAATTAACTTTTATCAGTTTCCTTCTCTAAAGATGTTCTGTTACTTGGATGGTAGAGGTCTCCTGCTGACACAGGTTCTGTATAAACTCAAAACTTAAAGGATTAGTGTACCTTAAGAAACACAGGGGGATCATTCCAACCCATTAACCTTTGAACTTAATTTTCAGTATGTTATATTGAGAATTAATTTCAATCTGATTTTCAGTTAAGCAGTTTCAGTTAAGACATGCATTAGATATTATTATCAACAAGTTTGTGTTGGATGAGATTTATGCTAATAAAATTATTAGAAAGATCCTTAGGAAAAAATTGATTTTAAAAAATTTCTCACAAAGTTTTGGAACACAGAGCACTAGCCCAACAATTTGTCATCTGTTACATTTCAAATTCCTTGCCTAAATACCTTAATGTATGGAATTTATTTTTATTTAAGACACTTTGATTGGCGAACCAGAGCACAGTAAATGGCTCTAATGTACACATTCATTTTTCTTTTTTGACATATGAAATACAAAGCAGGTCACTCTAATTAATCAAATTTTTAGGATACTGGGTGGGGTTTTGTTTTCTTTGTTTTAAATGTTTTAGTTCTCTCCTTTCTAACTAACTTCTCCTAATGTTCACTATTCAGGCAGCATGAAGTGCAATTTACATTCTTTGAATTAGAAAACTGATTAGAAAATCGTATTAGTCATCTTTTGAAAGAGACTG
Organism: Euphonia xanthogaster; assembly: GCA_034509185.1. NCBI lineage: Eukaryota > Metazoa > Chordata > Aves > Passeriformes > Fringillidae > Euphonia > Euphonia xanthogaster. Next base: position 43,704,234 of record JAYDZK010000268.1, on the reverse strand, counting down.
AAACTCTGAAGACTCTATGAAGTACTGTCTAAAATGTTTGGGTTTGCCTTGATTAACTAAGGAGATTGGTGATACATCTTGAATTGCAGCAACATCTAATAATGAATTTATGTGAACTGAATTCTACTGATTCACTGGCATGTAGTTATCCACCTAATAAAACTACTCATTTGATAAAATATTGAAATTTTAAAACCACTACCGTGGTCTCTAGAGATTATATTATAATAAACTGATACAGTGACAACAGAAAAAAGGAAACATACACACTAATTAATCCAAACATAAAATCAGTCTTAATGACAGTTATTTCTGTATCCACCAGAGAAAAGCTCAATGGAAGTAAAACTGCACCACCTTGACAAATAAAAGAAAGAGCTTTTAGGGAAGAATGGGATCAGCTTGTCCAGTGTGACTGTTTTCTAGTAAACAGCCTTAACTATGTGGAAACAGCCATCTGCTTTTACATGTCTGGTTTCTCACATGCAGTTCAGCTTTTTTGTGACAGTATTGCTAGCAAAAAAAAGATACATAAATCTTGTCCTTGATTTATTGGTACTACAAAGCCCACACAGTGTCTTACGCCTTCCATATTCCTTTCCTGATAAAAGGTATGATCCATTCTGATAAAGACAAGACCATAGGGAGAAATATTTCGGCAATGTAGTTTATCTGAACATAGACTGCAACACAGTTGCAGTCCAAAAGGCTGCATTTTCCCTGCCAGCTACTGCAGTTTATTTAAATTTGCAGTAATCTGAGAAAAATCCACTAGTACTTTGCAATAAATTCAATTGTTAGTACACCATTAAACCTTGCATTATTTTCTCAACGTATGGCAATTACAGGAAGTTCTGTTCTAAATAACACAGTTTAATGCACTGTGAACATTGAGAGTTTAATAGTCCTAAAAGTTTCCAGAAACACATTTTGGTGTTTTTTAATATAATTGAAACTTAAAACTAAGCAACTAAACAAAAAGAAACAAAACCACAAAATATCCAGAAAAAGGAAGAATACCTCATTATATATATATATATATATATATTATTTATCACAGCTTTAGTTTTTTTGTAAATATTTAAAATTACCTATAGCTTCCAATTGCCAGATACTTCTGGTTTTCTAAAACATAGCATTTAGAAACAAGAGATTACCACATTCTCAGTCCTGATCCAGGTGTAATTATTGTTTTTTGCTCTGCTTTCTGTGAAAGTCAGTATGAGATCTTTGACCATGATTTTCATGTTACTTAAAATCCTAATCTCCAAGGGTGTTTACTTTACAATTCTGTTCCTTGGAAGTGTTCATATATTTTTGTGCAAATTGTCTTTTATTTACACATTTGTGAGGTTTTTTTCAGGCTCCTGTGTTATTGGTGGTGACATCTCTGAGGGTACTAGACAGAGCTCTTAAGGCAATGTTGTAAATTCCTTGGGTTTCCCACTTCAATGTGTTGGACTTTTAGCTGCAGTGCTCAGCAAGGTGGTGCAGAATCACATCACACAGAGAAGACTTCCAGAGATAATTTTGTGACTCCATCCAGTACCATATCTACTGTTTTTAGCCAGATAGAAGCTAGTGTGCCTCTTTGTGATTTTGCCAGCTAGGGATGAAATGAAGTGTGCAGCTTGTCAGATTGTAGGGCACCAGGGCTAAACCTCCTTCGGGAGTGGGGATGCTCGCGCGGAGTTAAGGCAAGGAGAGCCAGCAGATGCCGCCCGAGGCTACAGAGCAGGGGCCGCGGCTGTGCGCGACACGCACCCTGCCCGCGCTGCCCAGCTCCAGCCCTTCCCGCGCCCCAGCCCGCTGCAGATGCTGCAGCTGATGCCCCGGCATTCTCAAACCACTTCTCTTTCTGCAGATGCATCTCAACTAATAATCTTATCAAACTAGTGTTCAAAACACCTTCATTTCCATCCAGGTCTGCACCTAAGAAGATTATGTAGATCTGTCAGTTGCTCATACCAAATCTTAGAAGTGCACAGGAACCAGCGAAGTGCATAGTCCTGCTGCCCCAAAGTTTTCTTTACTTGAGCCATTTGTGACCCAGTGACTTTGAAAGCCGGGTTATTATCAGTTGTTTCATATCTTAGAGGAGAGATTGTGACAGATGTGCAGATTGCTTGGATGTACAATCAATGTAAACCTTAAGAGAGCAGTATCTGACCCAATGGTTGTTTTTATTTACAGTAAAACATAAGACCTTGTGTTTTTAATTTAAGAGAGATTTGGCTCAAATGCCCTTTTTGTGGTTTATATCATGGCAACTGATCACTGCTTGGCTGGGTCCCCTAGCAGTATGAGAGCTCACCCCTACAGCTACATACCATTCTTTCTCTCTGTCTCCTTCTCCTCTCCCCACTCTTTTTCTCTCTTTGAATGGCTAATGGCATCTGCTTATTAATCTTTACAGGGCTTGACATTTAAGTTGAAATAACTCACCCCTTTACCATCTACTCTTTTCTTTGTATGTCTTTTTATAAGCTTGGTATTCTTGAGCTATTTGTTTTCCTCTGTGAGCATTGAAGCTTTTACAGCACAATCCATATCGAGGCAATTTTTATTTTTTTTGTTGAAAATGGCATTATCACCAAACTGCTAAGCTTAAACAGTTGGAGTCACACGACATTCTTGGATATAGGTTTTTTGGGGGGGGTGTTGTTTGTTTGTTTGTTGGGGCTTTGTTTGTTAGTTTGGTCTTGTTTGGGTTTACTTCTTTATCCCTTTGAATAGGTACACATTTATTGTTATTATTAACAGGGAATGGTTTCTGTGAGAGTGATCACACAGCCCTGCCTCTGATGACATACTTTGATAACATGATTTGTTAAGGGAAGAGTGTAAGTATGAACAGTGTGAATAAGCAGGGAAATTGACACTAACAGGAAAAGTAGATATTGACTAATGAATTTCAGGACATGGGAAGTCCTGTGTCTCTTGTCATTTAATACTAGTGAAAGCAATCTTGTTTCAAGTAATTTTTTAAAGTTTTGTTAGATGGGCTGAAAGCTCCTGAAGTCTAAGGTAGGTATCTCAACATAGCTATTAAAATGATCAGGCATAAATTTTTAGTCAGCAATTCAGTACATAGTAAGGCTGCAGAGAAACATCTGCTTGCATCTTGGATATGAGAAAAACCCAGAATTATATGTGGTAAATTACTAGTTTCTAGTGTTCCCATCTTAAATGAAGGAATATAGTACCTCACATGGTATGTAAAAGAGGTTTCTCTGAAACTCCTGAAATAAAGTCTATTTTTCATATGCTACAGAACTAGCCAATGACATACATTACTATTTAATGCTGAAGTTAAGATCTGTGCTATATCCAGCAAGTCAATATGCATATATATAGAGATAAGAAGAGTTATAATTAGAAAGCACTGGAGAACAAGAATTGCAAGGGAAATAAAAATCTCATGAGCATGACATGAGATTTGGCAAAGGTTTCACAAAGAAGGATGATCCTCTGCCCTTTGCAACATCTTTTTAACATTCCCAAGAAGCATCTAGTATTTTCAGCTGTGAAAATGCCTGTCTGCATGCTGCAGGAATAGTAGTTTTGACTGAGAGGTGCAAGTCTTATTAAAAGAAAAAAACAAAGAGGTTTATATAAAGAGGGGAGGTAAATGTGAAAAAACAAGATCCCAGGTGAGACCTTCTAATTTAAATGAAAATGTTATCTGTTACATCTCAAGTGATAAGGAGGACAATATCATTACACAATTTATTTTCGTTTGCATTTCATAAAAAATGTTAATCAGAGTATAAACTTGTTAAAGTGTTTTCTAATCTGTTTTAAGGTACATCAGCGTGAAGTCACCTTCAGTAAAAGAAACATCAGCTAAGGGCATAAATAGTCTTCTTTTTTTACTGTGCTCTAGTCAAATGTTAGAGATTCTTATTTCTTCGATGTTGATAGGAAAGCACCCTGATTTTTGCTCTCTGATTAAAATGTATATAAATTCAATTAAAAAAAATATGAATATGGAGAACTATCCAGCTTGACTGTTGAAGATTTTATTTTTTTTTTCTTTTGCACACAATTCACAACTCCAGAAAGGAATAAGATCTCCAAAGCTGTAAATAATTTTTCTTCTCATTGCAAAAGCAGGATCACTTAATTTAGACCCTACTGTAGTATAGGAAAACATGATGGTTGCAGGAAAACTATATTGTAAACTACACCAATTTTTTTCTATGCCAGCTAAACTTTCAGTCATTCACTTTTCTGGAAATGCAGAAACAGGGGCTTCTGAAATGGCAGTAAGCAGCTATAAGTTGTTATAAACCTATGTAACTGTAGCATAGTTTAGAAATCTACTTTTTACATAGTTACAACAAGGAATTATAGATTATATGCGTTTCTTAAACAGGAGCTGAATCTCTTCCTTTGCTTGTGATAACCTTCACCCTTCTAATTAGTTTGAATATTATTTGAGCCATATATTTCCATAGTCCCTTAGTAACTTTATTACTTTGTGCATGGGTATGCTTTCATCTTTATTGTATTGATTTTTCAAGTCCACATAAAAACATTTCTGAAATTTGTCATCCTCTTGTTGTAAAATGAACAAGAGGATTATTATTATAAAACAATGTCAGCAGCACTTAAAAAAATTCTGCACTGACTTGAATATAACAAGTCAGTGCAGAATACAATACCTCCAAGCCCATAAATAATTGTATGATATTATGAAGAAGACTGCTCAGGAAAATGTGACATATAAAGCATATTTATCCCTGTACTGATAGACTATTTGTCTATATTGCTGAAAATGAATTTTTCTGACAGCATCGTGTCTTTAACATGTCATCAATTAGTTCTTAATAATTAATTTCTGTAGCAAAAATGTTTAAAAAATGTAATTTTCTGTAAAAAAAAAACTAAGAAAAGATAATAAGAAAAAATGATAAAAAATTGATATTATAAAGATGTCAATAGAAAAAATTACATCCAAATCTATTGGAGTATAAATAACTGAAAAAACCTAATTTCATTGGCTTATTGTGAAAGAGAAGTACTCAGATAAGTACCTCTTTTCACAGTGGCATTCTGTCCCTCAAGTAGAACTTAAAATAAGTTGTTCTCTTAAGGGCCTACCTGAAGGCCAAACTGTGCTGCTGTAGTGTAGAGCAATATTACAGACACCTAACAAGGATGTTATGTAGACATAGCAGAGTGAGAAACCTGGAAATAAGAGCTCAAGCCCCAAAAGCATAATAGGTATACTATTTCCATTTTTGGACCTCACTTACTTGAAAGATGAACTGATCCAAAGGCTCCTCTATATGATTTAGGAATATTGTGAATAGTATTCTGAACTGAGTCTGGAGAACAGGTTTAAGTTATTTTTCAGCATCTCAGCTTCTCCATCTGTTCAAATTGTAATCATGATATTTATATATAATTCAAAAGTTGTTGAGAGACCTAGATCACTGAAGTGTAAAATACATTTAAGAACTGTAGATAAGATTGCCATATAATTTTATGGTAATTCCAAGAAAACTGGATTTACTATTATAAATTCTTGGAACAGTGAGGCAAAGAAAAGTTGGCATATGAAAGTTGCTTTGATATTATTAGACAATTAAAAAAAATAAATTTGAAATCATCCATGCTTTGATAGTCAAGATCACTTCTACCTTAATTAAAAATATTTGCAGGCAGTTAAAAAGTTCAAGGCAATATTCAACTCCATTTAGATGTTTCTTTCTTTTTAGATTTACTATCTCTATTTTCACAATAGTTTGGACATTTGTAAAAATCACATTGTACTTAGTATCTTTACATTGAAAACTCTTAGGAAGAATGTTTTAGTTTTTTGAAAGGAAATGGAAAGACCACCATTGACATAACACTTCAGGTTAGCTTTTTTCATGGAAAGTGAAAAGACTCACCTACAACTTTTAAGTGATGTCTTTAGGGACTTGTTAATATTCACAGTGAAAATAGTCAAAGCAGATTGGAAAACCATATAGGATGAAGGGAACAAAGCCCATGCAGAAGTGACACCTGAGAGTGAATAAGCATATGGTTTCAGAATGGGATCTGACTGAGATGGATCAACCAGCAGCAGAGGTGACAATCCAGGACTGCTCAGAAATGCAGGATTGTGCAGACACAGAGACATTAGGTATTGGTATCAATCAAGAACACAAACCATTATAAATGCTGGGGTTAAGCATTCTAACATTGCACAAATGTGTTAAGAGTAGAAGAATCAAGTAGGTCATTGCACTCAGTGCCCCACAATCAGTAAAAGATTTTAGTTCAGGTGAGCCTAAAAAACTTTTGAGTCTTCTGAAGATCAGACACCCTCTCTTGAGACCCTCGGTTTTGTATGACTAGGTTTTTGGGTCTGTCAGCTATTAATTTTCAGAGAAGGGCTGCTTTTATTCCGATTAGTTCCCTAGCCTAGACAGGGGTCACCTATGGTTATTGTAATGATAAAAGGCATGGATGTAGCCAGAGACACCCTATCATAAAACCTATTTTCCTGCAAGCTGATCCTCTAGGAGAGGTGATGGAACCTCTGACGCTTGAGATATTTAGAATCACATTGAGCAACATATGAAGGAGAATATTTAAAAGAACAGTACTATCCTAATAGATGAAATGAGCAGGTGATCTATTACATCTCTTTAACCTTCACTGCCATTTGATAGATTTCTTAAAGAAAATTTTGTCCCTCCAGTTTCCAGCTATAAGAAACATTGTATTGGAAAAGGTATCTTGTATTACTGAATCTATTTTCCCGCTCCTATGGGCAACAAAGTGAAAGCCATCAATTGCTCTCTAACATAGGATAAATGTTAACACATCTGGGAGGACTTGCCACATTTCTATCTTGCCTGAGACTAGTGGCATTTAGGAAAGAAATCTTTTAGAATAAGATTTTCAAACCAATCTAACAAGTTTTTGATCTTGGAAACCTTTATAAAAAGCTTCATATACTGTCAGTGTTCATTAGTGCCTACTCGTACTATGCTGTATGGAGGAACCAAAATATGGCTGGAAAAAATACAGATCGTGGATTCTGCTGAGATTTCACCATCCAAATTTCATCCATGGTGATAACAATCATTATTGGGTAACTATAGGCAAATTGCTTACGTTTATGGAAGAACACATGCTTCCTTTCACACATGGAATATGCTGAGCAGAACTTTAAAATGGTAACCAGATTATCAATTTCCTTGCACTTGCTGAGAGTGACCTTGCTAAGGAGATATTGGCACCTAACTCTCAGGGGGCATATCAGCAGTATATCACTAAATAATCAACCCTGAATGGTTATGCTCATTGTTTTAAATGTAGATATTATTATAACTTATTCTTTTCCTCTTTAGAGGAACTAAAACTGTCACTGTCTTTGAAGTCAAGAGAATGATGAGACAGAATGTAAACCCATGCTGCCTGCTCTTTGCTCACAGCCTATTAGGGGCCCCAGTGGGTCTCAAACAAAAATCAAATGCTTGCTACTTAATCTTGGATTTTGTTCCCTCTACAGGCATACGAGGAGGTGGGTAAAACCCAAGCAATCCATATTATCATCAAGGAGATTATTATATGTAAGAAATCTGCATATTTCTTGTGTCTTGTAAGCTGAAGAGTACTTCCTACTTATTAAAAAGTTCCAACATTATTACTTTGATTAAATCTGAATATTTTTCCACAAGCAAACCAATTTTAATTCATAAGACTGTAAGTAAAACTAGAAAACTATTGATTCCATGATTTTTCTTGCTTAGTAAGGCATCTCCAGAAGTCAGTCCTTAGCAGTAAAATGAATGCTACCATTGATACTAAGTTAATATTTCAATGCTATCTACAGATAAAAAGCTATAAAAACAATATTCCATGTATGTTGATTGTTTTCTTGTTTTTATGTTCTTAGCATCATGTGTTCAAGCCAAAAAGTTGCCATCTCAGTTTTGTTGGATCACACATTATTTATGCTCAATACACTAACTCAAAAAACTTCTTTGCTTTTTTTCTGGAAGCCACAGTACACAGACATATCTTCCATGTTCTAATCTGCTCCATATCTCAAAATGCATATGCATTTTTTTTTACAAAATAAAGCTCTATTTATTCTAATTTATTTGAAATCAAAATAATGAGTAAATGTCAATTGTGAAACATTTCAATTTCACTGTGACCTAAGTCACAGACCAAATCTATAAATGTTTTAGTCCAAGTCTGATACTCTGACACTTGAAAAAAAAAAGAAAATAGCCTGGTTTAATTGAGATGGAAGTGTCTGAAAAAGAATACAGTAACTTCAGTCATGTACTTTTATATTTTCTGATGAAATAACTTATTGAGAAAATCCAGCTTGAAATACATTTAGTGTTTCACTTGGTGGATTTATAGGATGAATAAATACGTTTTGGGTTTTTTTAATAACATCTCTTTATGTTAGTATTCCTTTTTTTTTCTTATTTTTCTTTCACACTGTACTTATTATTGCTATTTCCACCAGAGCCAAAGGCAACAGATATTCATGCATTAATTATTAAACTTATTACAAAATGTCTCCTAAGCACATACATTTTGACAGATTTCATTGTACACTCAACACATCATTATGGGATCATTTATGTCCTATGAATTTTGAATCTGCCCTGGGTGATTCTATCAGCAGATTTGAGTTTGTGATACTACTCCATAGGATAGAATTATTATAAATCAAATGAGAAAAAATCGAGGTGTTAAAATATATTGGGTTCAGAAACCTATTGAAAATATCTTATGGATTTAACACATAGTTGGGTGTTAAATGGTGTAAAAAAATACCTCAGCAATAATCTGGTTGCTTTTTAGTACCTCATTATTGTCACACAGGAGACTAGGCTAAACAATGAAGAAATACAATGCCTAATAGATTTCAGAAAGATTTTCAATCCATTTATTCTTGCTACAATTAGTGATATTATTCCAAAAAATGCCTCAAATTTAAAGCAACATGAAAATCAGGAATTGTGAAAAGATGTATAAGGAGACAAGAAGCAGATATTTTTGATCCTTTGACCGGACTATAGTTCGGAAGTGAGATCACCATCTCTGAATCTTTTTTTTTTTCCCTTAAAACTGCATCCAAACAGAACACACAATCACTGAGAAATAAAACTGCCATAAAATAGGTTTTAAAGAAAAATTTTAAATCTTAGTTTGGGTAAGATGATGCAGGTGAGACTCACTGTGTCTTTTTCATGGGATTTGTATCTTTTCAGAGATTAAAAGAAAAGCATTCTGGCCTGTCCACTGGTTCTTCAAAACTTCATAAAAAGTATTCAGAAGAAGGATTTACCATACATTTTAATGAGACAAGGCTGAAGCAATATGGAATTTTTGGAAAGCAAACCTATTTCTACTGGTAACCTACAAGACGTGTCTTTTAGCCTGTTTAATTTGTGTAGAAAGTAGTGTCTAGGGAGAGAAGGGAATTAGCTTGCCCTTCTAGTACCTTGGGTTTTTAAGTTCCCATAATTGTCTTTGTATTTATGCAGTTTTCATTCTACTGTTCTGTATATGAAAAAAAAGAAAAGAAATTATAGAGAGACTGTCAAAGTTTTTATCATCTTTTCATGCTTTTTTCCATCATTGTGAATCAGCTTTCCTAAAAGGTGAATATAATGACATTTTTATGAAATTGCTTTAAAATTATGATTGATATTTTATGACCAGCATAAATCAAAACAACATTCTGTGAGGCCAACTTGTTCTTTTCTTTACTTGATTGCTTAATTTGGACAGAAAGTGCAATTTTATAAAGAAATTCAAAGTTGCATCACATGTGCATACTGAAATATGAAGAAAATGTAGAGAAAAAAAAATAAGCATAAAGAGAGCAGATAAGACTAAAACTAGTGAATTTAAATAAAGCCATTTCAAGTCTTGGTGTTTGCTGGGGTATTCTTGCCATACCAGGACATCTGAAGAGCAATCGGTAGAACCAGAATAATCAAATTCCCCTGATATTTATGGTCAATTCAAAGACACCATGTAAGTAACTTCTTAGTTGCCCCTCTTTATTTATTTGTATTTCATCTTTATAGCTTGGATTTTTAGGCAGTTTTGATAATTTTATTGAATGAAATACTTAAACTCTTATCTTTATCTTGAGTGGTTCTTATACAAGAGTACCTATGTGAGTCTGAGGAAGGGAGTAAGTACCCTTTCAAGGTGATTAGAGTAGAGGGTTCAAGAACCTCAGCTATGGAATTTACATGCCTGAGTAATTGCTAGAATCTAACACTTCCTTGGATATGGATGGTCTGGTGCCAGCAATGATACCAGACATAGTGCAGGAGAATATTATGGAAGACCACACACCATCACACAAAACTTCTTAATCTACCTTGCCCATCCTCCAAGGTTGTGTCCATTCATGGCTGCAAAAGGAAACCTCTGAATTATGTCAGAATGATTTGCAGCTGGCAGAGAGGCACAATCATTGCTGGCTGAAGGCACCAAATGAATTTTCACTTCTGTGAAAGTACATATTACATTGAGAAACTAAAGCTTAGTGCACTACATTGGTTCATATTCAATGCCCTTTCTTTAGCTCTCAAGTGAATAGTTTATAAACACATACAAGAAACAAATTTTTAGGTTTAAAACGTAACATTCAGCATTTGGTTTGAAAAAATCCTCAAACAGCTAAAAGGTTGAAGTGAGTGTGGTTTTGATGTGCAGAATTATTCAGCAAATCACCTTGGACATAAATTCGGAATTGTCATTTCTAGTGGGGTTTCAAGAAATTTTCTGGGTGGACTATGAAGTCAGAAATACAAAGATCTAAAGCTGCAGTTCTGTATACAAGCATAAGGAAAAAAATCTTGTTACATATTCCTTTTCCTGTGCTATTACATTAAAACTTGTTATAGCCTGATATAATCATAGGTAGTTAATCACAAACACACAGAGGAATGTATAAAAAATAATCTGGGTTTGTGAATTCAGGTCTTAGTTATGAGTATAAAATAAAAAGAATATTCCATAGTTCTATTGTGATCCATGATGGTAGCTCAGCTATTATTGCTAATTGCAATAAATGTCTATGAGGCTTCCACAAATATTTAGAGAGAAAGGTAAGTACTCATGAGGAAAGAGTCATACCCCTGCCTTGAAAATAATTTTGGTTTGCAACTTTACAGTGCTTTCCCAGCTACCGTGTTTAATGTTTGTCTTCATGACTGTAATTGAAAAGAAGAGCTAATATTATTTCTAACTGCTTACCCCATGATGGAAATGTTAATAAAATGCTGGACTGCAGAAATGCCTAGTTGTAGACATTCTAAATGGATAACTAGAGGAAGTCAGTAGAGACTGGGAATTCAGCTTTCTTAAACAAAAGTCATAGGGGTGAAATTTTGAGCCCTATGAACATAAGAGTTCAAGGAACTTCAATGAAACCAGGATTCATGGGAAATCTCAGAAAGTAGGTACCCAAGATGAAAAGTGCCCAAACTAAGAGGTCCCTTTGGAAAACCGGCATTTGAATGACATACTAGAATTCACACAAGGAGTCATTGTCAGAACTGAGATGAACTCATGATTTCCTGGCTCTTGCTGATTGAAATTACTTCTTAGAACTTGCTAGCACAGCAATAAAAGAAAATTTTGCACTGCAATAATTTCTGATACTGTTCTCAACTTTATAAAATATGTTCCTTGGAGGTGAAATTAATGAGTAACATATAAAGACTGGTTATTCACACCTTTTGCAGCTGCACTTACTAGAGGATTGGGAAGGATGAAATCCAGCCTCAATACAAGGCCATGATGTGCTGTGGCCGAAATTCAGGGGGTTGTGGCTTTCATTTAACCTCATAGGCTGGAATAATATCTGCCAAATTTCTGTGTGCTCTTCATAAGGATTCTAAGTGAGTTGATATTAATCTGACATTTGCAGCTCTTTTCCGAACCTATTCCTAAATGCTTCGCCACAACTCATTTGATGCATAATCAGGCCTTCTTCCCTGGCTTTCAGGCAGAGGGAATACATTCCTTCTTCTCATAAATACTTTATCAACAGTTTCTGTAGGATTTACTTATTGTACTTCTGTGAGCTTAATGACTTCAGGGAAGTTATGGGAAAGCCCACAGAAAATGGTTTTAAAAGATTCCTCTGGCGTTATCTATGTTGTATAGATATTAATGAGCTATCATACAGAGTGCATCCTATCGCTGACAGACCAACCATTAGCATAGTTAAGCCTTTTTACATAAATGTGACCTGTGGAGGAAAATCAAGTATGAAGGAAAAGTAGTATACAGAGGTAGTTTCTTATGAAAGACGCACAAAATTCTATTAGTCAAGAGTCTTCTGTGGTCTAACTACCAAGTTTATTGCATAAAAATTTCTTATAAAATTCAAAAGGATTTTGAGTGCAGAAAGACTTGAAATTAACTAGACAGTTAGATTCTGGCAGTACACCAGAATCACTGGATTGTATACTCACTAAGGTGCAATAGCACTTGTAAAAACCTGCTTTAAATTTAAATTTTGCTATGCTAATCTGAAATGAAGTACTTTCTTACTCACAAGTCACATTTTGTGCATTTCTAAGTAGTCTTCTCTGATTATATCTGTGGCATATTTCCTGTGGGGTGAGATAGCATTTACAGCATATCTAAATGATATTTTGCTGTTTGCTTGATGTTGTATAGACAGGGATACCCCATTTCTAAACCAGGCAAAATATTTGTTAGCTTGTCTCCAATACTACTACAACACTTCAGTACTATAGTAATTGCAGTAATTGCATGACCTGTGGTGCAAGGGTGTTTTGGAATGGAAAGTAGAATGTGATCATGTCAGCACACCAGGGTAGACATGCCCTGTAGGATTAATTAGGGCGGGAGATCCTATTCCTCTTAATGCTGTAGATGAAGATAAGGAAATATTTTTAACAGAGGAAGCTGAGAATCCCAAGCTTGTCAGAAAGAAGAACTATACAGGATATAATTAATAAGAAATTATTATTAAGAAAATAGGTTTAATGTATTGATCTTGAAGAGAATTGCACCATAAATTCTTATTATCCTATTGCAGACTCCTTATGTGAACTCTTAACAATATCTAAAGGTAATGCAAACATTCCTTGAGTGTCGTTTTATTCCAAAGAAAGACATCTTGATGATGACAGGTGTAGAAATACAGTTCTAGAAAAATATTTGCTTCAACACACAAATGGGGATGGCTTTTTAAAAAATTCCTCTTGGACTACCCCGCCTACTCTGTTAGTAGGCTCCTATGATAATAGAAAAAAGACAATCTATTTAGGACTTCCTATTTTAACTATATTGCAAAATAATCACTCTTCAGTTAAGTATTTACCCTCATTGTTTCATTAGAAAGATAAATTTTTGGTTTCTGTGCATTTTCATGCCTTATTTGCAGCAAACATAAACAACTCTTCTCAAAGGTTGTTAAAGGTAGCCTTTTAAAAATCACCAAAATAAAATAGACCACCAGACCGAAAAATAAAATGCCTGAAAACATAGGAGACACCTGCTTGAAAAGATGGTTTAGACTTTTTCTAATTTCCAACTTCTATAAAAATCAGGTAAAATAATTTTCCTTCTTTTTTGACAATTCTTTTGTAACACATATCCATTTAAGTTTTACTTTGCAGGTTTATTCAGCTTTGGACCACCACAGCCTATATCATGGCATTGATTTTGGAAGGTATATGTCTTATCCAGGGTCAAGGTCCACAGGTGAAAAGGAATCAAAAGAATTTACTATGACATTTTTACAATTTTAGTGTGTCTAGAAACTTCTCTAGGTGTGGATTCTTCTGGTAACTGTTCTTTCTTATCAATACTTAATTTAATGAAAAATTAAATTGTTCATCTTAACATGTCAGTTTTTGTTGCAGAACTGAGCTCTTGCTAGAATAGAATAAAATTGACATTCTTCTTTGAATCATTTTCTTGTTTGAAATGGTGACTCTCTTCTCTATTTTGAAAATATGAAAAGGATCAGATTCTTTTGATTACTTCTGAACATAATTTTGTTTTCTTCCTGGCAACATGAATATAGTGAGCTAAAATAGGAAGGCTTAAAATGAATTTCTTGTTTTCACGGGAGAAGGACAACTCTTTCAAGAGGTTGCTATACTATGGGACCTTTTCACATCTCACAAGTTTTCTATTAGATTTTGACTCTGAGCAGATCTTAAAAGAGAATGATTGATTAAAAATGTCTTGTAAACAGTGAAATAAGGCTGAGGTCTCACATGGTGTCATATCCAAAGGTTTTATTCATGTAAGTGCATAAAGAAAATAGATTTGAAAGTGTTTGAGATTGAAAAACAGAGAACAATTTATCTAATGGTGTTGTACTTTTTTATATGTATTGATTATATTGATTTTTTTTTTGTCATCAGCTGTGAAACAAACTGTGTTCATGAATCAGCTTCCTCAGCAGTAATGCATGCAAAATAACACTTGCATTAAAGTAAGTATTCCCAACAAAGAGAGCTCTTGTAGCATACTCTATTTCTATTAGCCACTGTTTGGAGATGACTATGTATTATATTTGTCCTGACAGTGAAAATTGTCTAGTGATAATAATTCAAGCTATCAAAAAGAAATAGCATATGAATGCTCTTTTCTTTCCTTCCCTACCATCCTAGAAGACAGAAAAGAAGATATCTGAAGCTGCTGAGATCCACTCCTATTTTTGCTGACTGTAAAGTCTTCTACCTTCTGAAGAGTCAATTGGACTTGACAGAGTACAAGTATGAAGCAGATTTAGATTTGAGACTATAAACTCTCTTCGTAAGGACTCCTAATATACAAATTTCACAAGTGGACCCACATCACAGGGGAGACTGTTACAGCACTGATGGTAGTCTGAACAGCTGCAAGTACAATGGGTTATTATTTTTGTTTGTAACACACCAGTACAACTTGATGACTTTGATGCCTTTGGACCTAAAATATCTGCAATTCTAAATTGCTGATTCCTATAATAATCTAATGATTAAGACTGGCCATCCTCTTCTTCATATTCATTTTTGTGGGTGTGTATTTAGCTATTTTCCCAGGTGTTTCCTAGGTTACTGTATTTTCCACAGTAGTCTCTGGTTTCTGCAGAACTTCTGTGTTGCTTGGACAGCTGTCATATCATGCCCAAGCAGACTCTATAATATGAATTCAGAAGGTTGTTTATAGGAATCTCTTAAAGGTTTAAAATCTCCTACGGTTGCTCTTAATGTAAGAATGTAGGCAGTTCTTAAGAAATGTCTTTTAGATAATTATTACTAGTCAAAGCTACCACACTGTTAAATAAGCCTGTATCTATTATACAATATGAATTTACTGAGGTTAACCAAATATATGTCTATGCTCTGTGCTGCAAAAAAACCCTTAATATTCCAAAACTTGCATTTTCATTCCAAAACATGAGACTTCTTTATCCATATGGCTTCAAAATTAATATTTGAATTTATGAATCAGACACGTTTTACACAACACTCATTCTTTTTGCATCCTTTAGCTGAAGAAGTTTTCTTTGCAATTTTATTTTTCTTTATATAAATATAAATTAGATTTGACAGGGAATCTATAAAAAGAATAGGCCATTTATCATGATAGTCTACATTTTATCAAAATAAATGTCTTATAAAAGTTCATCCATTATTATCAGCTATTATGAATACACTAAATTCAGTATATTTTCAATTAAATAGAAATCTTCTGGTATTTAAAATACAATCTCCAAGATCTTTAGTGACTTTTTCAGATAAAATTGAATATTTTTCATTTCAATCAGGCTTGACAGGATAAGCAATTGTTCTCTGTCTTTTGTCTTTCTACTCTTCAAATGCTTACACAAGGTAATCATAGGTCCATGGCTGTTATTTATCCAAGGGTATCATATAGCCACCATTATTTGTTTAGGTTGCACAAGCCCAACTTCAGTTCTTTTTCACATGTTTTCTTTTGCCATAAGCCTGCTTTCTCCTCATCTTACTCATTCTTCACACTCTACTCTTAGTTGCTTCTAATTTTTTTCTTACTCTGTAAGAAAGTTGAAACGGAACAAAGAATGAAAGCCACAATTTAACAGAAATATATAGAAATGGACTATAAACCTTCAGAATATTTAATCAGGAGGGGACAAAAATACCTCTTGCCAACACTCAGGATTCCAGTGCATTACAGATATTCATGTAAAAACCCAGCTTTCTGATTTACTGCATATATGTCCTTTACTGGATTTAATAAAAGAATCTTCTTTAGTCATTAATGCCATACAGCCTAATACTGGCCATTTACTGTCCTTGATCCATTGCTACAAGGTCTGTCAGAAGATGAAAAAAGTTTCATGCAAATGTCAAGGTGCTCATGAAAATATGAAAGCTTGCCCAGTAATAGTAGATAAAATAGGGTAATTGTTATTAGCCTTCTCTGAGTACAGTTCTTAATTATGTTCTTAATTGCCCAGAAACAAATCCTGCCACTTTTCAGCTACGTGTAAACTATATAATAATAGCAAGCTGGAAAAGTGACTCTTCAGAGTTTCACTGGGCTAGGACTTGAGTGCAAATAGTGTAGCTTCGTTTAATAGAGTTAACTTCAGTAAACCAGGAGTCTGACCCATATGCGCTTTTTTCAAACAGATAAGCAAAAAATAATTTGAGTATTGGATGCCTTTTAGAAATTGCTTAAAGGTGGCATTCAGGATTACATTCGATTTCTGAACTTAATTTATAAAGTATGTTAACTAAAGAAAGATTGTTTGGACAGAATGAGTAGGGAAGGATGATATTTAGTCTTTTATTAAAGGTCAGCTGTGGGCAAGTAGGTTTCTTACTCCTGAAAATAGTATTCAGGTGAGGATTAGGTAGTTCTTGGAAGAAAAGTGCCAAGAATCAAATTCCAAAGTGGATCACAGAACATATTTCTCACATCACAGACACAAATGAAAAATCAAGTGTTTGTCCTCATTTACAGAAATGTGATCTGGAAGGAGTTGGGTATGTGTCCAAAAATGAAGGTGTAACTAGAGAAGGTTGATGTTAACTTTGTGCTTGTCTGTTCAACTTACATTATTTTTTATAAGAAAGAATATTTGTGACTGGTCAGACACATGGCTTTGTGGAGTGCAAGCTCTCTATATGTAGATAGCAGCCCTTCCATATCAGATGTGTATTTCATTTAGGAAATACAAGCACGTCTTTCTCACTGTGAAATGTAGAATGCATCAGCAAGTGAAAAATGTACTGCTGAGAAAATGGGGACATCGATGAGGAGGGCCTGGGCAATAGCATTAATAGATTTGGCATAGGAAATATAAAATATGATGTTTATTATGCAGCAATATTCATTCTATTGTCTAATTTTAGTGTGGACAATTTTTCAAACCTCTGACAAGTAGAGAAGAATAGCTAGCCACACAGCATTTGTAGTTTCAGTGCCACAGTATATATTTTCTATGTATTATTTCCTACGTATTATTTCCTACCTCTTGTTTCTCACAGTCAATTTGTGTTTAGAACATCCCTGCATTCTGTCCCAGGGACAGATGCACTTCAGAAATTCCTTCCTTCATGCATAACTCCCTACCTAGTTCAAGACCCTGTCTGCATCCATGGACATTATAGATGAAGAGCAAAAGGAAAATTTCCACTTATTAAATGATTCTCAAGCATTTTAGAGCATTTAAAGTGCACATTAGAAATGTCAGCACTTTGGGAGTCCAAGGCTGATACTTTCTTATTTTCATTTCCTAGGAGGTGTTCTGCAAAGTTTACTAGCCTAGTATATCTCTTGCCTGTATCTCCCTGTTTGAGAGCTCCTTTCCCAGAGATGAATCATGAACTGTTTTACCAGAAGCTCCTCCCTGAACTTTTCTGTTAATGATTACTTTGCACAGCACTGTATGGTATGTAAATACCCACGAGGGTGGTATTTTTGAGAGTAGTATTTTTGAAATGCACCTCACCTTTACAATTTTACTCATTTTTTGCAAAAGCTGGAAAACATCTGAAAGAAACAGACAGACTACTTTCTGCTATTAATTCTGTTGTATTAAGAGACAAGGGTTCTGGTAAAAAACAATGTGCAAACAAGAAGTAGAAAGTCTTATTCTAAATGAGAGGCACATATATCTGCTCAAAAACAACCAGCAAAAAAATCATGTTACTTAACACACAACTTCATTCAAAATTCACTCAAGGATTTGTCTCACCCTCTTTGCAAATGTTTTCTGCACCTCTTCTAGTGATATTGCCATTCCTGAGTACTATAGGATCAGGTTCTTTTTGTGATTTAGATACTATGCCAAAAATACATTTTATTGCTTTGCTTCTTCATTTCACTGGCAAGTTATTCTTGAATTAAAAGAAAAACATCAGTACTGTTTAGTAAAAATCCTAAGATAAACTTCAGTAATATCTCACCCTGGCTGGAGAAATAACTGAGTTTGAGACAATTTGAGTCAGTGTATAGAAATGATTCTGTCATTGGAATAACACTGATGTCAAGTTCCTCATATCATCTCCATCTTTCTCTCACCTCTCTCACAGACATTGAAAATTTGATCTTTATCTCTTTCCATTAATTCGGACTACTATTTTATGTAGAAAATAGACGAACATTCTTTTCTAAATTTGAAGCTCAGATTGTATGATGACATATTGAACTCTGCCATTTATGCAGTATAAGAGAAAAAAAAAGATATTTATGTTTGGATTTGTTGTTTTTCAATTACTCACATGTTCTCTTTTCATCTGTTATGGGAAAAAAGGGAAAAATTAAACCATCAATTTCTTTAAATACTGGTTTTCCTTGCCCTTGTCTTGTTTTTCTGCTCACTAAATCTGGCTTGTGGTTTTCTGAGCTTTTTTTCCCCCAGTGATTAGTTTTCCCATCAGTCTCTCTTTGGCTGCATTATCTTAAAAATAGTGCAGCTCTCAATATTCAGTCACAATGATTTTCTCCCAAAGCTCAAAAGTGAATGAGGATCATTCTCTTTCAAGTTTTTGTGTTTTCATTAGACCACATCCCTTCTCCTTTCAAATCTGTGAAGACTTCAGGTAATGGACTCATGACCTGTACATAAAGTAATATTCACACCTATATTGCAGTCGGAAAACAAATGTGGTCTGTCAGAGAGAGGCAATTGGATCATCAGTTCTTTCATTCTCAGATAGAAAATATCTTCTATTATCTGGCAACTGACAGTGAAATGGGCTCTTAGTGTGAAGTGTGTCTTATGTCTTATCAAGACTGCTAATTCAGTTTTAGGAACAAAAGGATAAAAGTGTCTTTAATTGGGAGGCAAGGAATCAACTACTCTAATATATTTTATAACCTTTGCAACAACAGAGAAAACATTCAAGAATAGTTTACACTTGGAGGACAGTCCCATGACAATAAATAGTTGTTTGTTCACATGCATTAATAAGATTCAAAGAGACATTGATTTATTAAATGATGGGTCATTAGTAGTGGAGGCAAAGGCTAAAGAAGCTTGCGTGGAGCGACTTACTCTAAAAGATGACACTGTGGCTTTCTTGTTATTACAAGGATACGTAAATCAATTTAAACTGATTTACTGAAAGTTTGACCATTTTAAGATAAGGCATTTTATACATTACCTCTAACTTTAATGTGTGCATAATTAGTGTAAGATGGCAGAGTGCCAGTTGTTCCAACAGAACTCTGTTGACTTACTACACCTTAAGATCTTGCTCATTAGCAGCAGTTATCCTCAATTTGCTATGATAATATTAATACAAGCCTGTTAGGAAAATTTTTTAAAAGACAAATATTTAGAAAGTCATTGATACCTTGCTTCTCATAATGCCTATGGAAATGTAGGTTGTCTACATGTAATGTGTCTTGAAAATGAGAGTAATTTTCTATCTGGTAGGAAATTCCAGTGTGTAATAATACCTTTTATTTGTCCAAAAATATTTTAAAAAATCAAAATATTATGTTAAGATAACATTAATTTGGAAAATGTCAACAAATATATTATCTCTTGAATATATTAATTTTACTTCATATTATTTGCTTTCATAAAATTGCATTTGCATTATTTTTTTTTGTGCCTTGCTATGATCTATCTAGAGGGTAAATTACATCCCTCCTCAGGTAGAAGGAGGTGTTATTTTTCAGCAGTACCATTTTCCATAAGGAAAATAAGCCTATTCTTTTAAGGAACACTGTATCAAGATAAAGTGGAGGAGGAACAAAACCCAAGGAAGAAAGCCAACTGATATTTTGTTACATTTACTCATACACATGCATATAAAATACATTCCTGCTATGTGGATCAGTTTTATTATTCTTAAAACAGACCATATTATTTTATGGATGGAGCAGTTACCAATATTGAATTGATAATACTGGAATATAAATACTGTAGTAACTATTTTAACTGATTATCAGAGAGATAAGTAGAAAAATTATCTAGAATGAGTGTTATATAACAAGAAATATAAAAACAGCTGTATGGAAAATAGAGTTTTGGTAAAAAAACGCCAACATTCTGCATTGTAGTTTGATGTTCTGACATCAATTTTTTTTAGTCCCGTTTGGAAAGCAAGGGCTTTTTAATATTTTCTGCCCTGTTTATACATTAATGTAATATTCCTTCTTCATGCTGGTAAGCTACATCTGGGGAGAACACATATATGTAAGCTATAAAAAGAATTGGTTTGAAAAGCACAACCATTTTTTATTTAGATACTGGCTGCACACTTAATTGATCTATTATGAAAACGTGACTCATTTAGTGCTCCAAAAGATTAGAGTAATACTTAATAAAAACCAATACATTCAAGTATGTTTAAAACATTTATTGTAGCAGTTGATTCTACTTAAAATAGATCTTTAAGTCAGTGGGAACATTAAAAATTTTAAAGGGTAAAAATATGTTACTTCTTTGCCAGCAACTCTACATCAGAGGACAGTGCAGCAGCTCACCATAGTGTGTGCAGAAGGAATATCAAATGAAAGAAGGAGGTGAGGAGGTTTCAGCAGCTGGTGACACAGTACAGTGAAACTTCCAACAATGATTGCTCAAAGCATTTACATTTCAGTCAGGGGTATGCTGCTGTATTTGAACAGCGTTCATTTTTATTTGGAATGTTATTTAGGAAATGATTACAATAAAAGGGAGTCTGATACATTATGTTTTTTATGATTTCTACATCCCTCTTCCTCTCTGCCAAACCTGACAGATCATCTGACATCAGAGCATCAAAGTATTGAGTTTTGTTTTCTCATGCAAAGGGACATTGGAGTTCTTCACAATTAGTGGTGCTGTATTGGGTCCCACACCAGAGTTAATCAGCAGAGATCCATCACAGCTGTCACATCTGGCCTTGTGCTATGCTTTTCAGTATATTTTGGATGTTTTTAATGTATGCTTTATGCCTCAAAATAAATACACTTTGAATTTTATTAAGCTAATGGATGTAACTAATTAACTCAAAATATTAAAACATAACAAAGGCACAAATAAGTATTCAGAACAAATTAGGTAACCTTGTAAGTGAATGTAGTAATAGCTTATTTCCACTTATTCTGAATTTACTGTACATTTTTAACATGCTATCTACAGTATTTCTAGTGTATTTTGGCCTGAATCTTGCTTCAACAAAGTTGCTAAAGCTAGCATAAAAAATGTCTCTGTTGTATGTTAGTTTTTCTTGGCTCTGTTAGGCACAGAATGAAAGCAGGAAGTATTTGGCCCTGTGTATCTAACTTGTCATTTGGAAATTTCAAGTTTTGGTTTCTTCCCTGCATGCTGAGGTTTAATTTAAACCATGTCACCCACCATGAGTAATGATGTCATATCCCTCTGTGATAGCTCTCTGAAGTTGCAAGTGAGTTAATGCCATTCTCTCCTCTCATAAATGTTGAACAAGTGCAGTAAAGAAAATCTAGCACTTGTTCATGGAGAAAACTTTGTAATTTGTAGGACAAATGCCAGAGTCAATGCTTAATTCTCCATTAACATAGAATGGAAAATAATTAAAAAGTTTTCCAGGATTTAATTTTAGCTCAATTTAGTTAAATGATCATTATGGTTGTTCTGGCTTCAGGCTTTCACTTACATTTCAAGGAAACTGCATGTCTTGCTTTACAATAGCAGGTATTGTGGTTCCTCACGCTGTTTTTCAAGGCTGTCATAGATTAAGTGAAAGAAAAGACTTTCCATGTTATTTTATCCTTTTCCCTTTCTAGAACAGGATCATGCCTTATAATGGAAACTGCAGAACTATATTCAGTATAATTTAAAATGGCTGATCAAATGGCTTCCATCACCACTTACCATTAACAGATGTAATGACGTATGCAAACACTGATTTTTAAATGTCATGGAAATTGAATTCTGAATTTTAACTTGAAGGACCCATTATTACTGAAAACCAAACAAAGAGATCATTCTGTGTCTACTTGGTACCTCATTCCTGTATTACAGGAATCATTCTGATATATAGTCTAATACAGATGATATAATGAGACAGAAGAAGGGATGGAGACAGACTGTGAAGGTAGAGTAGTAACTATGAAGATCATCTTGTCCAAATGCATGTGCAAGCAGGGTCACTGAGAGCAGGCTGCCCAGAAACGTGTCCAGAGAGCTTATGAATATCTCCAGGGGTGGAGATACCACAACCTATCCTGACAGTCAGTGCCAGTGTTCAATCACCCTCACAGGGAAAAAGTGTTTTCTGATGTTCTGACAGAAAAAAGACATTCAATGAGAGCATGACTAACATATAACTATTCAGTTCAGTGCCCTCTGGGAGCCGAGTAACCTTCCTATGACAATTATAATTTAGTATTAATATAGACATATATATATATATACACACATAAATAAAATCCCACAGAATCATGCTGAAATCATATCCTGAAGTTTGAAGGCACCAGGACTGCCTGAACAGTTCTTGAAAGCATTATAAGGTGGGGGAAGCCAAACCTGGCACTTTGTCATTCCTTATTGTTTACCAGGAACAGCATCTGCACCAGTCCCAGAAATCTCTCCCCCATATTTTGATTTAGCAGAAACTATTTTCTTTGTTCCAAGACAAAGCCCAGGAGCTAGATAATCTGCAGAGCAGTACTCAAGATCAAAGTCTTTCAGTGTATACAAACACCCAGAGTATCTTGGGAGCACTGGCTTTGAAATCCAAGTTTTATCAACTCTGTTGTTCATGAAATGACTTATTTCAATGTCCTTTTTTATCCAAGTAATTAAATACTTATTGCTTTTTGTGATGTTTAAATTAATGTTCACAAAGATTATCAGATGAAGGGGAATAAACAAGGAGAAAATATTTTTGCTCTTAGATAGTAGCATGCAGAAAAAAATATCAAGCTGTCAACTATGCTTTAATATACCTCTTTATTTTCCATATTAATTTGTTTACATCCAAATGTAGAATATCTATAACTTAAGTGAGTTCCCTTTTCTCTGCTGGAAATCCTTTTTACTTCATCACATAAATGGAAATGTTTTCATATCCTTCCCCAAATATTTTATTCTGCATGCATGGCAGGATATTGATTCTGTATAATATATCTCCCAGAACATTGTAGCAGGCTCTGCCTGGAAATAAGTGTGTGCCCAGTATGCCATGAAAAATAATATATATCTCAGAAGCAAAGATTTCTCTAATTGTTTTACTGGGGACAGTGGAAATGCTATTAGAGAGGCATAAAACTTATTAACAAACAACATTTGTGGAAATGTGAAAACATTTACTTTCTGTATTGGTAGCCATTCTTCATCATATTTTTAATTGTATTTCTGACAAAACAATATGAGAAAAAACCTGCTTCTATCAGATCATTTATATTCTAATAAATAAGAGTTTGTATAAATCATGAATTATATCAGCAAATGTTGTCAACTGTAATGAAGAAGGCACATGTACATTCCACCTACTTAGAAAGAATAACTATCAAATGAAGCCCTTTGTGTTTTACATAATATTAACAGATAAATTATGCTAATCTTTGTAGAGAATTTGTTGCCTATATTTGTATAAAATAAGAGGAAAAACAAAGAAAAGAGGAACATAGTATCTTCTAGCTTTATAGTCTAAACAGCAGGATACCTTTGAGAGCAAAGAGATTTAGATGTCAGTGAAGACAGTTTCTAGCAAAATGAAGCATTTGTCCAAACTGCACAGCAGCTTTCTTTGCCACTTGGTTTCTTTCTCATTTCTGTCTCATTTGTGTTCCTTATTTGTTTGCTTTTACTGCTTAAGTGAGAATGTATACCAGTCTGCACAACTTACACATCAGGGATGGGATATGCTGTACCAACACACCATGACAATCAAGGAAATAACACGTCTCATTGTATAATCTAGAAATCAGAACTGAAAGGAAACCTATAGTGCTCTTCTTTGCCTCCTTCTGTGCAATCCCAAATCCCTTTTAACAGACTCCAAAATGTCACTCAACCAGATGACACAGGAGATTGAAATCTAGTAAGCCAGGTAATACTTTGTTTTCACAGACCTCTAGATGAGTAGAGGACTTAAAAAGAAAATGCTACTCTTAGTCCTGTATTTACCATTTGAATGTTAAATGAAAAACTGCTGCGTCTTTTACTGAGCACATGTGGCTTCAAAGTACAGATTGAATGTTTTTATGGGTAAATCTGTAACACTAATATTCTAATGTACACCAAGTCCTTTAGTTTCACATAAGAATTGATTATTATGCTTTCCCAGTCATTTCTGAATGAGCTGTGTGACATGAACTGGGTTGGCCACTAGAGGAACAGAACAAGTGGGTCTCCATGAAGCTGATCAGTGAAAAGTTCAAACAGAGCAAATGCATGCATCTGTACAGGAAAAGAGCAATCTCGCAAGCAGGTTCCTGGGAGCCTCAGTGGGTAAGATGAATGTGTCTGTCCAGTGTATTCTTGCAGTGAGCAAGGTTAACCACACAGCCAGGGCTACATTAATATGGTGGGTTGGCTCTGACTGGACACCAGGTACCCACCAAAGCTGCTCTACCACTTCCTACCTCAACTGGACAGGGGATAGAAAATATAACAAAAGGCTTATAAATCTTGATGACGATGGGGAGAGATCACTCAACAATTACCATAAAAGGCAAAAATCCTTTGACTAAGTGAAATTAATTTAATTTCCTTACAATTCAATCCAAATCATATTACAAAAAATAAAATGAAACCTTAAAAACACCTTCCCCTCACTTCTCC
This sequence comes from Euphonia xanthogaster, assembly GCA_034509185.1. Lineage (NCBI taxonomy): Eukaryota > Metazoa > Chordata > Aves > Passeriformes > Fringillidae > Euphonia > Euphonia xanthogaster. The sequence goes on along the minus strand of JAYDZK010000268.1, from coordinate 43,679,000 downwards.
CTTCCTGCTAGTCTTCAGTTTTTTCCTGAGTTCTCTATCTTTTCTCCTCCAGCAGTGCAGGGGAGCAGGGAGTAGGGGTGGCTGTCTATTCGTCACAAGTATTCTCTGTCATTTCTTCCTTCCCAGGGTGAGAACTATTCCCACTCCTCCACTGCTCCAGAGGAGGGTACCTTCAACAGTATTTATCAAATTAAAACAGAAATTTTAGAAAACATGGAACCAGACTTGGTTTTGGTGCATGGTAAGAGGATGGAGTGCAGTGGTCACAAATGGCAGCACAACAAAGCACAATTGGGCATAAGGAAAAAATTCCTCCCCTTGTCAGTTATTAGCATTGGAACAGTTTTCCTAGAGCAGCTGGAGGATCACAAGCCCTGAAAACTTCCAGTGTTAAGCTGTGGAAGGCCTTCTAGTGTCTGGTCTAATTTTGAAGCTGGCCAAGCTCTGAGAAATTTGAAGCAGGTGACTTCCAGAAGTCTCTTTTAATCTTTCTTTGATCCTGTGTTCACGAGTTTAAAACTTTTATTGTGTAAAACACTTCTTGGGTGCTTTTTTTGTCCCTTGCAATCTTCAACATGATCCAGAATTACCTTGTCTTTCCTTTAAAAAATGAGCTCAAAAAACCTTGGGATAAGGATAGAGCTTCATTCAAAACCAGCTGTCAGAATGTCTCATTTTTAGCCAATATCTGATATTAGCTACTCTATCCTGCATTTCCACAATCACCACAAATAATTCCAATGCTGAAAATTTAGCAATGATCTCCTGCTTGATTAGACAAGATAAACAGGAAATACTTAATACCCCTGCCCTGAACAAGACATTTTGTAGCTTGATAAGATATTTTTATGGATTGTTTCCATTAGTATTATCACAGTTCAGAAAATTTTCCAAACTTTTTAATTTTAACTGAGTTAAACATGGATTGATAAACTGCAGGGATGTAAACAGCTGCAGGTTTCAAATATTAGGGAGATGAAATATTCCCTGTCAAAATGAAAGGAAAACTACATCAGGATTTAAGAGAACTAATAATTCCCATTTTTCTCCCCTGTGAGGTGGCAGTTATTGAACTAAACCTATGATATTTGCATAAAAATCACTTTACGTGATTTGACAATAAATAAAAGGGAATAATTTCAGAACCTAAATAGGTCTGAGAATACTTCAAGAATGTTACTGGAAATTATGTATTCCTCATAAAACCTTTTGCCTCATTGTATTCATTTAATAAGACTTATGAAGGTGGAATGGTTAGCAATGAGATAATCCAAATGATTTATATGTCAAATTAATGGTCAAGAAAGCCAACATGGAACTATTCCAAGACAGATATTTGGGCTGCTACCACCCCAAATGGCAATTTTGTTTTAAATGCTTGTCCTTAACGTAACTTATTGTCTTCATTCTTACTTTGACTAATTTTTTTCCCCACAATCTACAGTTTTTATCACACACATTTCTTTTATCCAGTCCTGTTTAGTGTATGAACTAGGTGATATGGCTCTATATTGTATGCAACATACATATATTACACATTATTTTATGAGATTGTACTTGTATTGTTCAATGGTATTGCCTATAAGGTATTTCTGTGTTACTTAATTTTCAAAGATTTGTATTAAATACATGGTATACTGGAACAAGCCGCAACATGGAAAGGCTTAAATAAACTTTTTGTCTGATAATTCTTTATTGTGTCCTTTAGTAGTCTTGATAAATCTGTTTTATTTTTCTCATTATGACAGTCTATAGCTCAAAGAGTATATTTTTTAAAATTTATTTGAACTTTATATGAGGTTGATTAGTTGCACAGAAAGGTCTCAAGAGGTCTGAAGAGATCTAAACTATGCTATCTGCATGAGGATCAACCATTTGGAAAATCCTGACATATTTGGTTCATCATTTTTTTTGTTCAGATCTTAGTCAATAATGGTTTTCACCCCTGAAAGAGAGGAAACGCCTTTTTCTTCTTCGTTTTAACTCATAAGTATCTTTAGACATATGCAACTTGGTCTCATTTTGATGCTTCCTCTTGCTCTAGTTTTGTCTTTCATAAAATACTGTATGAAACAAGAAGACAGTTGCATGAAAATTGGTCTAAATAGAACAGTTATGGTATGAATAAATGACTGCACTCTAAAGGCCTAAGTGCTTTTCATGCATTTATTTAAAGAGCTGGCATTGGTTTCCACTGATCACTTATCCTGGGAGCTTCCTTTTGAAATGTAGTAAATAAAAAAAATTCTTCCATGAACCAATATGATCTTATCTCCCAGCTCATTCTGTTTTCTATTGTTCTAGTCTGTTCTGGCTTGTTCTGTTCTGTTTAAGTTTGTGAATACCTCAAAGACTATTAATTCTCTCAAACTGTTCAAATTTTCTCATATTTCTTGTAAAAATTTTCCTTTAAATTCTAGAAGCATATACTTCTATAATTCTCTGGTGTCAAGAATGTGAAAAGTGTTTTTCTCAATCTTGAATGCAAAAAATCGTATTTTATGGTGAAAAAAGTAACAGTAAATGTTCTCATTCATAATTCAATAGCTGTTGAACAGATGAGATCTTTGTGATTGTCATCTAATCAACTACTGATGCTTAAAAAAAAGCAGTTTAAAAAACCTGGTGAATGTTCTTCACTGGTGATTAATACCCACCTCCCCTTCTCTACCCTTCTCAAAAAACAGAAAAAATGAACTAACTAACTAACTAACTAACTAACTAACTAAAAGAAAGTAAAATACATCAGAAAGAAATAGGAAAGCTAAACATTTTAATGAGGGATAAAATATCTTGTTTGCTCACAGATAATGCAAGATCTCTGTGAAAGAGGATTTATAATGCGTAAGAAGATACGTGATGATGATAAGATAGAGCATGATGAACAGAAAGAGAGGCAGAGAAAAGGTTGTATTGTACTACTCCCTATTTGTGCCCCTCTAAACTTATTTTTTACATGAGTTTTACAAGGTGAGGCAAGGTGTCTTCTATTAGATGCAAAATGTTTATTTATTGAGCTTAGAAGCTTAATTATTGCATCAGAGAGGGATGCATTGAAGCTCCTATTTCAAAAAGCCTTGTTTTTTTAGGCTGGTCACCTGGTCTAGACAAAGTACCTGTAGCTTTTCTATAGATTTTTCTTCCATTTTCCTTTCTAGATTTCTATTGATGCAGCAAGCTTTAGAAACCACAAGCATTTGATATATTTTGTTTAAAAAGCACTTGCTTACTCTATCAGGGATGCTGTGAGAAATGAGTACACTCAGAATGCTTGGACCTTAATTTTCACCTACCTTTAAATCCCTTTTTTGCTCTGGCTATGTAAAATCACCTTAAAGTTGTTCTTACCATGTCTTAAAATTCCCAATCCATACCACTGCCGAGAAAAGGGCCTTGGTGTAAATAAGAATCAAGCCTCCAAAAGAGTGTTTGCCCAGGAGGTTGTCACTAAGGTTATTTAGATGCAGTTTCTTCTGCAATAGTCACATTTAGAAACTTCACTGTTAAATGAAATTCCAGCTCCCATGTTCCTTTACCTCTTAGCACTAACACAAACAAAACTTTAATGGTGCAACACAAAATTATAATGGTGGAACATCTTGTGGATGTTCAAGAAATATAAGGTATTAAAGTAACTTATGTTTTTTTCCAGGATGTGGTCTTCTTCCTAGTTAACAAGATATCAAATACGTAATCTAAAGAAAATAGAGTGTTTTTATGCTTTTAAATAACTCACCAGTTGCAAGACTTGATTTCCGTTATCATGTCTGGAAATGTCTAATTTATGCTCAATACCATACTTGAGGACAACTACATTTAGAGATAGATTTCAGTGACTTCTACATGAAAGTAGAAAACTATAGTTTAGGCTTTTTTGTGGAATAAAAAATATAAAAGGAAAAAAAAAAGTCCAAAACCTTGTGTAATTTTACTGCAATATTTATTGTCATATCCTTATACATACAAAAAATGTTAAAAAACTCCAAGCAACTTCTTCCTATTGTTCCAGTACAGGTCACATATTCTTTGTATGGTTGAATCAAATATCTGTTGGGAAGCTTAAAATAGATTTGTTTGTAAGGGAAGTGCACAGTCCTCAGCAGAAGGATACATAAGGAGTGTCTAACTCCTTTCACAGAAGACACAGTTCTGAACCTGCTAGGTTTGTATTTTGCAAATTAAACAACTCCTTGTAGGTAACTAACAGCCAGGCAACAGCATTTATTCTAGCAGAAATAATTTAGTATTCTATCCAGAAAAACAGTAAATTCTCTGTGAGTTGAAAGAACAGAAATGTAGGTGAAAATCAGATTAATACATGTTGCAACAAAGTAATGTTTACACTTTTGTATCATTCAAACTTCTATTAGAATATTTTGATATCAGTATATATTACCTTTGCAGTATACACTTCTGAAGTTGTTCTGTTTCCTCAGTGCTTTTTGCTTTATATTTTCTTCTGTCTCATTTCCTTTCCATGATATACTATTTACTGCTTATATTCTTTCATCATTGAGGACAAGTTCATATTTTACAGTAAAACTGTTGACGTCTAAATTTCAAGCTCTTCCACTCTTTTTTGGTAGGGGGAAGGAACAAACACAGCTAATTGCTTACAAAAAAAAAAAAATTAAAAAAAAATCCCCCCTTTTTGATTTTTTGAAGATTCTATCAGTTCACAAACATCTGTGGAATAATTTTTCCTTGAAGAATTTTCATTGAGTTTTTCAAGCTACTTCCAGCAGCAAATAGCAAAATGCCTATCTGGCACTTTGTCATGCCAAACTGTCGGGCATGACAAAATCTCGTGTGAGCCTCCAGGCTGCTCTGCACACAGTCTGATCTCACAGATGTCTGATCCTAGTGCAAGCTTACTGGATTAACCTACATGTCTCGAGTAACATCATAGCCCTGGAACTGTCAGCATCATTTCAAACATTTGTGGCAGATATTTTGCTTCCTTAAAGTAAAAATGATTCAAGTAGCTGCTTTATAGAAATCAGAAAAATGACCTATGTGAACCTAATATTTCAGTTTTTCCAAATTACTTTACCCAATCAATTAGCATAAAAATTTAAATATACTGTTATGCATTTAAACCTTTTGTGAGGTCTAGCTGCCCTTCTTGCTGCTTTTCTATAGGTCTTAATATCTTTTCATTATTAATTGCAATAGACATTCAATTTCTAGATGTTAAATATAAATATAAATAGACGTTAAATTTCTGAAGTCAACTTTCTCAGATTTTTGTGCCTGCTTTCCTAGGCCTAAGTAATTATTTTTTAAAAATATTTTGAAGTCACTATTTTTTTACTGTCCTATAACCTGTGGACATATGCTTGCATGTTTATAAGATCTGTTTCTACAAATTATGTTTTATTTCATTTCCTTATCTTTCTGTTTTCATATTCTTAACAAAGCTGAAGCTGTTCTGGATGATTAAAACATCCTGTCCACCATTTAACCAAAAACCCCCCAAAATTGAAACAAATCCCAATAGGCTTTTGATTTAAACCTTTAATTAGAATAGCAGAAATATTATCAAATAAACTAAAATGAGAAATGGATGAGTGGCATCCTTGAGCATTTAGTAGAACACGGAACATTCTAGTCCAGCTCTGGTTTATTCCCAACCCAGACCTGTAGCATCCATAGTTAAAATCAAGTGGATGTTTTGTAACTTGTCATAGCAGACGTGGTTTCCAAACAAAGGGGATACATAGCTAAATAAAAGCAAAAATAAAATATTGTGCAAAATACCATACATGTATTGAAACATAAGAATATTATTTTTAAATTTTGTGCATCACTCCTGTTTCTTTTTGCTGCATCCACACACTGGGAAGCTGGTCACTGAGATTTATCCATCTGCTATCAGTTGCTCACTGGCACTTTGAATCAAACCCACTGAATGGATCACCAAATGTTACATTAGAATTTTATCAACCATTTTCATAGGACAAAAAGTCAACATTTTCAAAAGCTTTTACAAAACATTAATCAATTTACTCCCTCTAGCTGTTGAAAATAGTGTAATGAGGAAATAAAACTTTCTATTCTGTTGATATTTAAAATGCATATGTTGGATTTTTCATTTGCTTTCCCAATTTGAGATAGAAAATTGATTATAGAATTATTTCATTTTATGGCAGTGTTTTGGAGAAATGTGAGAAGAGAAAGTCGAGTGAATATATAATGTAAAACTGAATTCATTAAAAAAAAGGTGGAAAAAAAATTAAAAATCAATTTCAATAGGAAAGTTTATCAAGAAGAGTTATCCTGATTTTATTAACTTCTCGAGCAAATTTTATTCATCACCTGAACTCTGTTAGTTTCATTTCAGTACTTGAAATGTGAAATGCCTTACATATTTTGCAAGCTGCAGTAACTGACTTTAGTTTAATTGGGCTAATTGAGGCTGTTGGCCTTGTTTAAGTGATTATCTGTGCAAAGTCCAAAGGACGTAACACACTTGTAGAATCCATTTTGAATATTTGCATCCACTAGTACAACTCCAATCTAAGCAGAATGAAAACACATTCATTTTTTAGTGCAGGAGAAAATGCTGTTTTTTTTTTTTTTAAGCCCAGGTATGTGAGGTTGCCTCCCTATGGAAATCAGGCACACCACAAGTTCTGCTGGGGAATAGATTCTGGCTTATAAATTTGTTGTTAACCATGTGTGCAAGATTTGTTATTACAAGAAAAAAGAGGGTAAAAATGCCAAATGCAATAGGTTAGTCACATTTAATTGTAGAATAAGCTTATGTTGTTTCACCATATTCTGATCAGGCTTCACAAATTTTGGAGAAACCCTTTGGATTTCCTTTTTCAGAAACTGCTATTTAGTCTTCAGAAGTTTGCTCAATGACACTGCTTTTTTGCGCAAAGAGCTGCACCTTGCTGATATTTCATCTTGGATTACGAGATCTTCCTCCAAAAAATAGGAAACCTCAAAAATGTAAATCTGTGCAATTTGTAAGTGATTTTTCCACAGTTTATGTTCCAATAGAAAAAAAACTTCTTTTGCATCTACAATCAATATAAAAATTAGCAGCTATTATAATATATTTGCTTAGACTATGCAGACTGCATGTCACCCTGAAAACACAAAATGGCTTAGAGACATCAGAGAATTACACTACAGTGTTTGTAAACCCTCTGCAGTGACAAGCACCTCATCTTGTTCAGGCATTATAGGCACACTGGACCCTCCTAAGAAGAATGACAGCTAGAACCAGTTTTAATGGAGCTTGTTGAAATTTATCTTTTGTCATGACTGGCTCTTTGTTTTACTCACAGTTTATCTGTATGTAAAGTGCACAAAAGATCGAGAATAGTACATGGCTTCTTACCAGGTAAAGCTAAAATTGCAATGTAGAAGGGCAAATGAGGCTCATAAAAGCTGTCATGGAACTACAAACAATGCATCCAAAAAAAAAAAAGGTGTTATAATGCAGAAAAATACTTCAAGGTCCTCATGAAATTCCATACCAGAAATAAAAGGGTACTGCAAAAGCAGTCCCAGCCTTTAGTTTCCCGATGTTAACTTTGAAAATAATAAGCATGAATAATCAAACATACAAGTAACAGTCACTTCAGTATAAGTATTCTAGTATAAGACTGTTCTTCTCTCCTCAAGAACCTGTTATTGATTCTAAGACCGTTAAAAACTTAGGAAATGCAAATTTCTGAAAAGCAAAGGAAGTGAGAGATCACTTAGTGATGATGTAAATAATGTTGCACCAATGTATTTCATTAGCTGAAGAATTTCAAATTTTCAGCTATTTGTGCTAACTATATATATTACATGTACATTTTAATTGAAGATTAAGACATAGATAATAGATAAAAGAAAAAACATTTTAGATAACATTTCTGTAACAGCATCAATAGCATTGTGTAGTGAGGCAGCAGGGTTCCCTGAGGTACGCTGCTGTGCTCAAATACTAGGAACTATTTAGGATACATATATAGCTTAAATATCAGCAAGAAAGCACCTCAGACAATTTCTGCTTTTACTGTGTGCTTTATAATATGATATAAGATACTCTGTAGGGTTTGGAATGACAATTTGCTCCAGTAGATTTCAAATTAGTACACAAAAATGAGGTAGAATATTTTTTTCTTGTTTTCAGATGTGAAAATGGAGAAATGAAAGGTCAAATACCTTGGTGAATGCAAAGAGTCAAGATTTCACCACAGGTTTTTAGGTATATATTAATCAATGAAGATTATGTGCAACTTCAGACTCAGGGAGACCCAACCTCCATTTTCTTTCTTGATACATGGGTGAATATTTTATAAAGTTTTATGACAAATGCTAGTTTAAACTTCCTAGTCACTTTCAGACTTTTGCTCTCATCTGAATCATATTGAAAGGGAAAAGAAAATACAAAAATTGATTGATCTGGTGTTTGACATCAAGCTGAAAATATCAAGTAGGATAAAAATGTATGAGAAACCTGGAATATGAAGGCTGAGTAATTTTGACTCAAGGCCTGCAGTTCCTGCCTTATCAGAATAATTTTCTGCTTACCATGTCATCAAACATGATCATACATTCTGCTTTGCTTCAGCAAGGACTTCTGAAATATGATGTTTATCTTAAAAGCTTGTAGAAAGTCGGTTGCAATTGCTTAAATATTAGAAAAATTCTGTACATAAAATCTGCAGGAATACTTTAACTGGTTGATTCTGATCAGCTTAACCATCTGAATCCGTGAGTGGAAAGGCTGCAATGGACAGTGAATGCACTGATAACCAGTTTAGTGCTACAGGTAGGTGCAGTTTGAAATATGCTCTTCCTTTAAAGTTTAAATGAGGAAGAAAGTAAAAAAGCTAAAACCAATATGAACATGCTTTAATTTTATTTTAATTTTCTTTCTTTCTTCTTTTGGTCCCACATATTATTTTCTAGTATCATTGAAAGTCATCCCAAACTAATAATAAAATATAAAAAGCATCTAATAAAACTGGATTTTTGAATTTTACAAGATCAAATCTTTGTTGTTTAGCTATGATATCAGAAACATTTGTTCTCCCTGAAAGGGTCAAGTATTTACTTGATAATTCTTTTTTAGGTATTTATTTCATAGTTGCTTTTTTCCTACCCTCTTCCCTCTGTTTTCCTAGCAATGCCACAATAAAGCTACTATACAATTACACATTACATTCATTTAGAAATTTTTCAGATTAGAGAAGTATTCAGAGCAGTAAGGACAGTTTTCTAAACAAGGCATCAATTAATTTGAAGTAACAGAGCACAGTCCTATGTCATCTACTGTTGTGATTGTATTCCAGCAGGAGATGTATCCAGGAGTTAAGCTGCTCTCATTCCTGAGAACTAACTATTGATCAGACACACTTCCTCTGCAGACCGTGTAATGCCATATAAAGGTCAGCATGGACAGCACAAATTGCTTTTATTGAACAATATAGTGAAGTGGCATATAAGGCAAAAAAAGCATCTTTATGTTATTTTGGCAGGCAGTTGATTGTGACTGTGTAGTTCATAGTCCTGAAATCTGAAATTGTAACACTGTGCCTTGCCTGAGTAAGACTATTTACTTTGGGAGTTGAGGA
>JAYDZK010000268.1:43653841-43669316 GCA_034509185.1 Euphonia xanthogaster | reverse complement strand
TGAAATCTGAAATTGTAACACTCTGCCTTGCCTAAGACTATTTACTTTGGGAGTTGAGGATCTCCCAAATGGATCAGGCTGAGCAATTTGTTTGCACAGAACAATAAAAGATTGAAAGACTAGTGAAATGCACCTGCAACATATTTTTTAAACACCCACACAGGTGAAGGGAATCCTTCTTTAAAAGGAAAGCATACATCTGAGTGTGTCAGAGACTTTATTTCATATTTTGTTTTTTGATTGATAATAACTGGTATATCCTTCTTCAAAAATAGGGATTTAATTAAAACAGTATTTATAAATGAGTGCACCATAAAACACAAAACCCAAAACAAGCTGACATAAAAATCTCCAACCATATCGGATAAATTAAATATTTTGATCCTTCTGAAGGTAAGTTGAATTTCATTCCATTTCTTCTTTTGGATGGAGAAGATATTCCGTTAAACTGAAACTCAGATTGTACAGAAAAGATAACATTCTATTTGAAAACTCCCAACAGCACTGATCAAATTTGAAAAGGAAGTAATGTGCAGTTTATAAGAGAGATAATGTTCAGTCCCATGTTCCACCACTGCTATTGTCACTAGTCCACTAGTCTCAATGAGCCTGTGGATCTTGCTGTATGTGTGAAGTCAGTGCCATGTTCTTCTAGCCCAGCTTCATTATTTTAATAACTGGTAGAGAACAAATTAGCAAGGAGATTCCTGATAGACAATTTACTGCCTGAAGACCAACATGTATGCATTCGTGCACACTGGAGACAGGAATCAAATGGAGAGGATCCTGAAAAATTTATTTAAAAACACTAAAAAGTGAGCCCCATTCAGAAGAGATGTGGAAGGTTTTTCCTACTCACAGGCGTAATCAGCTGAAGAAATATTGGAATAAACAGGTCTACAAGAGTTGTCAGAAGTTAGGAGATATTCTGTTAAAGAGAAATGACAATGGTCAAAAATCAAGAAAACAAAATATATGGGAAAAGTTTATGAGATTGGTTCATATGAAAGGCAACAAAGATAGCTATCTTGTAATACCCTTCAGACAAGTATAAGCCTCCTGCAAAGAAGAAACAAACATGTTTTCTATCTCACTAAAGCATGGGACAGAAATCTTTAGTTGTAGGAATTACTATTGTTGTTATTATTATTAATATTATTTCAGATTAAATATTTATATAAGGTTTTCAAATCTGAAAGTTATTACATAGCAGCCTCTGGAGACTATAGAACATCCAGCCTTGAGAACTGTTGATGATAGGCTAGTGCAGTACCAGGAACAGCCAGCGGAACCATCAACTGGTTCTTGGCCAGGGCAGTTCACTTTTTCAAGTTGTCCAGGCTTCTGTGCTTTTCTCATGGCTCATTTCTGTCACACTGTTTCAAGATTTTGTTTGAGCAGTGTCTAGTCCCAGTCTCCATTACTTCAGAATCCAATTTGAGACAGCAATTACAGTTAAGGTAGCTCAGAGTTTATGCATGAAAATGACCATTGCTATAACTAAAACAGCAGGTTTTATCAGATTTTATCTCTAAAATCGAGTTGAATTACCATCTGAGAAATAAAAAGAATTTTTCTAAAAATTTTAAAAGGCGTATTTAGGTTCCTTATGGGGGTTTACTCCTTTTCTCATGTGGCACTGGTTGCTCAAGCAATAGAATAATATATTCAATAGTGCCAGAGTATTCTGTTCTTGTGCCACATTGTCTGTGCTGCTAAATGATGCACAGACAGACTTCCCCAAGCCACAAGATGAAAATGTATATCCTTCAGAGAGGAAATGACCAGGTTTTTTCTAAGTTGTGAAGTATAACACTAAATTCTTGAAGAGGATAGAATCCCCTGTATCATATTCATCATTTAGGCATCCTTGAGACCATGGAAAACCCAGAGTACTGTATAAGTAGGGCCTTTCCAGACAGAAAATGAAGATGGAATATATCTGTGGCCAGTAATGGCTACTGGGGCTTATCCAAATTAAAAGGATAGCGAAGATGTGTAGAAACACCCACAAAGAAGGGAAATGAAGCAAAACAGACATTTGAAGGTAATAACTGAGAGAGCTGCAGAGAGATGAAATGGCTGAGTGGTTGCTTAGGGAATAAAGCAACAGCCCCAAATCACTGTGCTGGAAATCAGCTGACAAACCTGGCTAAATAATTCTGTCATTCAAAACCAAAAGCAAAAAGTGGACTGCGACTTTCAAGCTCTGCTTTGCTGTCTAGCGTATAAAAAATGAAATGTGGACACATGGAGATTTACATTGCATTTTAGCAGCTAATTGATGCTATCTGCATCCAAGTGCAGACCTTCACCTCAAATATAAATTGATCTGGTTCTTATCCTGCTGTTCCACCTATACATGAAACTTGAATGAGTTTATTTTCATATTTACCCTTAGTTATAACCCTCCAAAGGTGAGCAGCATTTGTATTTCAGAAAGAATTTAACTCAAACATCATAACCAACATAATTGACATAGTGATCAAACATCGCAGATGGAAATCTGTATGCTCTGACCTGTCTTCAGATAGACTAAAACAGTTTTCTTTCTCATTGTTGAAGAGATTCTAGTTTGTGTCAATAGATTTTTCTAAATTAGATGAAAATCAGGCCTAGGTTTAATACTCTTAATTTTTTTTTCTGTTTTCTCCCCTTAAGAGAGATACGAAAAAGCAAAAAAAAAACCAACCAACAAAAGACATTAAATTATAAGAAACCTCTAAAGTCCAGAGTTCTCCCTCCTATGATGATCAAAAAGCTGCCAAACATTAGAAAAATTGTTCTCTTTGTGAATACTTGTAATTTAAAACTTCCAAAAGCAGCAAAAGTTTGGAAAAAAATCAATCAAAAATACATATCAAAGCTTCTAATTTATAACACTGAAATTAAAAAAAAATTCAATAAACCCAGTTATTTTTCAGCCAGGGCTCTCCTTTAAGAAAGAGTTAAAGGAAAAAATAGATATATAATTAATTAGATTCTGAATTCCTCAGTTAGTGAAAAATAAACCTAATGTCCTTGAGACTGGGGTTTGGTATTGATTTTCCTATTTTTAGCCACAGAAAATCAAATACTCTGTTTCACTATGGTATGATTGCAAAGTTTAAACTTCTGAAAAAATGTGAAGAAAATCTGTTTCTAACACATCATTGCCTAAAATTCCAAAAGAATAATTCAGGTTACCCAAAGTCTGGAAGAAATACTACTCTAGGTAAGACTGAAAGAGCTACTTGAGTGGAGAGTTTGTTAAGTAACACAAATCATGAATATTTTCATATATTTTATGCCTACATAAAAACCTACAATTCAGAGTAAATAGCAAGGACTAATTTTCTGATAGTGTTAAATAAATGCTTGTAGAAAAAGTTGGCAGCTTCATTGTTTAAAGAATTTCAGTGCTAAAATAAATTATAGCAACAGCTCAATGCTGGCCTTAAAGACCTTATTTTTATTCTCCTTTGTACAAAGCTACTTTCTGTGCTTTCTGTTTCTGAATCCTCTTTCTAGCTAGAACACAGCTAAGAAATAAAAAAAAAATCTATCTCAAGAAAAGTTTTGATATTCCAAAATTTGCTTTTTTTTTTATTCAGACATGCCATGTTTATCATCCGCTTGTGAAAAAAGAAAAAAGTGTGTGAGGTGGCAGTTCATGTAGCTTAATAACTGTAGGGTGGTAATCTGAAATAATGAAATGTACTGTTGGATTCAAGTTGCAGGATGTGCTCCATCCTCAAATTAAGATGTGGGATTCAATGCAAATGCATACCCATGGATGTGTAACGTCATGTGAAATATCTGCTGCTGACCTCCAGCTTTTGTTCCAGAGTGACACAGGACTCCCATTAATCTTTTGTCCTTTCTGCAAATTGTGGGCAGATTTTTGGATTTGGATGCTTTAGGGCATGTCAAACACTACTGTGAATGTATAGCAATTAATCAAATCCATTGAGAGGGATTGTCATGGTTTTACCCCAGATTGCAAAGAAACCCTACACAGCCACTCATCCACTCAGTGGGATAGGAAGAGAATTGGAAGAGTAAAAGCCAGAAAACTCATGGTCTGGAAGAGAGACAATTTGTAAAGGACAGCAAAAGCCACACGAACAACAGAAGCAGAAAGAAAAAATTCACTGTTTCCCACCAACAGGCAGGTGTTCAGCCATCCCCAGGAAACCAAGGCTCCTTTGCACATAATGGTGACTTGGAAAGAAAAACATCATCACTGCAGATATGGGTGCTTTTCCTCCTTCTTTCCCCAACCTTATACACTGACTACGATGACATGTGGTCTGGAATGTCCCTTTGGTCATTTGGGGTCATCTGTGCTGGCTGTGTCCCTTCCCAACCCCTCATACACCCCTGATCTCCTCACTGGTTGGGTGAGGCAGTGACTCTTGTTAAACACTGCTCAATGGCAATGAAAACATCCCTGTGCTATCAACACTGCTTTCAGCACAAATCCAAAATAGCCTCATACTAGATAGTATGAAGAAAATAAACTTTATCCCAGGAAAAAAAAAAAAAACAAAACCACAAACCAAAGCAACAAAACAAAACCAAAAAAAAAAAAAAGAAAAAAAAAAAAACCAAAACGCAGACAGCACAAGGATAATTTTGAATTTAGATACTGAAATTTCAGTGTTTCCATGCAAATCAGACATACAAGCTGGCACAGTGGTCCATGGGGTGGAAGTCAGTGCAGCCAAGGGTGTGCAGAATACTTGTCAGCTCACTTCAAAGTAGATTGTGCTGAAATGAGACTCTGGTCTTTACAGAGCACTGGTTACCTTCAAGGAGCTATCTAAATTCATGTTTTAATAGGAAGAGATCATGACAATACAATCAATGGAGCAGAGAAAGGAATCCATCTTATTTTTAAAGCAGATGGCTCTGTATTTTAGGCTCCACTGAGTGTATTGACTTCCATTTACTAAAATGGATATCCACAATCCTGTATTACAAGTAGATGGCTAGTTCTTATATGAAATGTCAGTGAGAGGGATCCAACATCTGCTTTTAAGTCTTAGCTCAGAAAATAATTTTTATTCATATCAGTCTCTATAGAAGCACCTGAATGCAAGTTTCTTCATGTTGCAGACCTACTGGAGCATGCGTGAAATTTTCTATTCACATATAATAACTTTTTATAAGGAAAGTTTGAAACAAGTAATTCTCAGTCAAGAACTGTGTAAAGACAAAGTATGACTTTGAAATTAGAGTAATTTTGGGTGAAAATCTTTTACTTAAGCCTATTAATATGATTCATCTCTTCTGGAGTCCAAGTAGGTCTTTTACAGAAGGTGTCTAATTCCTTTTCTTTCTAACAATTTCAACAAAAATTTATTATTTATGAAATTAAGAGTTTCAAGGAATTTCCTTGCAGATATCAATCCTAAAATCATGGATGTTTTCAGGTATTTTAGCTATCAAAACTCTAAAGCAAGTGTTTATATTTTAGGAAATAGTGATGAATATTTAATTTCATTTTAGGAAAGAGTAATCTGAAGGATAAACTACTTCTCTACATGATCATGCACTATCTGAAAATTATGGAGGCTTTATATTTAAAACTATTTGACTCTTAGTTGTACAAGAGCTGACTTTTTTTTTAATCAAAACATGCAAAATTAGCACTTTTCCTATCTGTAGGAATCTATATCCTATCATATGAAATGTCAAGTAATTACTTAAGGAAATGTTATACAGCAGGGTGTAGCAGAAGACCTTGTCAATGCATTTATTAGATGATTATAATAGTCTGTAGAAAAAAATTTGGAATTATATGTACACAAAATAAATTACCTAATACAACAGACCTATGCTTACTCTACAGAACTTCATATTGATTGAATATGATTTACTTATCTCTCAATTAATTTATTTCTTTTTGACAGCTAAATTTGGAGAGTAATATAATGGCTCCATCCTGGCAAAAGCAAACTCACTTATAGTCATTCACACTCCTCATCTTTCTTGCATCAATGAAGGCATCATTGAAGGAAGATCTTTCAACAGATGAAAGTTGCTTGACACTTGTTGCAGTTGCCCAGTCAAAGGTACCTTCAGTCAAGATAACATCAACAAGAAGGAATAAATGGATGTATTAGAGATATTTTGTCCCTCAAATTTTGAAAACCTTCATAATTTTAAAATGAATTTAAAATTAGTATTTAGAAATATCCTTTTACAAAAAACCTCAGGTTCTTTTTAAAAAGCCTGGGTGATTTTTTGAAAGGACTGGTGACTTTTCAAAGTGTCAAAACATTTGCATAATATTCTTCCAGGTATAATAAAAGGCCTCAGTGAAGTTCTCTGAACTCTTTCCCTGACTTTCTCTTCTGTAACACAGTTTTAACTAAAAGTATTTTGGTTGCCTAGGACGAAGGTGCCTATAGGCAGTGTGAGCAAGTGGGTGGTAATAAGCACTTCATAATTCCTTCAACAGGAAAAAAGTGTGTGATAGTGATAAGGTTGCAGTGATAAATCTGCTTAACAATGAATATTACCATATTCTAGAACTAAAAAATTTCATTAATTCATGCCTTCTGTTGGAGGAAACTTTACTGCTCTAGAACATGCTTCAGGAGTTGTGTATATATGAAAGATGGAATTGGCAGGAAGTCAGTAAAAATATGTGAAGTAAAAAACAGTGCATATTCTCTGCAGAAAACCTCCATGTACACATAAAAAGCACACATCCTTCTTATATATGCCCCAAAGAATGTTCACTAATTAAAAATAAATTGATCATATTACAATGATTACAATGGTAATTCAAAACTCAGTAAGCAATCCTGTGCTTCAGAATCTGTCAGGTATTTGCAAAGTCAAAACTCAGTAACGTTATCAATTAAGTCAGTTAGTTAGCTTTCAGCTTAAAACATGGATAATTTCTGCATTGAGTTTATTTATAGCTTTGGGTTTTTGCTCTCATGACAGAATCACATAACCATTTTGGCTGGAAAAGACCTCAAGAATCATCTATTCCAACCTTCAACTTTTGAGTGATCACAACCCTGCTGTATTACATGACAGGAATTAAAGAAATTGAATTTACAGCAACTGCAATAATTCTGAAAAATATGGTTCCTGCAGTTTTGACCTATCTTGATGGACTGAAGGAAGGGTGAGGAAAACTGCAGTCTTAATAAATCTCCTGCAGCTAAAGATTTAAAACTCACACTGTTTCAAATTAGTGAGGACAACAATATTTATTTGCTGTTGAATTCCAGGCAGCATGACATTTCAGCAGGGAACATTTTATAAGAATTCAACTTATGACCGCAGAAGTTGCAAACAAATACTTGAGCCACATGCAAATAAAAGGCTTGCATATTGAACAAAAAGACAAGTCAAATTGATTGCTATTTCCATTTTTGGTCTTTCCAGAATCAGAAAATTACATGGAAAAGAAAGCTACTGCAAGGAAAGGAAGCTTAGGAAGGACAGGAAATAAAGACAGCACACTCAGTGTTGTCCCTGCATGCTTAGGGACAATTGAACAACATTACCGTCCATCAGATCCAGTGTTTTCAAGCACGTTGTCTCTGTAAAATAACAACTATGAAGATACAGATCCAGCTGACATTTTGTTTGTTTGTTTGGTTGGTTGGTTGTTTTCTTCTTCAAAGGAAAGTTGGATGGCTGGCTAGCAGAAGGAAATGGAGAGTAAAGCTATCGGCAGAGGAAGCAGTTACAGATAACATACCCAGCCACAACAAAGGATCCAAGACCACCACAGCTTTTGCCACTAGATTTGTTTTTTTCCAAAACCCAGACTGATCCTACTCTGAAGCTGCTTTACAAATCCAATGTATTTTCAGTCTGCTTTCCCCTCATTTCCTGCTGTTTCGTTGCACATTGAAGCTAATCTGTGCTTTCAAAAGTGGTTATGTGATTGACCCAAATAATTATCAGCCTATTTCAGTACTACCAGTTGTTTCAATTGCTTTTGAAATCACTTTGAAAAGCATGGCTCTCGAGTCTGCTCAAGAGACTATAACTTTTTTTTTCTCCATATTGTGTGGGTTCTGTAGTTAAATGAGATGCCTTGGTCACCAGAGTCTCATATTTATATAGACTTCACCTCTGAGAAAGTCAGTGAGAGAAATAAATCTTATAATATGATTTACATCACACCAGTTTTGTGATGGATTTGAAAAGTTTAACGAGAATTTGATGGGAAAAAAAAAAGAAACAAGTAGGGTCATCAATGCATTTCCAGAGTTGTAGGAGAGGCACTTTATAGGTGAACAGCAGCAGTGTCTACCTTTTCTTGACTACAAAGTAACAGGGAACATGCAGACACCTTTACATGTGGAACTGCATAATTTAGGTACTTTGGAATTAGAATAGGAATCTTGAATGAAAAAGGTGAATTTGTGTTACAAAAGAAAATATTATTGCCTTTGAATCTATATGTTCCAGTAATTTAGGGTCAGTGACAATCCAGGAAGATATTTGCAGTCACTCATGTTAACTGGTGTTGCTGAACAAGTTAAAATGCTGTAAATATGGCTTATATGAACAAGAACTAATCAGAAGATTTCCAAAGCAAGAATTTTTTAAAGAAAAATATTCACAGGAATATGCTAAAAGCTGAACACTTTTGGCAACATTTATAATGATATAAAAAAAGAAACATTTCAACACTTTTTGATTACAGTGCTTACTTTTTCATGCAAATATTCCTTTGATACAATAGAAGGTGAAAAAAATGACAGAATAAACCTTTTCAGTAGGCTGAAAATAACGAAAGGCCTAACCCTAAACAATCATGATTTCATATTGTGAAACATTTCTGCAAAAATATGTTCTTTTGGAAGAAAAAAACAAGAAAACAAATCTTTGTAAAACTCACAAAATGCAAAAGCAGCTCAGACCTGTCTTGGAAATGAATTAATAGTACAGGTTATCGTCCTCTGGGTGACACACACACACAGAATTTAGTGTGCTGGACATCTTCCAAAAAGGGTAATTACATTCTGCTTACCTGTTATTCTCCTGCTGTTTTTCTTCTAAGATGCATTTTTTGTTACATTCTGTTCCAAAATCTTGTTAATGATGCTGTCTTCACAATGACAGTTTTTTCTTTGTTCTTAACCATTAAAAATACACTTTCTGTGGAATACATGTCAAACAAACAGTAACTGATAAGTTATGACCCCTAAAAATTATTAATTCTATAGCACCAAATCTGTCTCTTTTTGAGCCTTCAGCAATGTGAAATAAACTAAGTAAAAATCTCCACAGTTGCTGTCATGCAAGATAACTGCATTCAACAGAACACCCAAGAGCAAAAATGAAATCTAGATAATATTTTTAACTGATGCATATAGTATGAATGATGATTAAAAAATTGAATTGTATATTTACCTACCGCAACAGATTTAACTCCTGTGTAAGCTTTCTTTACTAGGATCTCAAGTATTTGAAATATCAATGGTATTATGTAATTATATAAACAAATAGAAATTCACTGCCTCAACTGATTAGTTCTGCCACCTACTCCTGATCAGTATCTATTAGCAAAATTCACATATATGGGAATAAAATTTTACATATATTACCTCTTTTCAAAGTTTGGAATTCTACTGTTAGAATGGTTCCCTATAATATTAATTCAAAATACTCTTTCACTGTTAAAATTCTAGGTCCAGCCAGATTCCATGTACATATAGCTTCATCACTAGAAATTCTGTTTGACTGGTTTCCATATTCTGGGCAAGGCTTTCAAGTATGTCCAAGTGTCTTTCCTGGTATGCTTCTTTGTTCTGGAAGATTCAGGACTTTTGTGCCATTCTGATACTTTGCAGCAATTGGGATCTCAGCAATTCAGCATATCCCAGTTTTTAAATTCTAGTAAATAAAAGAGTAGTACTTTATTACTATGCTTCAGAGTTTATGCATATTCATATACTATTCCTTGTTAACCACAAATTTAAAAAACCCTGGATATTGGGAATTACCAAATAAATATGTAGAAATAATAAATACACAGGCTGTTCTCTGGACAATGACCAGGAGTCCTTCCATAGAAAGTAACAGTAAGTGGTGGTTTGATTTTAAGAAAAGAGAACTTGAACAATGCTCTTTCCCTTCGCCTCCCCTCCCCTCCCCTCCCCACTCTTCTCTCCTTTGTATCAGCAGCTATAGCTGTCAGAGCTTACCAAATGAGCTATCTATTATAAAGACAGAGATTCAACTACTGTCTTATATAAATGTGATATCAAAAATGTTTACATGATCCCTAAATTTTGGCATATGCCCTCAGGAAAAGAGTACCTTCTTCCAGTAGACTTTTTGAAACTGGTATTTAATTTTCATTTTATTGTCTGTTTAGAGCAATGTGTTCTCCAAAGCTTTGGCGTGCCTGGCTTTCATGTGATAATCAGAACTGCCATATGTTTAAGAGCTTTATTTCTCACTTAACTGCTTTAACTTGCTGAAATAATCAGCATGACTCAAAGTCAAATTCAATAGCTTGATGAAAAGAACACTCACGAAGCAACTGTCCATCACTTTTTCATACTGTGTCAAAATGGTTCTCATTTTTCTGCAATAATTTTGAGCAGTTGTTGTGTGTTCATGTCATTCTGTTTCAAACTTCATTTTGAGGATAGAGCTAAGTTAATTTCAATGAAATAGCAATTGTAGTTATATATAAATTACTCACTAATTCATGGGCATGATATAAAAGCCTGAAGTTGCTATGGACCAAAATACTAATTTAGCACTTCAAAATGCATATACAAACAAATTAGAAATAGAATAACACCTGTCCCAAACCACAATGTTATGGGACTTATATTTGTGTCATAAATGAGAACCTGATATAGAAATGTTTTACTAACCAGGAGGTTCTCGCCAAAACAAATGAAACCTTCTTATGTTTCTGCTTGAGTATTGGTTCAAATGTAAGCAGTGAAAAGAAAAGATGGATTATCTCTAGGGCATGATTTACATACACTAAGGCAGGCATTTAATGCCTTCATTAGGAAAACTTATGTTTTAGGCTTTGCATGGCACAAAAGTTACTGAATCAGTACCATAACTTCAGTAAGCCCTGAATGAGCTTCACTTGCAGATACATCTTAAAAAAATAAAATCTTGTGATTTTCTCTAAGAGGTAACTTCATTTCTTATCCTGTTCCCACACAGATTGTGAGAAGGGAAGGCAACAAAGATAATTAGTAAATATATTTGTAAATATATTTGTATTAATCCTATGCTTGTATATAAATATTTTAATTAAAATATTACTAATCAGCTGTACTAATAATCTCTATTTAGTGTTTTCTACCCATCTGCCTGGAAGTAAAACTACATTGTTTATTTATTAGCTTCACAAAAGATTATG
The DNA here is from genome assembly GCA_034509185.1 of Euphonia xanthogaster. NCBI lineage: Eukaryota > Metazoa > Chordata > Aves > Passeriformes > Fringillidae > Euphonia > Euphonia xanthogaster. The sequence goes on along the minus strand of JAYDZK010000268.1, from coordinate 43,657,954 downwards.
ATATGTCACATCTTTCTATTTATCACATTTTATCAATATCTTCATTTGCACATTCATATTTCTTCTTGTAGAAGAAAAAATGGTGATATTCTCACCTATCTTATCACAAAATTATACATATATTATAGGTTCAGTATTAAGACTAATTTAGAAATACCAGAAAAATCTCAAGAGAGAAAACAATAATTAAGAACTGTGTAAGTATTCTGGTAACAATAAACTAAAATATGTATTTTATAAGATCTATATCTTAACTAAAAAAAGTACTTTTTAAAATATTTTTTCTCCAGGAATTGTTTACATTAACATCTGAATTATGTTTTATACCAATTTCAGGTGATTAGGCTTGACTTTTTTTTATGGATATATGTTAGTGAGGAGGTAACTTTGGTTCCTTGTATGTTAGTATCCTTGTAGTTTTTAAGTAGGGATTAAAATAAAATAGCATCAGTTTAATTATTTTGTATTGGTGCTATCTTTTATTATTTTGATAGTGTCAGAAACCAGGTAGATCTGGCTGTATAGCAAATATGCATATAGCATTTTATATAGGACTATGTAGCTTGTGCTTTGCTTTGCTTATTTCGGTGCACTTTCAAAATGGAATGCTGGAGCATACAGGAAGAGCACAGGGAACTAATTAATACAAGAGCAGATCACAGTCAATTTACTGAGTAAGACTGATCAAATCATAATTACTTTTAAATGTTAGGTGCTATCAAGAGTTACAGTCACATAAGACTTCAGGAAAGGAGGTATGGGGAAAATGTGACAGGTCCTAATATTAACATCAAAGGTTGCCATGTCTTAGAAGCAACATGAATGTTACTTATAATACCTTTGCAGGAAAGGCAATATAATTATCTCACATTTTCCTAGCTCAGTTTTTTCACACCTTCTGCTAAAGGTGCCAGTGTTGAATGCTTTGGCAAACCTTGAATTGTTTGAGCAACGTTGCAGCCCTGTGATATGGTGTTGCCACTGCTAGCAACAGGTCATAGCGCTTGGAGATTTGTTTTACTTGGTTTAGAGGTAATAAAAATTTCTCTAAATGACCAGTCGTCTGTATCAAATTGTTTTAATTCTGCTTATCTTCATATCATGCAACTAGAATTTTGCAGAACAGTAACAAGCAGATCTTCCAGGTAGAATGAGATATCCCTTCCTTCTCTTTCCCACTGGCAGTAAATCATAACCATCTGACTGTGGAAACATTCCCTCACTCATGGAGACCCCACTGTTTTTGCAGGGATCATGTGTTGTGCACTTATTTATACCTTTATCTGTAAGGATCTAGCTTCCAGTAAAACCAGAGTTTGGCTGGACAGAGAAAAGGTTGGAAAGGTTGAACGCCTTTCTGAATCTGAACCTAGAAGACCAAAGACACTTTAAGTGTGACCCCTTTGCTTTGGAGAACACGGGTGCCTCCAAAACTCAGGTAGCTCCCAGGAGTGTTCAGTGACTCAGAAGGAGGTTAATAGGAGATAGTACACTCAGCAGGATGTTCCTTAATGCCAAGTGAGGAGCTTGCTCTTTCCAAGTGATTGCAATGTGTAGCCGTCCACTCAGATTTTATACTAAAAAATAACCTGTAATCATTTCTTACCTATGTTCAATCAACAAAATTGCAGTTAATTTGAATAATTTCCTAAACATTTCTTAACTACTTTTTTTTTTTTTTAACCCAGATAATTTTGATTCATTGGATGAATGTTGTGCTTACGACCTCAGTTATGCTGACAAATGTAGGGAAAGCAAAGTGAAGGAAAACTAGGAATTCAAGACATGATTCCAAACAAAGATAATCTAGTAACAATCTCTCCCTTTTGCCTAAAAGCAGAATAATTTTTTGAAAAACACATGATATGTTTATAAGTATATTGGCTTAAAAGATTTCAAGTAAGACAGAAAAAGATTCATTTGAGAATCTGTGTGGTTTTGGATTTAGTTAGATTCTTGGAAGCATCTTAGCTGAGCAGATTCAATCTCAGTTACATTGATGCTGAAGTAACACAGCAAGTTCGAAGAATTTCCCAGGAAAAATTAATGCATGAATCCACTGCAGATCAAAGTGCCTGTGTCTTTACTGACAGCAGTTCTAAGAGCCTTTTGGAGTTCTAGTTCCATAATTCACCTGCAGATTTGCATACATCAATGCGTTAAAAACATTATCTTGATTTCCTGTAAATAAAAGAAAGTCAGAAGGAGAAGATACGTGGAAAGCCAGAATTAATTAGATACATGGTATATTTCTTACATGTATTTTTCCCCATTTATTTCTTAATTTCTATTCTTCCCCAGATAAAAATTAATCCAATTTAGAATTATTTCACTATTTTATAAAATAAACTCCAATCCCTTTTCCTGAGAAATCACTATCAAAAAATAAAGATTATTGCAAAACTAAGTTCAGTTTTTTCAGCTGTGTATGAGATTCAGCTGTGTATGAGATATGGCTGAAATAGGAGAAGAGATTATAAATCCTGAGTACATTATGTCCTGTGGAGCTCATGCTATATCAAGATTCCTGGACGAAGTTGTGCTGAGATACTTCCCTGGAACATTGGGAAGACCATAACTAGAAAGGTGAGTGCAGGAACCAGGGAAGTGGTGGAGATCTGGTGAGCAACTCCCCATTACCTGGCCCGTGGCTAAAGTTTGTTTTCTACTTACAGTGAGAGCACTAACAACAATTTTTCTCACTTTTTAAAAAGACCAAAAATACATTTAGAGTAATTTAGCTTATTAAGGGAGAGTTCATTTCTATATCTTTATCTTTGACACTTACATTGCTTCTTCCATTTCCCATTCACTTTTCCCTTTATCTACACCTCAATTTATCAAAATTGCTGTGTCTGGGTTTACCTAGAGGCTAACACTGTGGCTAAGATATCATCTTGAGGTGCTTGACTTTTTCTCTTTAGCTAGCAGCTTGCTTACCAGAAAGAACAAAGAAATGAGCATTGGCTTTAGCTCATCCCCAGGTTCTTGGATAGGCTAAAAGTCATGCTCTAAACGTGACTTCCTTTCAGTCTGACATCTTCTGTCTAATATCAATCTAACATCTAATATCTCATGTCCAATATTAAAAAAGTACTATCAGAGTTGTGGAATGGATAAGTTTTTTAGGACACTGGTGCTTATAGCAGTGACTTTACCAAAGTTTATGATGTTAGTTTTTGATGTTCTTGTATCTCTAATTTTAGCAGCATAAAATTACAGTGCACTTTTAAGGAGGAAGGTACTAGGGGAATTGTGTGTGCTTCACAGGGTACAAAAATATCTTGATCAACTATCTTTTTTTAAATATGGTTGATTGTTTAATTTTATTCCAACATCTTTCTCACATCAAATCATAAAGAATTGCTGCAATACAGAATATATTTAATATAATAGTAAAGATACATTCATCCAACTCTGTCGGCTAGAACCTCACTTCCAAGTCCAGTAGCAGGTTTTGTCCCATTCTTTTTATGTAAAAGACTAGTCTTAGATGGTAATTTGGATGGCATTATCTTGGCATTTGCCAGAAGAATATAGCAGTAACACAATCTGGATTGTCAGTATAGTTAAGTGTAATATAACCATGAAAATATTGTTTCTCTGTATGTAATACAAGAATTTCCTGTTGATGTGTTTGAATACATCTTTGTCAAGCAAATGTGCAAATATCACAGGAGCTGCTGAGAAGACATTTTAGCTATTTCATACGAAATAGCATTGACGCAACTTCTGCCTTGGAGACAGATGTATCTCTGCACCCAGTTAGTTGGTCTTAATTACACATTACATTGACAGATTTTTTTTTCTTGAGAATGCAGATTTGATAGTTTTCCCCCTTCTGCTACACCCCAAAATCATAATCTGAATTCTTAGATGCAATGAATGGCTGATGCTGATTGTCTACCACCCAACACATTGCATAGATGCATATTTTACAGCAAAGGCCATTATTTCATTGCAGCAACTGAGATATTTTTAGGCAGAAGTGCTTTGTTACACAAGGTTCTTGTATCTGTGGAAAGTTTTTGCACCTTATTCCATCTTAATTTTCTAATTCTGCTCTTTTCTGCTCCTTTTTTTTTTTTTTTTTTTTTTTTTTTTTTTTTTTTT
>JAYDZK010000268.1:43615129-43649013 GCA_034509185.1 Euphonia xanthogaster | reverse complement strand
TTATATATTTTTATATATAATTCCTTAAAATGAAAGTATTACTAAGTCCTTTGGAAAACTGGTATGTCTATATGTTTTTTTGATGGGGGTCTTCCAACTTTCCTACATATTCTAACTAGACCAACTTGGTTCTCACTAATATTCTTTCCTCAGGTGAAGTTCCCTCATTTTGTAAATCTTATTAATGCTGTAGGCAGAAACTAAGCAAGCTACTCACCTGTAACTACTTTAGAAATACTTAAGTGAACATTTGCCATTTCAGGGTCAGTTTGCATTCTGGATGAATGATCAGATCTGCTTTTTTCATACTTGCTGATTTACCCAGGCTGCCAATTACTACCTGCTTGGCATCCAGAATCACATCTCATATCTCACCATTTGTGCGGATGCTGTATGTCATCACTTCACCCTAATAAACATCTGAGGTCTCAGCTTCTCTCAATTCTTAGCAACTGTGTAAACAAAAACGCAAAGGATAATCTTGGAAGGCAGAAAAAAATAGAGGGGATATAAACTCTTTCACCTGTGAAACCTCAGTCTGTGCTGGTCGAAAGAAATGGGTTTAGTTTGGCTCCTATTCATTACTTAACTTACATCCCAAAATCGTCATGCATAATTTGATCCAAATGGATCACCTCGGTTTCAGGAGGGGAAACAGCTCAAGTAACAGAAAATACTGAATCACCTGTAAGTTATTGAGAAGTCAGACTGCCACTTGGATCAAGGTTAGGGTAATTAACTGGTCAGCCTGAACTGCAATTTGCCTGAGGAGAAACAAATTAATTTGGTTTCCACATTTTCAGCATGCCCCTTGTTGTATTCTTCCTGGATCCGACGACCTCTTCTTTATGCATGACTGAAAAATATCTTTCTCACTGCAAAAATACTAATATTTCTTTCAAAGACAGTAGTGGGTATCAGCAGTCATGAATGTTTCTAATTTCTTGCCAGTCTGCCTCAGTTTTCACACTTTTTATCATTGACATTGCAGACCAAGTCAGCTGTAACTAGATTATGCATGCCTTCTATTTTTCAATTCCTGTCGTGGTTTGAGAGGAAGTGAGTTTTTTGGTATGCTCATAATTTTCTCAGTAAATACAGAAATCTGAGTTATTTGCTGCAGCACATTGCCTGAGCTCCTGTAATACTAACAAATTTATTTGTGATACTTGTCTCTTTCTCAACTTTTTTCATGTTGTATTTTTAAATCTTAGATACTTCTTGCAGCTATATACATGTGTAAAAATATTCCACTTTGGAGCAGAGTTGTCCCTGTTAAAGACAACAGAATCTTTCAGCTGACCTCCTTATTTCACCTTAGGCAGCGTCTAGAATGATCACCAAAGGATTAAGTTCAGTCTAAACAGTCAGTTCTACTTGGCACATTGGACTACCAGGAAAATTCAAATTAAGATTATTTCTGTATGTGATACTTTAGTCAGAATCTTCTTTGCATATACACGTGTGCATGTGGGTGTACACAGCCTTTAAAGTGTGAGGAAGCAGTAAAAAAGAAGATTAAGATTGTACTTGCTCTGGTCTGGAGCTTGGCACAGATCCTTTCCAGACATTCTTCCCAACCCAAATAATTCTGAAATTTTCAGGTAGTAACGGATTCTGCTGACAGTTTCTGGCAAAAATTTCTCTGCTAACTTATGAATATCTGTATTGGTAGATCTTCATGCATTAGATATGGTAAAAAGACTTCTCAAGTATTTAAGGGTATAATTCCTATTAATAGAATATAGAAATTCTTCTATGTGTCATATGAACTCATATGCAAAGGCAGCCTTAACTAGTTCTAAGTGTCTGTTTGTGAAACTGGAGACTTTGACTCACATGGCATTTCTGCCAGAGGGCAACTGTGGTATTAAAGAATAAATAGGTAATTTACAGCAACATGTGAGACTGACTGTCACTGCTCAGAGGTGGGCCGTGGAGAACAAAACCTATTGAATAAAACTATCAATATCATGCTGTCTATCTAAACTAGATTAGAACTTGGGTGATACAGCTTTTTGCCCACATTTAAATGGGCAAACAAGAATTGACATTTATCAGAGGGGAAAAAAAATAGGTGATGCTGAGTAGGACTGGTAGTCAACTAGAGAAATTAAAAAACTAGTTTGGAAAGCCCAGCATCCAGCAGGTGTTGTTTTCCCCTATGAAGAACCACCCTGCATCATTACTACCACCTTGACTCCCAGCCCTTATAAAATCACAGAGGGTCCAGGAAAATATCCATAACATAATGCACTTTCTGGATTTACTTCTGTTAAAAAAAAAAAAAGTAAATCCATGAAATATGTTTGTGCATGTGGGACAAATGGTCAATTTGGGGAAAAGTTATTTAGACCTTCTGTAGAGAAAGATCTCTGTTTCCCTATTAATCAGGCAGTACCCTCAAGTCAAGTCTAACCTTTCCAGATCATGCCCTGTGGTTACCACTGAACTGGCTGTTTATTTGCACAGTTCACTTCATTAAGATATGATACTGTGAGCTACCTTGAACTTTTACAAAGCAAGGGGCTTGTATGTCAACAAATCTCTGTCATTTTCAGCCCAGTATAAATGTATCTTGTTTCTGTTTACTTTCTTTTAGTAAACAATCTGTCCTTTTTCATTTCACATTTTCCTGCCAAAAAATATATCACAGTTGCTCAAATTAATGTTCAGGCAGAACTGCAGGGTGAATTCTTTTCTTTCCCCTTGGGGGCAAACCTGTGAACACACAAATACATATATGCACACACAATCAGCTGCAGCCTGAGGCTTAGCAGCAGCCAGTTTAGATTGCTTCAGGAAAGATTTTTTGTAGAACATTGATGTGCTATTTTTTTATTGGTGACTTGTGATAAAAAATGTTTCTCTGACTCAATGCTTAATTTTTAAATCATTCACTAAAAGCCTGAAAAACTGTCCAACTTATCTGGCTTTAAATACTTTGATGTTTCCATTGAATTTGGAAAAAAACAATTCTGAGTTTGAAAGAAAATCAAGGAAAGCTAGTATGCTTACATTGTGATTATCAAAGCAAATTTAATGCACATTTAGATTCCATGCCAGCCCATTCAGAAACATTTCAGCTTACTGGCAAATTTGCATTAGGCTACATTTAGACCTCATCTACAAGCCATTCAATTTAAGATTCAGCACTTAGGTTTGGGTTAGGATGCATTAGAACATCATGATCTTAGTGATATTTATGTGCCACACAAAGCACACCAGGCATTTCAGAGATCAGGATAAATATGAAATTTTATTCCAAAATAATTTGTACCAGACAGGCTGTCTGTGACACCAAAGATATCTTTCCTAAACCTTCTGGTTTTGATGAAGAGTTTAGGCTTTTTTGCTCAGCCTACCACAATGCTGTGAGACAGAGCAATGTTTTCATGCTTAAATGGGAGGGCCACACCAAAACAGCAACTGAATCACCAGTCCCAGGCTGCCCTGCCTCACAAGATCATGACTGATCATCATCAGCCTAATCAGCCCACTCTAGGTGACTCTACTCCAGCAGGAAGGTCAGGCCACATGATCTCCAGAGGTGCTTTCCAACCTCAAGCAGTGCTCCTGTTCTGCATGGTGTGTACTTGTCATGCAGATTTGGTCACCATTTTAATTAAGGAAATGGATGAAGTAAAATTAGATGAGTACCAGGAAATTGTACAGGACATCAAACTCAAAAGAAATGCAAGGCAAGTGAAAGCCAGGATTAGACTCCAGCATGATCTTGAGAAACTGGAGAAAGCTATAAGCTGCTATCAATGAGATAAATTTAAATGAATAATGCACTACCTTTATTTATTTTTCTTAAGGTAAAAAAATGTAAGACCCTGTTTACAATTGGCAAATAACTGGCAAATAATTGACTTAAGAGCAGCCCTGCATGAAAGTGATTGACATAGAGTAGGCATCGAGCTATCTGTGAAAAAAAATGGCATTTCTAATTATTAGTCTCACTAAAACACAGAAAGCAGCTGAGCTTTTCTATTTGACATTAGTGCAGCTTAGGCCTAGTGCTACCTGCTGTAAGCTGCTATTTATAAGCTGGATAAACAAAAAATAGAGAGAAGCTGAAAGAATTGTACTGGTTTAATATATAAAGGTGAAGGTTAAACATGGCATATTAGAGTAGCCATGTCTATGCCTTATGTAACAAACTAAGTGTCAGAACCAAGACAAATTTAGATTAACAATGTATATAGTTGCAAAATGGTACCACAGTCTGGAACAAACATCCGATGGAATTTTGAGAATCTTTGTGATTAATCAGTTTGGAGACCTTTTTATTTTGATGTTCAGTTTTTCCTCACAGCTTATTGTTTCTTAGCAGTAGAATGAAGGACTAGATGTAGTAGGTTCTCAATAAGAGTATGTTCTAAATTATATTTACAAGTTTACTTTCTCTCCTGCAGTTCAATTAAAAAAAAAATCGTGTGAGTTTATGCTTTTAAAAATTTAGCTTTATTTATGTTTTTTTAAGAAAGAGTAAAAAATTAGTTTGAGAGAAAATATTTTCACTTCTATCAGGGATCTCTTTCATTTAAGGATGGGTGATTTGCAAAGAATACATTTGGTTTTTTGTTTAGTAACTGAAGACAGAAAACTGCATTTACATTACAAATAACTGAAAATTCATTAATGACTTAAAATTTTTAGTTCTTTTCCTCTAATTTTGGTCACTTAAAGGAGTATCAATTCTACGACCTTAATTCTGAATAATAAGCAAATATGTGTTTGAATCCGTCCAAATGGATGAGGGAAAAAAAGTGAAAGCTATTTTCAAAAGGTGAGTGTAAGAAACTTAAACACATCTGTATTTTTACGACATGCATTTGTAATTTACATATCTGCTAGAGAGTTCTGTTGATTAAAGGTTTGTAAACTGTATGTAAATGCATGTTTCTAAAGCAGATTTCTCCTTTTATATTTTTAATCAAAATCTGCTCCAGTATAGGATTTTTTTTAAATCTACATTAAAAAAAATAATAAAGTGAGTGAGTTTTAAGGATAATATAAAGTGAGTTATAAGAATAATGACTGTAATGGGTCAGAGTAGGTTCCTGTCACACTGATGGATACAGAAGCATTGCTGGAGATGTCAATACAGAGGTAAAGAAAATCTGACAAGGAGACAGATTCTGCTGCTAACAAGAGATAAAAATGGCCTTCCATTTTTTATCTGCTTGCTGTGGTTAACATTACCAGTACAACACCACTGATTCTCTCAGATTAATTAATCTAGTGGGAAGGCTCTCATAAAATACATTTGTTTAAAGTAACATCTGTTTTAGGTTAGTTACTCTGTCCTCTGTTTAGTTTCTTGTAAATACCTTTTATTTCATTTTCTGTGAGCATTTGCCTTAGTTTACTTAGACAATAAAGATGTCATGTTCGTATATTTGTTGACTGAAGGCCTTTTCCAGAGGACAGTTCTCTTATTATCTGCACTGTGTACTCTATTGTTTTATAGAAATGTACTCAGTGGCAATATGTTTCCTCAACATAAGAATTTTTTTTTCTGCTCTTGATATGGATAAGTAATGTTTGCGAATTGTTTATCTGATTCTTGCTTTTCCCTCACTAATTGATGAATACATTTGTTCCCTAATGGAATGTATTCATTATTTGACTACATTGCAGATGGTCGAATAATATTAAGAAATATCTGCAATATTTTCTGCTTTTAACTTTTAATCATTGCTAACTCTCTTATCTCATTGATATACGATTGATTTATCTCTCTAATTTGACATCCGGTTTTACCCATCACCTGATCCACATTCACTTGTCTTCAATATGAATCACAAAACCATTAAAAAAAGAAAAAGAGGGCATTAAAAGTTTTCCAGATCACAGCAGGCTTTCATATTACAGCTCCCAGGGCTTTCTTTAGTATGTCTAAATGGTCTGTTAGGAAACACAAAACTCCTCCAAAAGTATACCCACTGCCATTCCTGCCTCGGGTTCACCAGGAGCAGCTTCTCCAGACCACAATGCACACGATACCCTTGCACAGCTCCAGTAATGCTGGATCAGGTGATCCTCAGAGAGTTTGGTAGTTTTTGGCTGTGTACATGTATGATAGGCCAGGAGAGAGCCACAGTGTCTCCTGACTTTATTGTATGGAATCTTTTGAAGTATGGATGTATGTTTTAGAGTAATCCAGCTGAAGTATGTATGTATATTTTAGAGTATTCCAGCCAGAGCCTACTGGTGTTCATAAGTCGTGATGTCCAAACAGAACAAATATCTGGGTACACAGCTAAAAGCCCTTTTCCATAAAAGTTTATATTTAAGAAAGCAGCAGATTTAATAGACTATGTCCTGAAAAATCCAGCTTGAGCTCCTGTGTTGGCTTCTAATGTTTTTTCTAAATGGTGCAGAAGAGCCTGGTGGTTTGTGTCAGCTCTTTTGTCAGTGTTCAATCCTTGCCTAGAGTCTTTGGTTCAATAGGTAGGATGTGCATGTTTTCTTTCTCACTTCACAACTCCTGTCACATTCCACTTCATCTCTCTTGCATTGTGTGCTCCCCTTGTGTAATGTAGGAATAAAGCTTATGTCATTTTTTGCAATAAATTATTTGTATTTATAACTTTAGATCATATACTGACTGTTCTGTAAAGTGCCATTGACATTACATGTTTGTATTAAACCAGCACAATGGGACTCTGCTTCAGTTGGGTTCTAGGCATCACAAAAGAGATTGATAATAAATATTGATAATGAAACAAAAATATATTTGTTAGAAGATGGGAAAGTTGCAGGTTTGAAGCATATTGTAATTATAATGACAGAATGTGTTTTATAGTTTAAGTAGAATAGGTAAAACTGTTCTACTGTAAAACTGTGCTTATAAGAGTGAAGCGGTATAAAATAATAATTTAACCCCAGCCAGTGAGAAACTTTTAAGTTCATGCTTTATTTCACTTCTGAAACTCAGTCTGAGTATTTTTAACAGGATGCCCTGACCTAGCTGTCTTTCAAGAAAGAAAGGTATGATTTAGTCAAACTTTAATTCCTTCACTTTGAAACAATAATGAAGCAGATTTAAACTGATGTCCTCTGGAAGATGGGAGATTATTGCACGGTGATCCCCTTGTTTCAGCTGTCTTATTTGTACAGAATAATCTGTAACCAGACAAAGCACCATATTTAATGTAGAAATTTCAGTTTCAAACTTCGCTACGAGAGTGATGCAAGAGAAAGACACAAGTCACTGCATACTCGTGCTATACTAAGGTGATAGCTTGACTTGGAGATGCAAGAGATGGTATGAACTGGTGTTTCTGTCCCATAGGTCTTCTGTCTGAAAAGTATGACTAGTGGTGCATTAAAGAGTAGAATTTGTGCTATAGACTTTTACATTTCAGTAAATTTACATAAATAAAACAGTACATTGATACATTTTCAATAGGCTCACAGATGTCCTTTGAAGGACATAGGTCAGATTACAAAATAAACTCTGTAGCCTCTTATTTATTAAGAACTGTGTCAGAAGACAGCCTTTCTGTGCTCAGTTTTTCCTCTTTAGTGTTCAAACCTTTCATAGTCCCACTTTTTTTTTTTTTTTTGAGTCCTCTAATGAAATTATGGCAATAAAATTTACAGCTCAGTAAAATCTTGACCCTATGGGCCACCCTCAGTACTTTTCAATAAAAAGGAACTCCTGATGTCCAAGCATAGGGATAAAGCAGCAACATAATAATATCTATCCTTTTTTCCTCTAAAATATTATAACTATTCCACTCTAAATGGGGTATACTATTTTCTCCCAAAATTTCCCTAAACCATGAAGTCCAGTAGTGTTTCTGTGTTCATGTCTCGATTTGGTTTCATGATAAGAATATTTGAGTATTCTATTGATCACAAAAGTTTGAAAAAGAGGAGGGATAAACCTTCCTTTAAAAATTTCTGTCCCCACTTTACTAGTGAGAGGGACATGACAGTTTGTTTAATTGTTTTCTCTCTAACATTTAGACTGGTCTTCTCCCATTTTCCCCCTTAGTAAAGCATTGCCTTTCATTGATGGAGTATAGATTTTGAAGGACTTAGGAGTCAGTCCAACTGCCTTGGCTAAGGGGTCAGGAAAGATTTCTTCACTCTCAGGTAAAAACAGCATGATGGATTTGCTCAGCTTCCTCAAAGTCAAGACAAAAAAGGATATACGCTTCTTGGAGAGGATTCAGGAATTTCTATTAGTCATCTGTAAGAATATTGTGCCCAGTGTGGATAAAGATCAAATAACCAATTTTACTAAGTAAGGAAATCCTGGAATTTCATCAGTGGACCTTGAAAGAAGAATAGAGATGAATCAGTCTTCACAAACTAATATCTTCATTTGAGTTCCTTTCACCCAGTGCACAGCTGTGTAAGATGCTAGGATAAAGAAGACTAATGAGAATAGCTTTTGGAGCAGCTTGAAGAAAACACTATCTTAGTAATGTATTATACTATGTAAGTCTTGTAACTTGACCATTTTAAGGACTGCAAAATTAAGTCAATACACTGAATCCTGCTTCTTAAATTCCTCCTGGTATTTCAATTACCTCTATATTCAATTACTTATTGAATTTTATTTTGATCAATCAGCTTTGGTTTGGGACTGTCTGTCACCACTGTATTAGTTCTAAGCATTTTTAGTCTATACTGGTGGGATGCATGTTTGTTTTTATAAAGGCTCCTTAGTTTCAAAAGGATTCAATGTAATTGTTGTAGCATTTCAGAGAAACTGCATTAAAATTTTCAGACTTGGGTTCTGAAATCTTTTGAATTAGTAAGGTGAAATGGAAATCAAGAACAGTAGCTCAGCCACTAGAGGAAACTCTCACACAGTAAAAAGGCAGGAATATAAGGTAGAGCCTTAGGGATGTAAATATGCATGAATGTGTTCATTGCAAAAATCCAGGTGTAGTTTTTGGCTTATTTGTACGCAGCAATTGAGTTTTGTATTTTTATGCAGCTGTAATTTATTGCAGTGAAGGTATAACTATGCTAAATACAAGACTGGAACAGTTCAAAAGTAATTTTGCAAAACTTAGTGAATGTTTAGGGGGAAGAACAGGGGACATCTATTCTGATTACTCTTTTTATTAAAACCTGCAATTTTTCTTTGAGAGTGGCATAACAAGTTTGCCTTTTCATGAAACATTTCAGTTAGAGAATTTTTTTTCCACAGAATGCAATTGTTTCCCTTAGAAATTTTCCATGCTGTGACCGTGTGACTTAAGTGTCTTGCTCCCTATGCACAAAGCAAATATTGCTGACTAAAGCAACTATCCTTATGTTGGCCCCATGAGCTAGATTTACAGCAATGTTTAGCCTCTCCCTTGCAGAAAGAGACATCTAGATTTCTATAAGTGCGTTTAGGCATTAGGTATTTAAAAAAATGCTTTCAGCAAACAATAAAGATTTGTCCTCATATCCCTGTTGTGTTTTGTCTAGATCCACAGTTTGATCACAGCTTTTAACTCTATTTATAACTCTTATTATACTCCATTTTCTGGGCCTTTGCTAATCAAGTGAGTGATTGCTCTTCATTGTCTAATCAACCCAACTAGGACTCATTTATTGAGAGTTTGCAAGAACACTTAGTTTTCATTGAATAAAATATCTTTTTCTGTTTCTATTTGATATTGATATTAGCCTTTTATGAAAGGCAGCTAGTAATGGATGAGCCCTTATAATCAGGCATATTGCCATCTCTATTCCACCAACCCACTCCTGTTTGGCAAACATAGTGTTTACTTTTCCTTTCTCACAGCACTTCATAAGATTTCTTGCTGTTATGAGTGTTGCATCATTGCTGACCTCCTACAGAAGATTATTCTCATTCTTTCCGAGGCCCTAACCAATTATTTTTGTTCAGTTTTACCTCTCGTATTTCCCTTCTCCCTAGTTTTGGCAGGTTTGGCATGTTTTTTGACTGGTAGTCATGATCTGTTTGCTGATGATTATGAATGTGTGTCAAAAGTTTCTTGAGTCCTTTGTTGTGTCTTCCATCTATGGCAGAAGAACAAGGGCAGTACACAGTAGACTGGATTATGTTTTCTCAATGCTGTAAATTCAGGGTAACATCTCTGAGGACATATATTCATCTAGTGCTCAGTGAACATATACTTTTTCTTAGCACTTTCTCCTTTCCTAAAGAAAGGCAGTATGTTCCCATACCAACGGCTTCTGATGGACATTTTGACATGTAAATAAGTGATTTTTTTTTAATCCCCCTCATGTCACTCAATCACTAAGGCTGCTAATTATCTTTTTCAATGTTTCCATGGAGTTCAAAGAGCTCTTTTCATCAAAGAAAGCTGAAAATCCAGTATTTAGGTCTGTCCTTTCTTACAATGCATTTTGTGATTTTAGAAGCTATTCTGTATGGAACCCCTCCTGTTTTGTGTTTTCTCGCCTGGGACATTTTGTTACATATTTCCCTACTTGTTAACACCTCAGACTATTTGATCTCATAGGGCTAGAGGTACCATCAATGGCTTTGGATCTGCTGCTTGTAATATCAACAGAAACATCCCAACCCAGGCAGAATTGTGACCCCATTTGCTCAGTGCTGCATCCACACTAATCATCTCTTCCAAATATGTAGTGCCCATTAGCCCACCAGAAGTTGCTCTGTAATTTCCAAACTTGATCTAGGCATCATTTAGGATTGCCACATGGACATTTCAGGTCTGATATCTGCTAGTCCAGACATCTATGTTGACACATACATCATTCTATTGTCAGTGAAAGTCTGTTTAAACCAAAACTTGAATAAATTGTAGCAGAGATCATCATACTTTGCACTGAGGAAGAGAGTTTAAAAAAATGGCTAAATGCGGTGTTTTTACATTAATAATGAAAATCCACTCTTTTCACTTATATGTAAGGAACAGAAAAGCAAATACCACTGAAGGCAGTCTGGCAAAGTCAGTTCTATCCTTCACGTGACAGGGTTCTTTGTGGTCCTCACAGTACATCTTTGGAAGCTGGTTAAAAGGAAACAAAAGGAAAATTATATCAAAAGTAGCACAGTGGGAAAGAGTAGGGAAATAATGGAAATCACACCACATTCCCCCAGCAGCCCCCCTCTAGTGTATCAGATCAAAGTCTTTCTATTTTTGAATCAAAGCTTCTTTATATTAAATACCAAGAAAGTATGTTTAGATAACATTAAGAGACTGACTTAAACCATAAAAGTCAGGAAATTCAGAATTAAGGCTGACACTCAGTTCCTAAATCACAGACAGGAGAAAGGCAGGGGTGGGGATGGGAAGGTGAACTCAGGCACAGAAGTGCAAGGCAAGGAGGGAAAGTGAGAGCTTTGCATCTTTCTACCTGTGTCACTGGAAAACTGAATATTGAGTTTTTAGGGGTTTATTGACGGCTACTATGTCAATGCTTTCCTTTTTTTCTTTTTCCTGACAGATTGGCCAAATAAATATATAAAATATATTTGGTCACCTCTGATCAGCTTTGCTTTCTGTAGCTGTTTTATCTAGACAGGAAACGAAAAGGTGTTGTGATTAGTCACCTTTGTTTTCTTTTCCTTCTGAGATTCTTGCTGCTCTTAACCCCACTGGTATTAAGTTATAACTACCCTGTTCTGAACGGTAGCTTTCTACCTTTTTTTCTTTTTTCCTTTTTAAAATTTAATTTAAACCCCAGTTATCCTTATAGGTTTTCCTATGCAACTTCACCAGGACATGGTTTTTCTCTTCTTATTTTTTTAATAGATTATTTTTTTAAAAGCTGAATATTTACACCCAGAATGTAACCAAATGACTAAAGAGCTCCTTCTATATAGTCACATACAGACTGTATAAACACAGTATGCATGGTGGGTATTCTTCACAACAAACTAAAAGAGAATAGTTTAAATGGCATAGTGTTTATTCTGTATGAGCAAAAATTTATTATTTTACATCATTGAGAGAAAAGTCATAGATTTTAATTTTAAATATACATTAATGTGTGCTTGATAAGAAACACTTAATCTATGTGTAAGACTAAAAGTGACAACTCTGAAAAGTCTGTTATTGTAAGAACTTATTTGCTTTGTGGTTTAATTTCTATTCAAGATTTTTGGATATTTACTCCTGGTGTGCTAGTGTTATATGCTAGCTGTCAGAAACCACAACTCCCCGCAACTCTTCTTTTATTTTTTAAGATTAGAGAGAACACAGACTGTAATAACTTTAAATATTAAAACACTGAGGTACTTTTTCAGTATACATATATTTATTATAAACAACTAAAAATAAAAAATAGCAATACATCTTCCTCCTATTCAATTAAATTAAATGAAAAATACTGAAATATAAAATGAAAAAAAATCTGAAAGCTGCATATCTTATTTTTCCATTTAGTCTTCATAATCATAAAGAAATTAAATAAATCATAAATCATTAAATAAAATCATAAATCATTAAATAAAATATGATGTGACACATCGCTCATTGCATTTTGTTTTGGTTTGTTGGAATCTACAAGTGTTGTCTTATTCAGAAAGTACTGAACAATCCCAGATTTGTTCATCTGTATTTTGCAATGAAATGTTCATTGCTGTTTTTGATCTTTGCGTTGTTCACATTAGCACTGGGATTGTTTTGGGAAGAAGTTGGTGCATCTGGACACTAATCAGAAAAGCTATAATCATGAGCAAGTAGGAAAAGTATAAACATATCTGTACAGGAAAACTGATTTAAGAGAAAATATATCTAAGCAGGGTAACAATACAGAACACATGAGCAGAGCATGACTGTGTGGAAAGGATGATATTTGCATAGTACATCAATATCTGAGGTAGACATATAAACATTTTCACTTTTTCAACTTAGAGAAAAATTGATAACAACATTTTGCAAAACGTATTACTTTAATGCTTTTCTGCTGATTTTCTCATCAGATTTGTAATGTCATAATATGAATTAAAAAGAAAAAATGGGTTGCATTTCAAAGAAAAAATAGTTTAAAGCATGAAGAAATCATAAAATCATTCTTATTTCCATTTAAACATATAAAAGTGAAATGTGTCTTCAATTTCTAAAACTCCACTTGATTCTTCTTTTGATTTTTTTTTCTGCTCAATTAAAGAAGTATAACTTTCCTTTTCTGTGGAATGCAGATTTAAATTTCAGTGTGTAGCAGGGATACAAAAATAGATGTGAAGCTTCTGGCTAGTTGTGCATGGAAAAAGAGTGAAATTTTACTTCACAAAAAACTGTAGCCAATATACGATTGGTTCTTATAAATGCTTTTGTTCCGTTTCTGTTCCATCCAATAAAAACATTTTGTTGATTATATAATGCAATTTATAGGCCTTATACTCTTTATAGGTTTCAGTTCCTATAAAGTTCTAAGCACAAAAATATTTGAAAGACACCATAGACACCATTATTTTTACTGGAGACCATCAATAAACAGGCTTATATGTTTATATGATATTGCACAAGTATTACAAATACCAGCTTTAAATCTACTGAACGTTAGGAAAGCTTTCATGCAGTTACATAAAAATTAACTATATTTATAGATTTGTTTTTTAAAATTCTATCCACATGTTTTTTTTTTCCATTGAAAGCTATTAAATTATTTAGTGAAATTAATTAAACTACATGATATACATGTCATATATTTCACATTAAGTATCTCATCTTTTCAAGGATATATACTTAAGTGTGAATAAATAATGAGTGCACTGATATGATACAAGGAAGTGTCATATAGGCTTATATGAAGACAGAGATATATAAACTGGTTAGGATGCCAAAATCAGATGCTATCTGTAAGACCAATCTATTTCAGCAGTGTGGCTGCTGACCTGGGTTTTTTTTTGCGGCATTTTTTGGTGTTCTTGTTGTCTGTATTAATTTTTTTTATTTTTTTTTTATTACACTTTTAAATGGGTTAGGTCTGATACAGCTCTGCATTGTGCCAGGCAGACAAAACATAAGTGATATTATGGAGCCAGGGCAGATTTCAGCTTCTGTTTCTTTTGGAAGAACAAATTGCATATAGACAGAAGCAGATGTGCACTAGCAAATAGGCATATACAAAACTAAACATATTAGCACTGGAATGATACCGGCTTCTCCAAATGATATCTGACTGCCATTGTTTAATGCTATCATAGCAAACTTGGACACTGCAGAGGAGCTAAATACACAAATCACACAAACCCAAGACATTTTTAGCATAATCTGAAAATTCTATTTATACTGGTTTATTCTGATTAAAAGTTAAATCTAGTCTTATGTAAAGGAAAAAAAAAAGTCATTTAAGTGGCCATAAGGTTATCTTTGTTATATTTCACTTAAAAGTGTATATTTTTTGGTTAAATTTGGGTCCCTGTCCAGGTGCTACTGTTACCATTTTGGGATCTGCAGCTTAGAGCTTTCCAGAGTAATTTTTTTGACCTTCTTTAAATAGGCCAAAGATATCCATCCCATGTTTCAGAAGTCTGGATGCTTAATTCCAGTTTCAGATAATTCAAAATGCAAAACCGTAAAGTTCTTAAGATAAAGATTATTGTGGAAATGCTAAAAAACTTTTATCTGATATTGAAAAGAAGGATTCTGTAATCAGAATTAGGTTAACTATGCTTTATCCTTCCTTATTATGATTGGCTTCCTCAAGTTAAGACAATAAAGTGAAGCTACCAACATGTATGCAATTGATCTTCACTGCTTTAATGTAATTAGCTCTTAATTCTCTCATTAGGTCATCTGGATTTGTATAAATTTTTAAAGTGATTCAAAGAAATGCCTTTATTATTACTGTATACAGTTTAATGCATGCTCCATAGAATCTCAGGAGTGAACACCCACCAGCTCCCCTCTCTGTCTCTTTTCTCTGTGTCTGCATTCAATTTCCATGCTTCTAACAACCAAGCATGCAGTCTCAACAGACTCCCCAAGCAGGTCTGCAATCACTGTATATCATATATATACAGTGTATAGAGCAATCACTGCTCTACTATAGCTTGCATACATCCCAGACTCAGAATTTGGCTGATTTATATGAAGGATACTTTTTGTTTTGGTCTCTTTTTTTATGTCTTGGAATATAAAATTGCCAATATTATTCTGATAAATATTTTGTCTTATGTCTTTGTTATGGATTTGATCCCATATGCCTTAGTAACACCCTTCTTCACACAAGCTTCTATTAGAAATGAAGAATCAAGAGACTTAGTGAGCTCATTACTGAACAAATCAGTTTTGACTGAAAAAACCTTTCCAATATTTGGTAAAATCATATATAGTGTATGCATCCCAGCAGTCAACATTTGGAGAACCTCCTATTTTTTAGCTGGGTTTTGTTGTCTCCTTATCGACCCTTCAAATTAAAAATACATCCATTGTATCAAGCTAGCTGTGTTTCCCTGGACTTAAGAGTTTTCAGTACTTGCAATTGTACCTCTTGTGTGCAGATGTTGTCTATTAATAGAGTAAGACATTGCTGTTATTTGGATTGGTACAGGACTAAGATATATTAGAGCATGCATTCACTGAAAAACAGGAAGAGGATCAAAAAACCCAAGAAAAACAAAACAGGAGATTTCAGAGAAAAATTGCCTCTAATATTTACCCAGAAAAAAAGGGGGCTACAACAATACAGTAATTGTACACTTTTATTAAATCTCTTCCTAGGACAGGGCAGCTAAAATATGTAAAGTGACAAGCCAGCCTAGTTATGAATCTAGAGTTGAAAGTAGGAGGCTCTTGGGGACCACAAGACATGCTCCACATGTGCAGTAGATCCTTCTTGAAGTCACACACTCAACAATGTTGCTCCTCCAATGTCCTACCTGCTGAGATGTCATGCAACCATGCAACTTCCCAAAGCCATATTTACGAGAGGTTCACAAAACTGGCAGTACTTTTCATGAGAAAAAATTCTTTTTGACAGAGGTATTTTTTTTCACAAAAAAAAAATCAATTATGTTTTTTTCCTGCAATTTCCTGATAAAAATCTACCCATAGATAGAGTGAAAAAAATCTGTCTTCTCTTAATATCAAAGCATTGAGTTTTAGCTGTCTTTTATTTCTACAGTGTGTTTTTCAGATATAAATGATGCTCACAATTCCCCAAGGACTTAAGAATTATCATGGATCCATCTTGTGCCTTCCTATATATCCAGCAGACACCAAGACCATATCCTTCAGCAGAACACCACAAATGATAGCTGTTAGTTATGATTACATCTAGCCATATTCTACAACATTCATTATGGTTAAGTCTGATAACTGAATACCATTAATATCTGCACAAGCTTCCAATCCAATCTAATAACAATCATGACTTCTGTTGTTTGCTGGGAAGATGTAACAAAACAAACTCTCATTCTGAGTGAAGGATGTTTCTCTTAGAGCCTTTGAATTTTACTCTTTTTTAATTTTAGTGTGACCTGTTGTTCTTGTATCACAAGCTATTGACTTCAGCAGCACCTGAAACAGCTTTGTAAACTCCATGCCTAATTCTTTTTCTTACAGTACATATAGTAAACCTGGGATTCACTTGAACTTATGGTAAGAGAAGTACAGAAGTTTGCATGTCTTTTCTCAAAAAAAAGTCTCTTCCATTTTGAAAGTGATAGTAATATTCTCAAAAAGTTTATGTTAGCACATATCACCTCATGTCACAAGGAAACATCATCTTTAGTTTGAACAGCTTGGTATAAAACCCCCAGGAAAATAAAACCATATGATACTACAAAGCTACAAAAAAATGGTTCAGAGAATGAAACCTAAATCACCTGGACTAATTCAGGTTTTCTGCCTTTAGCAATGATGCTGAACTAGACCAAAATGCTATCAGTTCCTATAGGAATCCCATTCTCATGTGTGAATTCTTAATAGCAGCCATTGTCATGCAAGTTCAGAACCACTTTGAAGAGATCTGGTTTAGTAGTGAGCCCTCTGGTAGTTACAATAACAAATAAAGAGGTCACATACTGAACACTAGAATATCTGCAGCAAATAAATCTATTAAAAGTGATATATTTTATAAAATGTGTTATTAAGACGAGTGGTAAAGAAAAAAGTAAAATGGAAGAATAAGGAAAAGATTGTAAAACTTCATTGGGAGCATAAAAACAGAGTTAATATTATAAAAATGTTGTAAGGGGTGATTTTAATTCATTTCAGATAATTTCCAATTAAAATTTTACTGGAAAGAAAATCCTTGGCATTAATTAGTTCCTTTAAAAGAAAGATAATCTCCAATAATTAAAGGGTTAGAATTAATCCTTTTTAAAGACAGAACATCCACCTTGTTCACATTGAATTACTCTTCTGAACATTTTTGAAAGGGAATTGTTCAATAGGTATGTGTTCTGTTGAAAATCATCAAATGAAGGAATTTATAAATTCAATTTTCTTTGCAATGACTTGAAATATGCTATACCAGATTATCTTTATTATTATCTACCATAACATACAGTGTAAACAGCCTGTATTTATACTCATGGCGACTGTAAAATTGCTGGACAGTTGTGTTGGCTCTTAGAAATATCAGTTTTCAAGCATTTATATAATGTCAGTCTATAGAATGTCATATAGGAGATGCAATGTCTGTTTTAGATCAATACCACGGGAGGTTAAGTATTTTTTCAGTAAGTCTTTGCTATTCAGTTTTCAGATGCCCCCTTTGCAATACTGTGGACTTGTCTCAATGCAAAATGCAGGAAATAAAATTGAAATTGTAGAAAACTCTGAATTGCATGATTATAAATTATTTTGTCTGGTATACTTTCAGCATTGAATTTATGTCTTCCGATTCCCTATCAGAAGCTACCATATACAGCAACTCCAACGTCAGATACTAAGTTTAAAGATAAGATATAAAAATTTGGAAATAGAGCTGTTACAAGAATGTGTGCTCTCTAGTGAAAAATAATTTGAATAAATTCACTTGAACAGAAAAATGCCAGGTCATGTCTTGAAATTAATTAGAAAAATGCTGCTCTGGGTAATTGCTGGACACAGGTTTTGTATTTTCTTTGCCGATTTGGACAAATCAGTGAAACGCTAGCAGAGAGTAAGCAAATGCATGCATCATAAAATTAGTCATTGTAAAAAAACTGTGAGGATGAATGCTAACATTGGGAAAGTCGATAATGCTGAGGATGATCAGACACCCCTTCCAGACAGGAAACAGATGTTTCTTGTCAAAAAATAATTGTCATTATTAGATTCTAAAATGACTGTAACAATAGAAGATTTGGTGACATTATGGCCTTAAAAGGATTGGAAGGGTCAGATACTTGAAATTTAGGATGGAAGACATTATCCCTCTATTTTGAAGAAAAGGAGTGATTTGTGCAAATAAGCTGGGATGGTTTTTTACTACGTGTCTTTCTTTCTTTATTTTTTTCCTATTTTTCCTTTTCCATTGTCTTTTAGATTTTGGAGAATCTAAATTAATCTGATTATCTAATTAATCTAATCACTATGTGATTATGGCCACAGTTTCTTTTTCAAGCTGAAAGAAGCACTTAACTAGACTTTGGATTGGATGCCGTTATGATACTTATTACATTTGATTTAGATGAGGTAATGAACAGGTCAAAAAGTAAATGTAGCCCATCCCTCTGTCTGCATCTTACTTCAGAATACATCCCACTGATTTCATTTGAATTGCTCGTGGGACTATAGTAGTCCAGTCTGAATGTTCATCAACTAGGAAGATAAAATCCTGGTTCCCAGAACCCTCCTTACATATGTTATATATTCATTACATAATCTTTCTTGCTTCTTCTTTCAGTCACGGCATATTACCTACGCTCACAGGCCAACTCTAAACTCTAAATAGTCCCACTGGAATGCAGAAGTATCTTGGGTAAACTAGTCTCCTTTTCTTTGCCTTCTGAAAATTAAAACAGCAAAGTATGCGTGAAAGCTCCTTAATTCAAGCTTCAAATAGCAGGTCCTGCATTTAAAACATGGCTTGTTTCTTCATCTTTATTCTGATTTCTGCGTCTTTTCCTGGCAGACATTAATCTCCCCCTCTTTAATATAGAACACTGAAGGAAGGGAGGAAGGGGCACCAATTAAGCCTCTGTTATCTCAGTAAAGACAGGCAATTTCTTCACTAATTGAATTAAAGATTGTAGAGGGCAGCCATTTGCCTTTAATCCAAATTTGTTTCTGTAATTAATAAAACATGTCTCTGATGCTGAAAAGTTACAATCATAAACTTAACTAATATTTGACCTCAAGGAAAGATCATTTTTCCTAACACATGGAGAAATGTATTTTCAGCAAAGTATATTCGGTAAGATCAGCAGCCACTGGCTTGGGATTTGCTTATGCATAAGACAATATTTTATTAAAAAGAAAGAAGATTACACTAGATGGTAGTATAAACCCTCATAAATGGATAACTTTCTCACTGAGAGAAACAGCAAATGTAATGCCTTAAGGACACCACTGGATAAATAATGTAGTGTATAAAAACTGAACCTATGCCTTGGTACGAACTTTACACTGTGTTTGGGTGCTGGCACATATGAGGAATTTGAGGGTATAGTTTTGTTTTATGTTATAGCCATATAAAAATGCAAATAAAAATATTTCTTTTTTTTATTGTTCTACTTATCCTTTGCATTTTGTTACACAAGAATCACAACTGAGCATGTTCTCTAGCATCCCAACCCTCCTACACATTTTTAGTTGCCCATATGGAGGTGTCAGATATAATCTGAAATATGGGATTAGTATCAGGGTTCGCAGATATTACTCTTGTGGCAAACATCTCACAGAAAAGACAGCACACTTCACTGTGTACCAGTGTGCTATTATCACAGGAGGTGCAAAAAAGAGTATGTTTAAGCAGCTTCTAAAGTGATACTTTAACTGTGGGATAGAGACACCAGCAGTGTTTAAGGAATAAAATAGTCTCCAACCCAGTTAGCTAGCCTGTTTTCTTATCATTTTACCAATTTTTAAATCTATTTCCAGAGATACAAAACATTTTCCAACAAACCTATAGAGAAACATGATGCAGTCTTTGTCAGAAACAGTCATTTATGAAATATCTCTTTTCGTTTTAATTTCTGTTGAATCTAAGTTAGCAAGATTCTTAATATTATGCCCAAAATTCTTAAATTTAATATCTCAACTTGATGATTTAGATGTAACACAGAGTACAAAATATCATAACTCATTTTTATGAAAACATTGGAATGTAGATTACATGATGCACATTTATTTCAGTGGGCACTGGATGGAACTTTGAGTGATGGATTTTTACCAACATTATTTTAGAAATACCAATTCATTTTATATGTAATTAAATGAGGAACACATATTTAAAAATAAGTTGAAGACTTCAAATGAAAACTCTACAGATTAGCACTGAATGTTCATACTCTAAATTTTCTTCATGAATATTCAATTAAATGGCACAAAATCCACAAGCTCACAGTTTTCTTGCTTTACAAAGATCTCTAAAAATAAAGACCTAATTTGCTAAAATAATAGTTAGAGATTTATGTTGGACTAATATTAAAGATGCCAAGAGTATTACACTGGTATTTTATTGGGGTAAAGTCATGGTGATTTAGGCCTGAAAAATTTTAAAGCCTATTCAATTTGTTTTAACAAGAAAAAGGTCCAAAAATCTGAAGAAATAACTGCAATACCACAATACATACAGAGAAACACGCCCAAGCCCTGACAGCTTGCTTGGAAGCCTCTTGCTAGGTAGCACACCACTCTTCCTTTTCATGAAGGAATATAGGATAAAACTAGCACTCCAATTAATGAAAATACAATGTACAGCATTTTCAGCATAAAAATTTCATTCAAAGAAAGAAAAAAATGAATTCAGTAATATAAACTAAAGGGTGAAAAAAAGAAAAATAAAATTTAAAAAAAATGACCCACAGAATACAGTTACTGGAAAACAGGAGTTTAATTTCTTAGCCAGTATAAATCAGCACAGCTTCCCTGGCACAAACAGATCATTGCCAGTAAACCCAAGAGTTGGGAAAAAATACAAAAAGGTTATTATGGAGGAAATGAAAGGATTAGAGCAATAGAAGATTCAGAAACATCCTTTGCTTTATTGCATACACATCTGTGCTTCTTAAATATATGGGTGTGCATTTGAAACCAGATGAAAAATTTAGATTTAGTATTTTTTTTTAGTATTTGGATAACTTAAAAACACATGCTCAAATTGGAGAACTATCAGTGTTTTTCAAAATGTGGGAAATTCTTAAAGAACATACTTTGTTCTCAGAAAAAGGCAAAATGAAATAAAAGTGCTGTAAAAAACATCCACCTCTGCACTGACAAAATAAATAAATCAAAACATGATCATATGCTTGCAGGAATATCACTGTCGTATCTTTTCCAACTGTTGCATACTTGATCAGAATTCTGGTCAGAAAGCCACAGTAGGTTGCTGTTCTGGCAGAGTATGCCCATTATGTGTCTCAGTGTTCAACAAGAAACTATGATAAGCATCAAAGATCAAAGAGTTGATGAGACCATGGAATAAAGGGTTTCCTACTGTGAAATGTTTACCATTCTCATTGCAGGGAAGACAACTTGGATAAAACGGGCAAGCCACTATTATGTGATTAATAAATATAACATCAGATTACATCCACTCATTCTGGAACCAATTTTTATTTCTTTCTCAGATGTGGTAAAGAACCTTCTCTCCGGCTGAAGAACCTTTTCCTAATACCAGCCTAAACATCCACTCACACAACTTCAGGCCATTCCCTTGGATCGCTGGAGAGAAGAGGTCAGTGCCTGCCCCTACTCTTCCCCACATGAGGAAGTAGAGCTGCAGTGGAGTCTCTCCTCAGTCTCCTCTTCTCCAGACTGAGCAGACCAAGTGACCTCATCGCTCCTCATGTGACTTCCTCTCTAGGTCCTTCACCACCTTCACCATCTTCCCAATCGCCTCCTCGCTTTCTATTAGGTTTACATCTTACATTGAAGTGCCCAGAACTGCACACAGGACTCAGAGGAGGCTGCAGAGCAGAGGGGGACAATCCCCTCCCTTGCCCGGCTGGCAGTGGTGTGTCTAGTGTCCCCCAGGACACGCCTGGCCCTCCTGGCTGTGAGGACACTGCCACCTCATGCTCAACTTGACCCTCAATGGGACCCCCAGGTCCCTTTTCATAGCACGGCTCTCCAGCCTCTCATTCTCCAGTCTGTCCATGCATCCAAGGTTTCCCCATCCCAGGTGCAGAATCGGTCGCTTGTCTTTGCTAAGCTTCTTACAGCTGGTGTTTGCCCATGCCTCTGATTTGTCCAGGTCCCTCTGCCTTCTAAAGAGTCAACAGCTTTTCCAAATTTGCTATCATCAGTAAACTTACTTAGTAACACTTCAAGTCTTTCATCCAAGTCATAAAATGAAGGCATTGAAAAGAACTAGCCCTGAGATGGAGCTCTGCATAACCCCACTAGTGACAAGTGTCAGCCTGATGTAACCCCATTTATTTTAACCCTTTGGGCCAGTTGTTCACCCATTACATTATGTACTTTTCCAAGAAATGCCTGTTTTCTCAAGTATGTGCATCCAGTATAGGTAACAAATCAAGAAGATATAAGAAGCCTCTCAGTTTGACTGCAGTGCCCCTTACACTTCTTAAGTGGTATGTCTCATTATTACACTTATACTTAAATCTCTCATTTAGTTAGAAGTCAGTATTCTTCATTTTCATGCAAACATGTATGCAGAGATGTTAATCTTCCGTATTCTTTCTTCTCTGAAATTGTTGAAGTACATTTGGCATGACAGCCTTGTAGTCTGTGTGTTGGTGGTACCAGCAATAACAACATTTATGAATATAGATACTCCTGTTTTCTGCATCTTCTGGATGTGCTTGTTAGGAAGTAATTGCAGACCTTGCACAGGTTTTATTGTGCTCTTATTTATTCTCACTCAAACTATTAGTATTGAAACATTTGATGTTCTTTTTTTTTCTGTACAATTCTTGTCTGAAAATACTTACAAGTTTTGTCTGTCTTATCTATGGTAATCCCCAGAGTAGCGCAGAAATTGAGAGCAACTGCCACCTTGCTGGTGGCAACATCTTCATGAGGGGAGGTGGAGGGACAAGTATGACCTCTTTGCTCTCATGACCCCTGACACAGCTCAAGGAAATGGCATGAGACTGAGTCATGGGAGGTTTAGGCTGAATATCAGAAGAAAGTGTTTCACCCAGGGGGTGGCTGAGCACTAGAACAGGGTCCCCAGGGAAGTGGCCACAGCACCAACACTGGCAGAGTTCAGGAAGAGTTTGGACAATTCTCTCAGACCCATGGTGTGACTTTTGGGGTGTCCTGCACAGGGACAGAATTTGCACTCAGTGATCCTGATGGGTCCCTTCTAACTCTGCCTATTCTATGACTCTATGATTCTACATGCCATGCTCAGTGTTACATCCCTCTTTCTGGCCCTTGGATCCACCATTCTTGGATCCAGATTGAATCAGATACAAAAAAAAAAAAAAAAGATGTAAAATATCCTCATTCAGTCTGTGGACAAGCAGTTAAATTCTTTTCTCAGTAAGTGAGAGATGGGGGCTAAAAGGCTTTTGGCATATGGAAAAAAACATTAAAACAAGAATCTTGTTTATAGAGAGAATATTTTATCCAATATGTTGAAATGCATATATTGTGAGGCTATAGTTGTGAGTTGTATTGAGTTGTGATGCACTGTATCACTGGATTCAGAATATAGATCTTCAGAAGACTTATAAAGATATTAATCAGGTTGAAGTCCATATCATGGTGACAATAAACAAGACTGCTAAAGTGGAAGAATTATTCCTGGCTAGTATTTGCACCTGGTACTCAACCCCTAAAGCTATTCTACCTTTTAAATGAATAGAGGTACTGTAGATGAATCTCTTGATATTAAGCCATAGAATTCCACCAAAATCCCATTTTAGGAAAACAAAGTAGGAATTCGGCACATAATTTCTATTGCCTGTTCATCCAGTTATGTGCTAAGTTGGTCTCTGCTATCTTTTCATATTAACTGTCTCTGCAGACAGTTTAAAAAAAATGGTTCAGTGCTGTTTTCTGTAAAACATCCAGTTTAAATTATTTCCAACCTTGATGCTACTGTGATAAAATTCTTTGTTGTTTTTCTGTGGTTTTTACTTAGAACATGATGCTCCCACATTTGGTGAGGCTCTGCCAAAGCCACATGTGTCTGTTGGCATGTTGGATGGTAGAAAATAGAAAGATACATCAATCAAAAGAATTGAGAAAAGTGACTTATGTTGAAGATTTTCAGTTTGTTTCCATTTTCATTTTGATCTAAGCTAGACCACTTAGTGTAGTGTTCTGGCCCACTGGATGCTGTTTGATCACTTGGACTACATTCAATACATTCTTGTGCGTGCTTGGAGTTTTGCCTGTTTGCCAAATGCGTCGCTACAGCCTATTAGACCTTGAACTCGTGCTGGGCACAGCAACGTGGCCTGACAGTGCCTGTTGATGAGTGCAGTGTACATGCTGCACATGTATATTAAAGTTAGGTACTTACTATTTATTCACCCTTACTTTTCTTTCCCTAATGCATTTCTTACATCATGCAGTGCAATGAAAGCATATGTCCCACTTGTAGCAGCAGTTACAAGAAATCAAGTGATGCCAGACTGTATTTTTAAATAATGAAAGATACAATAACTATATTATAAACACATTACACAAATCAGTGTTTCAGCAGTATCTCAAATATATCATTCTATATGACTTCTATGTCTGAAGCTGCTTATATTTGTCACACTTTTATTACCTCTGTTATGTCTTTTTGTTATCACAACCCAAATTAACTTAAGCAGGAACAATTTTGTTTTCTTAATGAAGAAAAATCTGGAAGTAAAAAAAAATCAGTATTAAGGCAATGAAAATGTTTGTTTATAGCTATAAAGAAAGGGAATAACTAAAAAATTCAATAGCAATGGCTGTGAAAACATATGTGAGCAAAATTGAAATTCAGCCCTTTCTAAATTCATACAGTTTCTACTCTTACACAGCCAGAAATACCAAAGATCTAATGCAATCTACTGTAAGAATAATACTCTCTCATGTCATACTAAAAGCAAAGCTGAGTTTTGCTTTCATGCAACGATAATCCAAGCTGCAAAACATTTCAAACACCGGGATAAAAGACAATTCCTGTCACGATTAACTTGTTTCTTATGCATAAAACTAGTCATAAAAGGAAGATAAATAAAAAAAATCTCTGAGACAATATTTTCTAAAACAATATGCAGTAGGAATGAGTACATCACCAAATGGATACCAACATTTTTCACAAGCATCATGTTGTAGAATTTTAAAAGGAGAGATGAAAGATGGTATCAGTTAGCTGCTCTGAAAATATTTCTGAGAAACTCCTCCCATGACTGAGAGGTAGCACGAAGCCTATTTGAAAATATAACAAATGGCAGTGCATCCATCTGAGGTATGAGGTGACATTTCATCATAAATAAGATATGATAGCTGGGTATTTCAAGGTTGTTAAGGTCCTTGAAAATGAAGGAAACTGGATTATGTGTGATTGTAAAGAGATTATGAAGTAGAAGTAGCTGATGGAAAAAAATTAAAAGGAAGGGCAAAAGGCATGAAAAAGTAAATGGATAAGCATACGTAGGTCAGGACTTCAGTGGGTGTCAAAACAGGGAGAAAATATTGTTTTAACTGAAAAGACTGAAAAGCAGTGTATAAGTATCTAGACAAGGTCTTTAGCTCTGTAATTTGCAAAAAACTACACCTTAAACAAGTGCAAACAAAAAAAAAAAAATAAAATTGGGCTCTGAAGAGCCAGAGTGATATCAAAGACAAAAAATGCCACCTGAAAGTGAGCTGCTGTCATGGCAGCTGTATTAGCTGCATTTCTGTGTCTTAGCAGCTCTTCAGAGCCCCTGCTGGGATTGTTACCAGGGGATGATGTAATGGGAGTGACTTTCATTTGCCAGGTGAGAAAGTTGTGCTGAAACAATAAGCAGAGAAAGGCTAATTTGACTGTGAATTGTTCTTGTGCATCACATTTTCTGTAGAAAAAGGCCCTGGAAGAACAAAAGTAAGGAATTGGAATGGAGGATGGAAGGAAAAGGAGCACTGGCTGTTCTTTGAAAGACCAACTGTTCTACATAGAACTGTTCTACATAGGTGAAGAGTGACCAGGAAAGAAGAGACTCAAGAAATGAAAATCATGCAGGTTTTCAGGAAGATTTTGCTTAATAGCACTGAAGGAAGTTGATCAGTCATGGAGCATAAAAGGGGCACAACTGGGTTGAATTTGGCTAGGTTTCAAAATTGTAGGAGGGGTATCCTTGTGTCAATAACTGATTACATAGCTTTAGTCCCTCTTAAATTCTATTGATCGTACTGTTTTTAGTAATACACCTTGAATGTATAACTGAAAGTAAATATAGTTGCCATACAGAGTTTTTAAAAGTTAATATTAAAGTTTTGTTTTGGTTCACTTTCTATTTCTAAGCTCATTCCTCCTTCGGTATAATTAATTATCACATGATACCTCACAATAGAGGCAGAATTTTCCTTGCATCTTTTTTAAAATATGTATTTAAAAGAAAGGATTTGAATTTGGGTTTCTTGATTTCAGAAAAATATAGTTTAGTTGGGCTTAATTAAGTTGTCTTTTTGCATTTTAACTGTTCTATGATTTTATGAAGTTTTTGTTTTAATATTTTAGAAAAACATCCAAAAATGATACAAAAGAGACAGAAAATCCTTTTTGGTGCCCTCTTTTAGGGTAGTGGGTCTGCAGCAGGCCCACTAATGATGCTTCCTCTTTGTTTTAAGTAAACAAAATCTCATCTTTAGTAAATGCTCTGGAGGATTGGCCTATAACTGACTATTACCTATAGCTAAGTGACGATTCAAGAGGACTATCTGGAAAATAAAATGAAATTCTTCAGCACAATTTTTAGGAAAAGACAGTCTTTTGGAAAAGAAGATCTCACAGAAAAATATACATCCCTGGCCATATCGGCTTTTATTTCATATGCAATTCAATAGGCATCCACAAATAGGCAAAAATCTTTAGAAGCAAAACAAAACAAAACAAAAATGAAACAAAACAAAATAAAGCAATAGAACTTTAATGTACTGCTGGGATACTAGAAATGCAGAGGTACTTCTATAATAGCAGCTCCCAGGGCTTTCACGTGGGTTTTTTTTGAATTATCAGCAAAACAAAAAGTCATGGTACAAATTTTTGTAGATTTTTATGTGCCTAGAGTGTAACTTTAGTAGAATTTTCAGTAGGAGCAATGATCCTCGATTCAATGGCAGTCTGGCATTTGAGCTACTTAAATATCTCTCTTAATTATCTTCAGAAATCTAGTCCAAGGTATTTTCCTTGGTTACAGATTTCATAACTGCTGTGTTTATTATCTCAAAAACCAAAATACTGTAATTTTTCATGCATATTTCATTTCTGTATTTCAATGCTATTTCAGTGTACAAATGCTCATTTCTTTTTTTTTTTTTTTCCCTGAAAAAAAAACAACTCTGTGACTATGCATCTGTTGCCTTTTCATTTCTAGGTAAAAATGATCATGAGGCATGTAAATGTTTGAGTACTACATGTGTTGACATTCATCCCTCTCAGAAATTGTACAAATAAAGATTGCTCTTTTAATTTTCCCTTTGGATCCTCTGGTCCAGTGGAAAATGACTTGGCCCATGGCAGGAGGGTTGGAAATAGGTATTTTTAAGGTCCTTTCCAACCCACCACATTCTATGATTTTATTACAATTACACTGTAAAATGGCCAGTATTGACCAATTCTATATCTCTTTCTCTGTATAAATATTTCCCCTCCCCAAAGAAAAACAGATTGGGAGCAACAGTTCTTCATGTATCACTTTATCTTTCAGCTGTCCCTCCAGCTGGCAATGACTTCTTTTCTGTGCCACTTTGAAGTGCAAATTTTTGATGTTAAAAATCAACTACAAACGTGCTTCTGAAATGGCAGCTGTTATCTTCTGAGATAAAGTTTGATCCTGGGCAGGCTGTCATGTTTAATTCCAAAACAAAAATCACACTTCTTGAGAAGAAATACTAAATCTACTAATTGCAGCTAAATACTTGCTGAATGCCAACTCTACTAAACAGTTTCTATAATTCAGGCACTATTTAGCTGAGTAAACATCAAGTGCAACAGCATAGATATAACTTGTAAAGGTGGCAATTTCAGGTGAGTTTCCAGAGAGGTGTTGCAGAGAGAATATTGGATGCAACTAGACAGAGCTTCACCAACTGGTAGAGGTATTGAATCTATTATATTAGAGCTATAAAATGCTTGCAAGAACATAAAACACTGCATTAAATTAGGAAAAAAGGACCCTAGGTAAACTAGGAGGAAATATAGGGAAAAAAAAAAAAACACGAAAACAAACAAAACAAAAAACAAACCACTGATTTTTTAAGCTCTAAAACAGTTCTAAGAAGTGCAAACAAACATGACAATTCCATTTGCATTTCCAGAGATTCTTTCATATGTATTACTCTTATTTTGTCAAATGCTTTGTCAGGTTCAGTTTTGAGGTTCTAATAATATCTAGTCAATGTGTGATGTTTTTCCTTTTTCCTGTGTTAGTTGCTGTGGACTGGAACAATTGCACTGAAGTGTCTAAGGAACAGAAGAAATGGAAGATTTCCAGATTCCCTGACAGTCAGGTTTTTTTTATTTTAAATTAGCACTGTTTTAAAACATTGTTTCTTAATAGACTATGGCAGTTGGACTAAATGGAAATACAATGCAGAGAAAGAGGCCAGCAACAAGCTTCACTCAAAAAGAAGTTTTAAATGTGATTTATCTGAACAGCAAATATCCTAGCTCAATGCACCACCTGCAAGGTTAGTGCGACTCTGTGGATCATTAAATATAGACTACATTCGTGTCTATTGTTTTAGTCTTCATTCTTTTTGAGAACCTCTGTAATCGTGCTCTCCCACTGTGATTAACCCTTTCTCCTGCTTGTGCCCTTTCCTGCATTCCAAATAACCCATGGAGAGATAATCAGTGTCCTGATTAGAAGATATACAGATATATGTAAAAGAGTGGGACCAATGTCAGCAGCAATTAAGAAAAACACAAATTGCCATCTCATTTGAAACTTTTTAATTGTACTTGTTATCTGAAAATTACTCTTCTCAAATAGTCTTTAAATATCACAGAATCACATAATAGCTGGGGTTGGAAAGGATGTCTGGTGATTATCTATTGCAACTCCTCTGCTGAAGCAGGTTCACCTAGACTAGGTGGCACAGGATCATGACCAAGTAGATTTTTAATATCTTCAGAGAAAAATTAGTTTCCATAGTTCTAAAATTTGACCCAAATGAATTCACTTTATCTGTCTGTCTGTCTATCTATCTATCTATCTATCTATCTATCTATCTATCTATCTATCTATCTATCTGTCTGTCTATCTAATGTATCTGATATTTGTGGAATTTTACACTAGCTTCTCTGACATTTTGAAGTCTGAACAACTTTAGTCCTGCAAATGAGCATTTTAATAATGTTGATTGAGAGTCAGCAACAGACGAATGCTCAGTTCATAGCTGTGTTACTGTAGCAAGAGGTTAGTCCAGTCCCAGTCTTTATCAATCTTCTCTCTTAAAGAAAGGATAGTTATGCACTTCCATAAACCTGGAAAAGAGACAAAACTCTTGTTAAAGTTGCATGCAACAGGGAATACCATGCATTTTCCCTTTGATTCACTGGTTTTTACTTGTGATATTTTCTTCTGCTAAAATGGAAAAACATAAATAAAATTTATTGTGAGATTTTTCTAATGAGAAATGCCTTAATTTTGAGACATTTACCTGGAGAAATTAAGAAATGTTGCACATTTTATTGGAATCCTCTGCATATTTTCCCCATTTTTTTTCTTATGCACCTTAAATAGGACATTATAGAAAAGAGAAAGAAAAAGACAAAGACAAATGAAAAGAAGAAGGAATCTATATATCTCTATACAAAGGGTTACACAAGGTACTTGGAGGTTTAAGAGTTATACTGGTACTTGGAAGAAGTGAGAGTAACACTGGAATGTTATGAAAATATGGAAATGAAGGAAGGTCAAAGGAACTGTTTTAGTCTTGGATGGAGTAAAGTCATAGCAAGAGCCATAACAAAGATCTTCCTTCTGCAAAGATCTTCCTTCTTCCTTCCTTCTATTTTATCTTACTGCACTATGTATATTTTAATGTTAAAACATTGTCTCAGATGGCTCAGGAATATAAATCTCAAAATAATCTTTCTGTGATAAAGAGTTGCCAATGATATTATGTGTCTATATGTTGAAGTCTGGTTCAAATGTTTCACCACCAGAGATGTCTTTTACCCAGCAGGATTTAAGTAATATTAATAGAGCAAGATAAGTACTTCAGTGTCCTGTAACATTGAGGTACTCTGGGGAAACTATTCAGGCTGCCAAACCAATGCTGAATATGTGGGAAATGTGTGCTTTTGAAAGCAATACACAAAAGTAATCAAGAACAAAGAATGTCTTTAGTTATATGCAGCTGGGGAGTGTGCTCAGAATAAGCATCAACATTCTGAAAGACCAAGGCGAAGTCCTTGTTTTTCTTCTTCCATATCATTGTCTGGGCAGGCTCTGCTCCAGATTGTCAGATTGCATCAAACATTACAGCTTCAATAATGGCAAAGTTCATTAGAAGGATATTTCACCAGACTAATAAAGGAGCCCCTTCTTCAGCAGGTTTTTTCTTTCCTGATGAGGAAAAATGGGTGCCCCCATAGAACAACTTTCAGGGATTAGCCTGATTGGCAAAGGGAAGAAGTGTGGAAGAGTCAAGATATGTCTGATTACTTATTAATAGCAGTAGACAGCAGGAAATCTTGTTTGCAGGACACATTCTCATTCTAGCTAAGAAAAGATTTTTTGGCAAATACGTTTTTGTCTTAAAATATATATTGACATTCTTGTTCTTATAAAATAAAGAAAGATGCCAACATTGCTTTTCAAAACACTTGTCTGGTATATGTTTGAAGTTAAGATAATAGCTGCTTTCCAGGGCTCAGCTAAAGCAAATATTGCATTTTTTATTAAGTTTATTCCCTGTGTATATTTATGCATTCATATAGAAGCTAAAAATGCAGTATATCATAAATACCTGAGCTGGAAATAGTACAGTTTGGAATTAAATAAATGCATGTTCATTTTGATCCCACAGGTAAATTAATTAGTTAACTTCAGGAGAGTATTAAATAATTTTAGTTGATAAAAACCAGAAAATATTTATATTTCACATAATAAAATCTACACATAATGTAAATGCTGTAAAAAATCTCATCTTTGTTAACAGGTATATAGATGTGGAAATTATACCTACTTGCTATTATGAACAAAAGTGTGGCAATAAAGATCCAGTTTAGCTTTTAAATGGATGAACACTGTCAGAATAAAGCCTATTACCTTATGCTTGATGCTGATATAATATTCTTTGATGTTTACATCTTCTGCATTTATCTAAGGATTGTATACTCAGTATAAAATGAAGTTCACAGCAAAGTAAGGTGCGAGTACTTTTGCAACAAGGAGGCATTTGAACATTTTACCTCTCTGCTGGAACTCCTTAAAATTTTGTAAGATCAGGATTTTGACTAAAAATATAAACATTTTGACCAAAAGGGTAAACAAGACAGAGATAAAACGTCTTAGTGGAAGGAGAGGAAGGATTAAAACTGTGATAATGACACCAGCCCTTTTGAGAAATATGATGTGTAGAAATCCCACCTTCATATTCTTCTCTTAAAGGTGGGAAAATGCTTGCCATTATATTAGAGATTATTTAATAGGTACGTCAGATTTTCACTGATCTTCCTTAAATATTTAAGGACAATGCATGCAAACCTCTAGCTGTGTATGCAAACCCACAGATTTGTGTCAAAGAAATAATTTTATGAGCATGATTTTTTGGAAGTATGTGTGGTAAACCACTTCACATTAGTCCATGTCTAATAACCAGATTATATTTTTCTCAGGTATAACTGCTCGGCCTATTGCCAACTCCTTAAAACATCCCACCTCTTTATTCTGTCATCTTTCCTGTCAAAAGTGCATTTTTCTGAGTAATTGCCATAAAGACATACATGCATACATACATATATATGTGTGTGTGCAGCCATAGAATATTTTAGGAAGCTATGAGTATTTCATATCAGTATTTCATATCTGTCTTTTAAAACATTGCTTTCATAACAGTAGGAAGATCCCAAGTCAAAAACATCTGACTAAATCTGTAAATAATTTAGTTGCCTGGAAATTTGCAATGTTTTCAATTTGTAGTATTCAGTAATAGTGTCTGTTTTATGTAACATATATAAAAAAAGTTTAGAAAAAGAAATTCAAAGTTAACAGTTACATTTACAAATTATAAGAACTTGGAAGAATTTTTCAATATTAGGGAAAATGCAACAATACATCAAATAAAGCAGAATAAATAAGGATCATGGCCTAAAATATCATAAAATTAGACTGATCCTAGAAAAAGTTCAGCTCATACAAAATCTGGCGTGCAATTATCTGAAAAACAGATAATATCTAATGATATAATTACTTGGGAAACAGTCATACTGGAACAGACCATGATTTAACTGTAAGGTTGAATGTACAGAAGTTTATAATGAGATACATTTTCAGTGAGGAAAAACAAAACAAAACAACAAACAATAAGGATGTTACATTCAAAAGTGTGAGAGAACTGTTAAGTGAGAATGCTGCACCAAGTCAAAAAGGGAGAAATTCTTGTACTATTAAGTATTGATGAAAAAAAAGCAACACCAAGGTAAATATAACTTTTGCTTTTTGAATATTTGAGCCACCAGGCTTACAAGTACAGTTGAAGAATATATCTTTCTGAGAAACTATAATAGAAGGTGTTCTGGTATATAAGAAAATGCATTTGTCAAATATAACTTTCTGGATAGTCTTCATGTTAGAGAATTTGAAAGGTACACAGTAAAAGTTATGCTTAAACATTAAAAATTGATAATACAAAGAGGAAGAGAAATAAAAAGGAGAAGATTCAAAAATATATTCTTTGGTATTTGATGAAGATTTTAGCCTGCTAAAGTGTTTCCTAAGTTTGTGTGGTCAGAATGTTTTCTTTGGAATGAAAAAGGGCTCTCTGAATTTAAATGACACAACTGCATTGCTTCTGCAATAGACACAGAAGCTTCAGAGCTTACATTTTGCAGTCCATTAGAAATGTTGAAATATTTCACCTTGAAACGCCTGTATTAATTCTCTTCTTCCACTCCCCCTTCTTCCCAAATACATTAAAAATTCAAGAAGTTTGAAAGTAATATTCTTGTGGCTGTACAAAAGCTTTTATTGGCAGCTTTTGTATTTTCCCTTTAGCAAATGGATTTTTAAAATCTTAATGAACTCTGGATTTGTGACCCACTGCATTATTTCTGCTAAAGAAACAAACCATCTGGACAACACTTCTGTGGGTTTATTTGTATTTATTTAAATTAACAGCAGTGTATGTCATTTTCAACCATAACAAACTCTTTCCATTCAGGTGAATTCTCTGAAGTCTTTAAATTTTATGGCTTGAAGCATTAAAGCTATAGTGAGCACGTTGAAACAATTACACTGAAGTAAAGATGATCATAAAACCAAGACTGTGTGCCTCTCATGTGAAAAGCACTCCTGGAAAGAGAAGAAGAAAGAAGGATAAGAAAGAGGAGTAGAGGGAAGGAGAGAAAGAGAAAGAGAAAGAGAAGAGAAAGAGAAAGAGAAAGAGAAAGAGAGAAAGAGAAAGAGAAAGAGAAAGAGAAAGAGAAAGAGAAAGAGAAAGAGAAAGAGAAAGAGAAAGAGAAAGAGA
>JAYDZK010000268.1:43591451-43612883 GCA_034509185.1 Euphonia xanthogaster | reverse complement strand
AATATAATATAATATAATATAATATAATATAATATAATATAATATAATATAATTAATATAATATAAATAACGTAATATAAATGAAGTTTGATGGCTGGACTGATTTTTTGCTATCTATAACCTACTCTGCTTTCCCACAGGCATCTCACTAAGGACTTTATGTCTTGGCCATAAATCTGTGATCTGTTTCGCCTTCATAAAAATATGTATTCCAATGATGGGAAGATTTCCTATCCCACATGAATTCATATTAGAAGCCTTTCTCCAGGGAAGATGGGATGCTGAGTGATTTTCAAGCTGAAATGGATGAACTGCAAATGTTGAGGAAGGCATGCCAACCTTTTAAGACTACAGCGAGACTTGGAAGGAACAGAATGAGACTTACTCAAAAAAAGCAATCTGAGACTTTGGACATTTAGAGTCTTCCTTTAGGTAGAAGCCATCATAGACTTACTTAATGTGTGTATGAGTAAGAAATACAAACCCTGATTTATTCAAATTAAGTTTCTTATCTTTATAAATTCCTGAATCATCTCTATTACTCAAATTCTGACTCTGTTTGAGCTCAAAGCCCAAAACTTTTACAGTATTTCTGTAAAAGATACTTGAAACAGTCTTGAATGTAAAAGAATTACTTTGTGTAATCAGTGATTATTTTGCTGTGTGTTTTCTCTGACTTGAGAATGGATGAAGAAGTGCACTGAAGGTACTGCTTCATATACCTTGTTGCACTAAACATATTGCATGATTTCAGAAATAAACACCAATGTATTATTTGGATGTTATCAGATTTTGGTACAGGGTCAGAACATACAGAGTCCTGCTTTCCTTGTTACTCAAGAAAGGACCTTCAACAGGGCATGCCTCATCCCTGGAATCATCATCCCTTTGCCCCACCCTGGCAGTGTGCAAGGCCAGATTGGACAGGGCATTGGGTAATATGGTCCAGTGTGAGGTGTCCCTGACCATGGGCAGGGGGGTTTGTAACGAGATGATCTTTAAGATCCCTTCCAATCCAAACCATTGTGTGCTTCTATAATTCTGTGACTCAAGGTAAGACTCAGGGCAGGTATGGTTCCTGGCTCTACCTATGTTTCTGAACTAATGAGCTTTCAGAAGAGAGTGCACTTTTTCTTTTATTAACTCAAAGTAGATATGGGTTGAAGTGTCTGTAAAACAGCATCACAGCAGACTAACGATGATGAGCTGTCTTACAATCTGTATGATCTTTAGCTATAGTTCTAAATTGAAATAGGAATTAGAGAGAAGAAGCAAGAGCTCTGACACATAATCATTTTATTCATAGTTTACAAATGTGTATACATGTTATACATTCTTGCATCATAAAAAGCCCTATTTTTAGTAAGAAAAAAAATCTGCAGTTCAAATGGAGAACTATCATGCTTCCTAGCTAAGATATTGGGCTACAACTGCAGCAGATCAATAACAAAGTTTCAAAAAATGAAAACTCTTGGTTTCTATCTCTTACAATTCTTCTCAGACAAAAACTGCCAATTAAGAGTTTGACCTAGCCTTTCTTACCCATGTGTAAGAAATGAGTATTTCAAGACAAAGACTCCTCAGGTAAAAGGTGCCACAAATTGTCTCAGTCACAAGTACCTTGTATCAAATGCAATCACAGACATGAAGATAGACCTTAAAAGACTGTATGTCCTGAGCATTCTGCCCTTTTGGCATGATGGTGAGGTTGTCGGCAAGCTATAACCCAGCACACTCACTCAAGTGTCTGTGTTTTGCTCTTTCCTCACGGCTGACTTCCATCAGCTGAAACATCAAATGCTTGCTCAGAATACTGAAACAGTTATGTAAAGCTTTTCAGGAAACATCAATTCACACAGATGTTTAACCTCCAAGCCCTGAAGGGATAGCTCTGCCAGTTGCCAGGCTTGTCAATTAATTTTACATTGACAATTGTGCTAATATAGTTTGACACAGACAAGTTTTGCAGCCAGCCAGCCAGATAAACAAGGTAGATGACTCCAGTTCACTGCAAGATACATCTGAACACATAGCACACCACAGCATATGTCTCATAGGTCACACTGCCCAGTTTCACATCAAACTACCATCCCAGATGATCATAACTGCTAGTAAATATTTTTTATTTACCTGAGCACTCTTCCCATTTCTTTTGTGGTCATATTACCACAAATGTGTTCAGGAAATATGAATATGAAATATGAAATATATCTGAATACTTGGCTTACAGTATGAACTGCCAAGCAAGATGAGTACTGCTGAGATGTCCCTGAAATAAGTTTATTGAACCTGAGACACCTCATTCAAATTCTGTCAGCAAACTGGAAGTAGCTTCAAGAAAAAGAACAAATATTTAGGGTTTGAAAGGAATTATTTATAAGAATACCTTAAATAGGCTGGATATGTGCAACTGGGCACACTAATGAGGAAGGTGTGATGAGGATATTATAATTGGCTAGAATTACCTAAAAAAAAAAAGCAAATACAACCGTAGCTATAACATGAGAGAATGAAAGTAGATATGAGGTTAAAATAAGTAAGCTACACCAGATTCCAAAAAATATTTTACACCAAAGAGAAACTGTGGACCAGTTGACCCAAGATAAATAAATTGACAACAACTAGAATATTTAGACAAAGACTGAATACAGCTTCAATCTGGAATCAAACATATATTGGCCAGTGAATACCTTTAAAGGCGTATGTCCTTGTTTCTATCTTCAAATTCTGTGAGGATTACTGAGAACTATAGGTTTTGGGTTTGAATGAGGTTGAAAACTGCAGGGTAAAAAAATTGTTGGAGGTTTCTGTTTTTTCTGTTTTTCTCCTTTCTCTTGCCTTATGAAACTGAATTAATTCTAACCAAAATTATCACTTTCAGAAAATGTTTGAGCATACATAAAGGTTTAATTTCCCTTAAGATGTTAAATAACTATGAGTGTAGGGAAATGAGAAATACTTTCCTTTTGTGAGACTGCAGAAAAAAAATCTGAAATTTTAAAACTGAATATTATGATGAATATAAATGAGTCTAGTGTAAAACCTATGAATTCAAATATTAGTCCTTGATGCTTCCAACCACTAGTATACCTTTATGAAATTGACTGACAGCCTGATTTTGTCCCAGTTTTTCATGGTCATTTAGTGGAGCTGAGGTTGTAAACTACAGTATCTTTGTATCTATACACTGATCATTATGGAAAATAAAAAAAGAAATATGACAGGATAGCCAAAATCCTGGGCTAGTATTGTATGTTCTGCATGCAAGAAATGCTTCTTTATTTCTACCTGGGCAGACTGCTGTAATCCTTAACCATGAGGACAATCACTCCATAAGTGTCTGGAAACATCTGCATTGCATGCTGTAAAACAGAAGATGACTAATTTTTAAAATAATTTTACAGCACGTAGGAAAGTCAGAATTAGAATGTAAGCAAGTGGCCATTTGGCCAGTGGTTAAACAATTGAGGATTGCATCAGCACCAGATGCACATCAATGATGATAACAACCAGGAACAGGCAGTTACTTA
This sequence comes from Euphonia xanthogaster, assembly GCA_034509185.1. Lineage (NCBI taxonomy): Eukaryota > Metazoa > Chordata > Aves > Passeriformes > Fringillidae > Euphonia > Euphonia xanthogaster. Next base: position 43,609,353 of record JAYDZK010000268.1, on the reverse strand, counting down.
CAAAAAGAAGATACTATAAACAAAACCATAGATGTTTCTAATGACAATACTGTTTATATGTGCAAATATCTTGCTGCTGCCCAATCTTATCTTAGAGAATAGACTCCCAAGACAGAGACTGTACTTCTATTCAACTCTGCATAGTTTAATCCAGGGGGCAAGGTCTTTTGTAGCCTGTCATCAACAATGTTGAGCAACTAAAAAACTGCTGAAGCAGCCACGATAACGACAGCCCCAGCTTTAACTTTCCAATTACCCAAAATAATGAATGATGTCAAAGCCCTCATCTACAACATGTTCCTAAGCTGCAGGTTGGGGCCTTTTATTTATCACAATGCAGTTCTGGTCTTTCTCTCATTTGTTATGATGATGATGATAACAAAAACAACAATAAAAATTTAAAATAAACATTATTTTTGTTATTCTATTTTAGAAGAGCATTTGTCTTAGTAAAACTATTCTGCAGATTTGGAGAATAGCTCTCTGTCTAAGAATTGTTTGCAAACCATTATGTATAAATATTATTGTTTTTCACTATGTTTGTGTCAGGCAATGCTAAAAATAAGGGAGAAAAATTGACAAATTCACAAGCAAAAATTAAAATTTTTGTCTTAGGAAATGATGCCATGAACTTTTCTGAAAAAGTGACAGTGATGTTTGGAGAAAATCAATTAGTCACTATTTTAATATAGATGGAGAGGGACAAGTGTGATTGTGTTGTAGACATTAAGAGACATAGATATCCCAGCTACACAAGGGCAAGAACAGAAATTTGCTGAGCAGCAGTGATGAATGGGTTTGGAGAAAATATAACGTAATTGTTTTGTGACAGATCATTTAGAAGAGTAGAAGAATGGAGAAATCAAAATTTTCTGAAAAATAATAGAGGGTCAGAGGTGAGGCTGGAGTTTAAATGATATAGGTTAGACATTGCAACCTGTGCACCTGAAAAAGAAAGCAGAACAGCAATCACTATGAGATAAAATCAATTTTTAATTGATCAATTAAATAATGATTTATTGTATAACTAGATAATATTTTTTCCAGTCAATGCATTGTTTGCTTATATTCATATACAGTTAGGGAGATTGGGTTTTCATTTACTTTGATATTCAAAGAGCAAAATAAACTATAAAGGTATTTAAGAATCTGCATTTTTGTTGATCAGTTGCACAACTTTTAAACATTTGTGGTTGAACACATTATTCGAGAATATTCTTTCAGGTACAATGGATTAGACAGTATAGTTTTGTAATGTAAACACATAAAAATTTATATACAGTCAATGAAAATAAATACATTTTGACTATAGATGCACCATTGTATGTTACTTCCTCATCAGGGCTCTCCCGGCTGTGCATATGTAAGTCCATTAAAATATTCAGCCTTCTCTCGTGGCTAAAAAAAGCTAAATATTTGTAGTTCAGACCCTCAGACAACTCACAGGATTTCCATGCACAAACCAGTAGTGAGCTCTGAGGAGCTTTTAAGAATTCTCTGTCCCTTGTAAAGAAAGGGAGAATTTGTTGCACACTTGTGGATTTCTGCCATCTTTTCCAGGGAAGAGAGAAGCTAGGAACGAATTGATGAGAAGGAAGTAATAAAAGTGAAATGTTTGTTAAGGAAGCTTGGTTTTCCTTTTGTGCTTCGGTTTTAGGGGCAAGCTTCCTACCATGTCTAAGAAGCTAAACATTAGAATTCAAAACTTTCCCTCCGGGGGTCACTTTCCTTCTCTCTTTTATTCTTGTCCTCGTACTGGCAATGAATTTGAAAACCTCTGCCAGACAGATCTTTAAAGCTCTCATCATTCTTATAAAGAAATCCACTGTTGGCAAGTTTTGACACTGGACAAACATGTCAACAAACACTGAGAAAGTGCTGCCTCCAAGCAGCAGAGCACACTAGGGCTGTATTTACTCAAGCTTGTTGCTACCATGCTTCATTAAGAGTGATGACATTTTTAAACACCATCTCTGTGGTACTATGTGATACAAATCAAATCTAGCAGGCACACAAAGGCCTTTGTCTCTGCTCAAGACTTGTACCAACTTCTGCTGTTAAGGATATGACAACATTTTCTGGCTGATGGAAAAAGACCGCAAGGAACTGATACTAAACTGAACCAAGTGAATAGAAAATTCTCTGTTCATACTGGTGGGGTTAGATTAAAGTGTTGTACATCTCTTCTCCCTGCCTGCACACAGAAAAATCTGAAGTTGATATACAGAAGGTACAGGGAGATATTATTAAATTCTAGAGATGGATGTGACCACCAAAACTATTACATTGCTCCTACTGTTAACCAGAAGAGTGCTTACTGAATCTGAGCCTTCCTTTTAAAAACAAAGAAACCCATCTTTGTCCTGCAACACCATTTGCCATATTCTTGTTCAGCACAAGCACTGCTTTACATGCTTTCCCTGTCATCTTATTGAAAGAAATTCTTATATATTAAGATAGAGATGAAGGTCATGATTATTTCCATTCAACTTTAAGCACATATACGCCACTATTATGATATTGAAATGTCTAAAATGTGCATATATGTTGAGCAGCAAATCAATAGATTCATCCACTAAATATACACTCAAAGAGACACTTTTAAAGAAGGAACTATATCGTAAGAGGATGGAGATGACTTACTTTTTCTCTGGGGAAGGGAAGAAGATTTTAACCTATGGTTGGGACCAAGGAGAAATGAATAAAATTCCACAAAGAATAGAATAGAATAGAATAGAATAGAATAGAATAGAATAGAATAGAATAGAATAGAATAGAATAGAATAGAATAGAATACTTCAGTTGTCAGGGACCTATAAGAATTCATCTAAATCTGTCTGACCAATTCAGAGCTGATCAAAAGTTAAAGAACCATTGTTAAGGGCCTTGGCCAAATATCTCTTAAGCATCGACAGGCCTTGCTCACCTTTCAAAGAAGTGTTTGACCCCCTGTTGCAGTGTTTGACTTCTTGTCCAGTCTCAACATCCTGTGATACTGCTTTGCACCATTCACACAAGTTCTATCACTGGATCCCAGAGAGAAGAGGTCAGCACCTCCCTCTTCACTTCCCTCCTCACAAAGCTGTAGAGAGCAATGAGGTAACCCCTCAGTCTCCTTTTTTCCAAACTAGACAAATTCAAAGTCATTAACTGCTCCTTATAGGACATTCCTTCTGGCCCTGTCACCAGATTTTTTGTCCTTTGCACACATACAAAGAGTTTCACATCTTTCTTAGATTGTGAGGCCCAGAATGGCACACAGAAATCAAGGTGAGGCCCACCACTGCTGAGTACAGTGGGATAGCCATCTCTATCGAGCACCTGTGTGTGCTGGGTTTGATGCTCCCCAGCATGGAGCTCACCCTCCTGGCTACCTGGGCACACAGCTGACTCACCCTGAGCTGCTGCCAGCCAGAACCCCAGACCCCTCTCTGCTGGGCTGATCTCCAGCCACTCTTTTCCCAATTCATAGTTATGTCCAGCTTAACATAACAGATAATATAATAATTATTACTGTATCATATATAAAATATGTTATTCATAAAGTATAAAAAATCATAAAATATGTGTACCTACGCTGTGTGTGCATTTCTACCTGTTACTACATTATCTGCAAGGAACCAATATGCAGGCTTCCATTTACTAGGCTTTGTCAGTAGAATTCTTAAAAAATATAGAGGTCTTTTTTCTGAGCAGCTTTATTACTAGCAGTTCAAAAAATGTTTTCAAGTGAGAGGTTTAAAATAGCTGGAAAAGTTATAAAAACACTTTCTAAAAGTGAATTACAGAATTTATTACAAGCCCAGAGAAAACAAGTACATTTACAATGTGGAAATTACATAGGCTGGTGTTTTCGCACATATGTGCCTCTGGATAAGAGCTTTAATTCCTATTTAGGCACTAAACCACAACAAGCATGTTTTCAATAGAAGCAAATTATAGCAAGGCAATTATATTGGAAAACACACCAAGATAAAATTCTCCAGCAAGCATACATTACGTAAAAAAAATAGCAATCAATGGAATCTGGATTGATATGTACTGATTCCCTTCGAAAATTTAAAGATGCATCTGAATCCTAACTTCAGAATTCAGGTATGACTCTGAGAAATGCCTTTAACTTGACACATATATTTGACTAGATCTTTATTCAGAAAAGCATAAACCTACATGCTGCTTATTTTCAAATGTATTAAAGTATAACTGATATGGTTTGTTACTGACTGATGACCAAAATTCTTAAGCTAAGATACTTGTAATGGAAAATCTATTACCAGTGCACAGTTACACGAAATAATAATTTTCCTATTGAAACATTTCTTCCAAAAGCATGCAGATTGCTTGCTAACACTTAGGAAAGAATTTAAAAACCATCACCTTATGTAATTTTTGTAAAGAATTTGGCTTTGCCCAGATTTCAGTAGGACCAGTGTTCGAATTTTGATGTTGCATGAAACAACATCTATCAATATTGGTGATTTTGCCAAACTGATAAAATAAAACTTTATCCACTATTTGGCAATTTTGTCCTTATTTTGCAAAGGCCTTTTGGTGTTGTTGGCTTTTGGGTGTTTTTTTTTGTTTTGTTTATTTTTGTGAGAGGGGGATGTGTTTGGTCTTGGTTTTTTTTCCCTAAGTACACAGGATTTAGTTTGTAAATTGTCATTCACTGATGGGATTTACTCCAGTTCTATGTTGGCTGTTGCTTTCATTGTTTCATTGTTTTTCCTTTCTATACAAAATTGACAATCTTCAAATGTACCTATTTCTAAAAATGCATTGGAAAGAAACAGCAGGGGGAGGAAAGAAAATCTACAGATATTTAGGGACACAGTAACAGAGTAACTACCAGCAACAATGAAAACTTTATGGGGCTGCACTTTATTAACTCTGTCCATTTCAAGCTACTAATAATTAGCTGAGCTCAAAATGATTGCATAGCATTCAGCAGGGAAGGTAGCATTTCTCCAGAAGGGACTTTGTTATTGGAGACTGTTTTTATAAATGCATAGTTTCCTTAATTCCAGTATAATGATCTTTCCTGACTTAGTTATTGTTGTTTTAAGTGGCTAAAATAAGCACTCTTGTTCATATACTTTCAAATGAAAACATGAGTGTTCATGGCTTTATATTACTGAAGCTTTCCCTTATTGCACTTACAAACCCCCTTTTCCTTCAGACTGCAGTCTCTAGGTACTTTGATAGTTTATACTTTCTTCTCAGAGTGAGGTGTTGTAGTAAAAAAGTTCCTTTGGCAGCTACCAAAACATGTCACACTGACTGTAACCTTCAAAAAAGGAAATGCTCCATGGAGCTTTGATCGTGTAAACAGCATATTCTGTCCTGAAAAAGGGGACAATGTCAAAGGAGAAATTATATGTAAGAATGTATATATTTTTACTACTTTTTACTTTATTTTGGTACTTAGAGGTGGCTCTTTACGAATTCTGTGCTGTGCACTCATATTGCTAAGATAAATTACTACTTTTTACATGTGTACTCTTATTGTGAGCAGAAGTGCAAGAGACATTGGTTATTGTTTTAAACTCAATTGTTTTCTATGTTGGCTGAAGTCAGAGCAAAACATCTATTCTACATGGGCTGCAGGGAAACGGAGGTCTGTGCAAACACACCATTGTCATTGGATGAGGACAGGGAATCTGAACAGAATGGAATGAGACACACAAGTAGGTATTAGTTACATTCAGTGTTTGCTAAAATTTGGTTTACATCTACGAAAAACACTGGAAACATATCCAAGAGACTACCAAGCTGTGAAAATCCTTCACAGAGAGATATGTCTCAAGTCTTCCTGCTGATGCTGCTGCTTAAATCTTGCAATTTAGATCTTGGACCAAATTTGCTTGGGTAAGAATTTTGTTAAATTACAGAGTGGTTTAATTTAAGAAGAGAAAAACAGACACACTGGCCTGAACTGCTTTCAGCCATGCAAGATGAATGAGAATTTAGAGAAAAGTTCAGATTTCACTGTGTGAAAATTATTTCATTTAGAGTCAGCTAGGATGAACCGTGATGAGCTACAAGTAATATAAATGGACCTCCATGACCTTTGAAGAAACAGTTTATTTACTAGAAAAAAACCACTAAAATGTGACAATCTCATACAGTCTTCTTTCTGACTGAATATTTCTTCAGAATGGTATAATGGGCATTATTAGCCACAGACTTCATAGTATCTGGATTATTATCCACATTCAGAGGTGGAAAAGAGGGACTGTAGATTTTATCACATGTGGTAGCAGGCACACAAAATCTGCATGTTCAATACTGCCTTCAGGGTATTATCAAGTCATAAAATGATCAAGTCATTAAAAATTATCTAGTCATTCCCATAATTAGCGACTGCCTTCACAGACCAACCATTTTTAAATTAATTGTCTTATAGGAATGGACTGGTGGAACAACTAAGCATGTTGGCAAATGAACTCAAGTACAAAAAATTATAAAATAATTTAGATTGCAAGTGACCCCTGAAGACCATCTATTCCAAGCCTCCATGCAAAGCAGAACCAGCTTCATTGTTACCTTAGGCTGGTCAGATCTTTGTCCAGTTAGGTATCCACATGGATATTCTATGACTCCTCTTAGAAACCTTTCCCAATGACCACTCTCATTAGAAAGATTTTGTTCCCCTATATTCATAAAATCTATATGTTCATACTGGGATTGAGAAAGTTTAGATTGTAGTGGTATAAAAAGCTGAACAAGTGGGAAAGTGAAGGAGAAAGAAGACAAAACCTGCTGAAGCAAAAGTCCATTAGCATTACACTTAAATATATATATATTTTAAAATAAATTCTAAATTAAATAAATAATTAGACATACACATCTTCCATTTTTTTTTTTCAATTGAACTAGAAAATATATACAACAGACTGATGACCAGAATTATTACCATTTAGCAAGAAAGCAAAAGATACACAGAGAGCTTGCATAATTTGTGTTGACAGAATGTTTCTGTCTCACCATCTAGGAGACTCTCGGGCAGTCACAGCTGCACCACCTGAGCAAGAACCAAAGCCCCTTTGCAGAGTCTGGTTTCAGTCCTCTAATGGGTCTTATTTGACTCCCTACACACCCCACACTCACCCAGTCAGACAAGGCTTCCTTGCTCAGCCCCAGCTTTCCCATGGCAGATTCCCACACGTCTTAATCCTTCAAATAATTTTATCTTGGTGCAAAAACCAACAAAATAAGAGCATGAGTTGGATGCCTCTGAGGAAGGGCCCTGAACAAAGGAAACCCTGGGCTTTTTTACTTTTACTGTCTTAAGAACGTGCTGGGACCTCAGCTCGTCTCGTGTCTCTGAGTGTGCCACTCACCTGCCTGGGCCACAGGTCCCTGGGCCTTCTGTTATCCAAAGGTCAGCAGTTCATGGGCTCTTGCCTTGGGCTCCCCTCATCAATGTCATATAGAAGCTATGGCACAATCTACATTTTTAAATCAACCATTCTGACATTGTGAACTAAGTCTGTTTTGCAGTTTTAAAGAAGCAACTAAAATTATACTGTTCAATAATGAATCAGTTCAAAGTGAGGATATGTCTTAATCATTACATTTGCAGAATTGTAGTTTGGTGGCAAATAATTGGAAATCAGTCGAAGTGAGAGACAAAAATATCCATCTTGGAAGGGATTTTTAAATGCTTTAATTTCTATAGACTAGTGGCATAGGGAAAGGGAAAAATCAATCGATATTTTTCAGTTATATGGGTTGTCATTTTTTTCTACAGCACAGTACCCTGCCACTTCACTGTGGCAGTAGCAGGTTACTGACTTTCTTTTTTTTCTTTTTTTCTTTTTTTCTTTCTTTTTTTCTTTTTTTTCTTTTTTTCTTTTTTTTTTTTTTTTGATTTTTAATTGATGGTAACACAAGGAAGCAAAATTGGAGTACTTTCTAAAAAAACAAAGGTCAGGCTTGACCAGGTGCTTCAGAAATTTTAACCTAATATATTATCAGGCATAACTTTTCCACTTTGAATATGACTTTGGGCTTAAAACGGATCATCTCAAAATCTGAATTTGGATTGGATTTCATTTTGAAATTAGGAGCTCTATCCACAGTTTACAATCCAATAAGCCATTAGACTAAATTCCACTTCTTATTAATACATTCCAAGCCTGCAGCCTTATATTCTTTTTCAGTAATATATACAGTAAGTCAGCTGCCATTTAACCCACTTCCAGTATGCTAGTTTTCCTATCATCTCCTTCGTTGTCTTCAGAACTGACACCCATTCACTATTTGCCAAACATGATTTACAGTTTCCAGCAGTTCTCTACCTTTATCATCAATTTTTTATCACTGGATCACAGCTGAACCCAAGGGAGGAAGTTGTTATATGCAACTGAAATAGATACTAGCTCTGCATTTTCAAAGAATAATGCTGCACAAATGAAAGTTTTGCCCTGCATATAATGACTAAAAAACCCAAACAACCCAAACCAACCAAAAAACAAATGAAAAACTAACACTCATACAGGAAAAGTCTTTACAATTCAGAAGGGATTTGAACTGCTGTGCGTAGTTAACCTGTGTGAAGCATACCATTAGCAGCACATTTTCTTAATCAACACAGTGTGGTTGCTTTCAGAATGTAGGAATTGTTATTATTTCCAACATAGAAGTTCACTCCTTGAGGTTTTTTCTGAATAGTGTCAGTGACCTTAAGATGTATTCATCTGAATAAGATATGCACATGCATAATATATGATTTCATTTTCTTTATATTGCTTAAAAGATTTCCCAAAAGCCAGGTAAATGAGTATATATATTTTGAAAAGCATATACCAACAATAATAGCTGATTCTCTCACTTCTATTAACTGAGTTCTCCAAACAGTTTTTATGTATTAATTAATTAATACTCATACATAGTCTGTGACATTAGGCAGTGTTATTAGCTCTGGTTTATATCAAGGATCTGACGCTCAAGGCAAAGGAAGGATAGGAAAAGTAATTTTTTTAGTAACAAATACTGCATTAAAACAAGAAATTACCTGAAATGATTATACCATTTCCTTTCCACTTTGACTTTATAATAAGCAATCAATCCATTGTATATAATTTGCTAAGTTCTACATTCATGGTTTTTTTAAGAAAGAAAAGAATGTAATTGCCTAGGTGAAAGGCCTGACCTGCTGGAATCAGGGGAAAGGGAGAATGGCTGTAATCTGTGACTGTGATCTGTGACTATGGTCTGTGATCCAAAAATAGGAAACAGTTACTCCTAGTATAGTATGGGAGAAAAAGAAGTCAGTCCCCATCTTCCACATACTATTTAAATTCATCCTGGCTGGAGCAGACTGTGAGATCGAAAGGCTAGAAAGGAGCTATTTGCAGAAATTCATTGCTATTTCATGCCCTTCACTTTTCAAAGCAGGAAGAACATGGAACATACAAAGAATTTGAAAAGCTTCTGAATTTTAGGAACTCAATATGCTTTTTTGATATTTCTGGCTCAAATTTAATAACAAATTTCATAATAATTTTTTTTCCACTTTTCTCAAAATTATTCATAGATTCTAGAAAGGTTGCACCTCTTTCTCAGAAACTTTTAATGTTTAATGAAACTTTTCTGAAAAGTAAGGAGGGTGGTTAGCAGAACTGTTACCTTGGGCTTATTTAGGGACCTTGAGAGACTCCTTGGCAGGCAGTCCTGAGGGGCAAAGGAGTCCAAGAAGGCTTTAAGAATGAAATCTTAAAGGTTCAGAAGTAGGCTGCGCTCTTAAGTGAAAAGATGAGCCGATGGGGAAGAAGGCCAGCCTGACTGAAGAAGGAGCTTCGCATGAAACTCAGGAGAAGAAGAGAGTTTATGGCATTTGGAAGAAGGGACAGGGAACTCAGAGGACTACAAGGATGTCATGAGGTTATTCAGGGAGAAAATTAGAAGGTCCAAAGCCTAGCTAGAATTTAATCTTGCTACTGCCAAAAAAGACAATAAACATGTTTCTATACATACATTAACAAAAGGAAGGCTAAGGAGAATCCCATCTATAAGGGTGGAAGGAGGATCTGGGGAACTACATGCCTGCCAGTCTGACCTGGTGCCAGGGTCATGGAACAAGTCATCTTGAGTGCATGACAGGACAAACAGGGGATTAGACCCAGCTAGGATGGGTTTATGAAAGGCAGGTCCTGCTTGAACAACCTGATCTCCTCCTGTGACAAGGTGGCCTGCTTAGCAGATGAGGGAGAGGCTGTGGATGCTGTGTACCCACACTTCAGTAAAGCCTTTGAGACTGTTTCCCACATCATTCTCCTGGATAAACTGGCTGCTCCTGGCCTGGATTGGTGCACTTATTGCTGGTAGAAAACTGGCAGGAAAGCTAAGCCCAGAGAGTGCTGGTGAATGGAGTCACATCCAGCTGGCAGTCATGGCTGAACAAGAGCCAGTGTCCAGGTGGCCAAGCAGGCCAATGGCATCCTGGCCTGTATCAGCAATAGCATGGCCAGCAGGACCAGGGCAGTAATCATCCCCCTGCACCTGGCACTGTGCTCAGTTCTGGGGCCTCACTACAAGACAGACATTAAGGTGCCAGAGTGTGACCAGAGAAGGGCAGCAGAGATGAGGAAGAGTCTGGAAGACAAGTCTGATGATGTGCAGCTGAGGGAGCTGGGGGTGTTTAGCCTGGAAAAAGGGAGGCTCAAAGGAGACCTTAATGCTCTCTACAACTGCCTGATGGGAGGCTGTGGCCAGGTGGGGGTTGGTCTCTTCTCCCAAGTAACAAGCAACAGGACAAAAGAAATTTGCTTTAAGTTGTACCCAGGGAGGTTTAGGTTGGATATTAGGAAAAATTTCTTCACTGATAGAATGGTCAGACATTGAAATAGGCTGCCAAGGGAAGTGTTGAATCACTGTCCCTGGGAATAGTTAAAAGACAGGTAGATGCAACAGTTAGTGACATGATTTAGTGGTAGTTTAAATAATGAATAAGGTTAATGTTTGGACTTGGTGACATTACAGGTCTTTTCTGACCTATGATTCTGTGATTATCAGTTCAAGGAGTTCACCATAAAATTATCACCAAAATGCAGAATCTAAGTTCTTTTTGAAAATCCATTCAAAACTGTTAAATTTCCTTTGAATGCTTTGATTGTAAAAAAAATGAATCTAAAATTTTTTCACTGTAGTAGGATTTTAGTAACATATACTTATCTACTAGCCTGGAAATTCCATCTAGTGCCTGCAAATATATATATAGAGAGAGGGGTTTTTTTCCTTGTTGCTTTTCAGATGTAAGAGCAAGCAGTTTAAAATATATATTTTTTTGTTCTAAGTCCCCTAGAACATTATTTTAGGCTTCAGCAATTCCAGTTCAGGAAATATGGGATTAAGACTTTCTGGGGTGCTCCTGTCCCCTAATTTCTTTGCTTCCTTCCCCCTGCAACCCTGTCTACAGCTAATCTATAATAAAGGTTAATTTTGAAAAGCGAGCTCCATCGTATTTACACAATGAAGTCAAACTCTGAATGAAACACACTTGTAAAAACAACAGCAGCCTTTTCCTTGTGCAATATAGGATGTGGTCAATCATTTGGCAATTCAGTTTTGGCACATCATGAACTATTTATTTGTTAAGGCAAGTTCTTGAGATTACAGAAACTCTGGGAGGTTTTTTCCTTTCTTTTCTTCTTTTTTGGTCCTTTTTATTTCCTCCACTGGAAACTATTAAATTTTCAGAGCCTGATGTTTATTTCACGCTGAAATGTGCACTATTGTATCGATAAATATTTAATGGTGCTGGAGTTCAGTGGATATAGCCTCATATGTTTCTTTTAAAAGGTGTTTTATAACCTGGTGAATGCACTGTGGTCAACTGAGCAACAAAAAACAAACTCAAACCAAAAACTTTCCACTAAAAGATGACACAGGGTTCAGTTTCAGTTTGAAGAGGGTGTGGAGGAAGCAAGTAACCATATATTTTTCTGAGTCTCTCAGTCCTGGCAGTGCTCAGACAATTCCATTTGAGATAAACATCAGGGGCATTACATAGATCATAAAAGCATTTGAGCTGAGAAAGACAAGTGCTAGAAAAGATAAAGTTCTAAAAATGAGCTTTCTCCAACAGACCTCAAAAAAAAAAAAAGACAGGCCAATCCATTTTGCCCTGAACTGCAGCACCTTCCATGATAGATTTGCTGTGACATGTTCATGCTCAGTCTGTAAGACTGGTATAAAAGCTCATGAGAAGTGTTTTCAAATATTTCTGGACAAACATTTGTTGACATTAAATTTTAAATATGATGGTAAATTATTTAAACATATCTGTCAAACCGTTAGCATGCACTTTACCTAATGTTGCACTTGAAACTACCTGAAATCACTTTGGCAGGTTAGGACCAAGCTATAGAAGAGTAAAAAACCCTCAGTGACAGGTAATAACAAAAATTATATTATTGGTATTCTATTACTTTCATTTCACTCCTTTTCTGAACATCTACCACTCCACTAAGTACCTGAACAGACTTGGAAACTAAATTTTACCTTATCCAGTTTTAAGTGGTAATTTAAAATATAATTTCCAGTAAAAACACTGAAGATTTCTTAATTGATTATCTGTTAATCTATCTAAACTAATCTGCAAATCATACTCAGGCGTATTTTGATAAATCTGAAAAGCTGTTCATATTTTTTAAGAAATCTCATGGATTTGTAAATAAACACCACCTACAGTGAATTGGGGTAAAATGCACAAAAATCTTGTAATTTGTAGATGACATCAGAAATCTCTATCAAATACAAAGAATAAGATCAATGAATCAGTATCTTGTAAGCAGTGTTCTCTCATTTCTGGTTAAGACTGAGCAGCTGTCAAACTTACTCAATAACTTAGTTATAAACTAAATATTTTAAGACTAGTTCAGGAATTTTTGAGGATATTACCCCAGCCTCAGTGGAATTGTTCAGCAAAGAATCATATACTGTTGTTGCCTGAAAGATGCTTTATTTGACTTGTGTAAAAAGAATAAAAATAACAAGAGGTCAAACAGCCTGTTATCATGATGGGAAATGATAGAGCTGAAAAATGAAGGCTAGGTAAGAATAATTTAAAAAGTTTTTAGGTAAGAATAATAAAAAAAAGTTTTCTTTTCACTATAAAAGAAAAGCCAATCTACTTGACCTGCTTGTGATGAGTCTTCTGAGCTCTTTTCTTCTTTATGTCATGGAGTTTTAAATGTGGTACAACAAAAAATTGTCTAAACTCAGGTTTTTACTAGCCAATCATAGACCACGTTTGTGTATCAATAGAAACGAATCATAAATATAAAGAAAAAGCACACATTTACAGTTAGGACCAGCATTCTCTCAATAACAAAATACATATCAAGAGTACTGTCATACATCAGGAAAATCTCAATCGCAAGCATGTATTGAGTCTGGCATATCTGAGTTCCCATGTCTTTAGAGATTTTAGTTAAGCACTTTACATAATTTGGGGGTTGAAAGTTGTGGATTGCTTTGAAATGCTCTGAGCTGAACAAGTTTCAGAGCTTAGGGCATTAAGCTGTTTCTGGACACTAGAAATATGGTCCAGAAAATGACCTCTTAGTAAAAGAATTGGTTTCCCTATGTCTATATTCATACTTTCCTCAAATACTCTATTCATCATCACAGACAAAGACCTGTTTTTTTTCTCCCAGCATTACTGAAGTTCAAACTTAAATTTGGTAACCAAGTGATGCAGAGTAATTTGCAGTGATTGATAGATAGTGTCTTCTGGGGAAAAAAAAAAAAAAAGCTACCAAAACTTCTTATACATACCTGCACTTCTTATATTACCTGTAATTTCAGGTCTTCCTTGACATATTTTTTAGTGATTTTGCTATTCATTCAGTTTTATTGTAGAAATCTGCTTTATCTTGGTATCATGAGGAGACAGTAACTGGTTCCTGAATCTTTAAGTCATGATACAAATGATCTTCCTAAAAAAATACATGAACATTGTATTGTCTCCCTTCTACTTTATTTCCTTAAATGGAATCAGGGTCCACTGTGATTGTACAAAACTATATGGAGTAAGCCCAAACATGGTTGTTAAACACCAGTCAACATCTGTGTGTGCTGTATAGGAATGAAGCTAAAAAATGAGTTCCCATTACTCTTTGTAGACTGAAATTATTGAATTAAACATTGTGGTACATTTCACTGATATGAGAAGAAGTTATTTGCAATATTCATATATGAAAAGTACCCTTTCAAGAAGGCTGAGAACTGGGGCCCATGAAAAAAGACCATTTTGTTCCTAGAATGAGTTGTTTTAGCACAAAAATTTTAGCATTCCAGTTTCCATTCAAAACAATGTCTTTAAGTAATTTGACACAAAGAACACTTTGCCTGGATGTAATGGAGTTTTACCTTGTTTAATTTGCAATGTTTGCAATTGAAAATCAGACAAAATAACTTTGAGTTCTTTGGTTCCCACTGACTACACTGAGGGAATTATATCTCACAGGAAGCCATCAGAGCCAGTACCTCACACGACTGAACTCTATGACTTTTATGGCTTTCACAGAGAGATTTATCCAGTTTTTCTGGCTTTGGTTTTAGCTGAAAGCAAATGCTGATATCTTCAGTATATTTCTGAACAGAATGGATATGAGAAATACTGTAAATCATTCAAGGCAACTTTTACCCACAGGATTGCGAGAAACTTTAAACCAGAAGCTTGGGTTTGTTTTTGTAAGCATCTGCACTGATTCTCTGAACATTTGAAGATTAACCTGTGGCAATGAAGGTTGTATGTGAGTTTTTACATGATAGTAAAATGTCTGCCTCACAGAACACGTCAGGTACCTATAACTTTCTTTTGAGAAAGATACCGAGTAGGGCAAATGTTAAAAGAATAAAACATTGAAGCTCTGCAAGCAGAAGACTACTTCCAGTTCTGTGTGCATTCAAAGTTATTTCTGATGTCTATATTAATTTTCTTGTTTGACTGTAGCAAAGTATTTATTATTGTCATTAAATTTAGCCCTGATTTTTTGCACATTTTTCATTAGCAGGTACTTTAGAATGTAGCTGATGAGCAACAAGGTAGGAAGAACATCTACAGTGGTGCTGTTAGGATATCTCTGCATGGACTGGAAGCCTTGAAAATATACAAATTCAGTGAAGACTGTTACTTGGATTTTTCCAATGCAATAGAAGCATGGAGTGCTTCTATTAAAAATAGAAAATAGAAAATAATAGAAAATAGAAAATAGAAAATAGAAAATAGAAAATAGAAAATAGAAAATAGAAAATAGAAAATAGAAAATAGAAATGGAAATCCACATTTGCTGTTTCCTCCATTCCGTGAAGGAAACAGTGCTGAGACTTCAACATGTGGCTGCAGTACCTACTGACACAGAGAAGAGCTCAGCAAAATGTATGAGCATCCTATCTCACTCATATCTGACAGAACAATGTGAGTATAGCAATCCCACAGTGGTGAGAGATTGTTTTTTCATTTTGAGAAGGCCACATCAGTGTCTCTATTCTCTAATTACATGACACTTAGGTTCATACATTTGTATTTTTAGTCTCAGTTGGATTTCTACAAACCCTTTCCTCAAGCTAGCTCTCTTCTCCAACTCTCTCACAATCATTGAAAGTACAACATACAGCTGCTGCATTCTTCTGTCTCCCTCTTGGCCTGGTGAATAAATCATTAATTCTTGATGTTGAATTCTTCTCTCCCATGTCATACTTGCTTTGCAAAACTAGAGTTTGAACTTGAAGTTCTTTCCACAGATTTTGCCCTTGGATCCATCTTGATCTAATTACCCTGGTTTTCTTTTGTTCCTATTTTTTAGCTGTCATTTCCATAAACTGAGAGATACATAAATATTACAGAAAATGACAGTAATATAAATTACCAGATTATATTATTACCAGAACTGTTTCTGAGATATCCAGAATTTTATTGGATGGGGTAAGGCTTCGCCAAACAATTTTTCCTTTAGCCAAAATTGCTTTGAATTCAAATGAGACACAAAGGGCTGAGAAGACCTCATTTAAGTCATATCATGATATGATAAGAGCAGGATTTCTTCAGTATTTGCTGTTTCAACCTAATCAGATACTGTGTGGGGAAAAGGAAAGCAACATTCCAGGAGGGTGAGAAGAAAGAAACAACTGGAGGTGTAAGCATTTCCAAAGTCATATGAATAAGTCGGGCAAGGTCTTGTCTTAGTTAAAATTAAAAGAAATCTCTCACTTTTAACAGATACCACCAGATAGTCCTGGACTTCAGCAATGGAGGAGACTACTTCAGTTTTTTTTGAACCAGTACATTTAAAGGAAGAGAAAATATTGAAAAAGATCAGACATAAAGCAAAAGTTGTTTTGCAAACTCTTACACAGAAAGACACATTAAATTAGAAACTTTTATGTCTCAGTTTGAAACTGTACTCAATCGCTTTTCTTTCATTTAATTTAGAATCAGAGTTATCTTTTTTTGGTTTGGTTTTGTTGTTCTGATATTGAGAATTTGGCTTAAGTCAGTTGTACCAATATGGTCCTAGACTTTGATACACCAGCTGACTTAACGCAAATTAGCAGCCATATGTGCTGGCTATCAGTACAGTGATGAATAACTTCCAGTCAAATGAGGTTTTAAAAAAAAGTTTGCATCAAAAAACTTGGTAAAATAAATTGCATAAACTCTTTAATCTGCACAGGAATGAAGCATCTTAGATACCCTGATTATTTCCAAAGAATTTGTCTTTTATATTACCCAGTTCTATTGATTCTTCGGTACAAGAATATAAATGCTTGGGAAAAAGTACTTAGAGGTGAACAGCAGCTTGTTTCTTCTCAGTGTTAGATATAATTGGTCACTGCATGTGTGTGAAATTGTCAAGAATTTCTAGCATATGGCAGATTTTACATTGCTGTGATGATGATGATAATGATGATGATCCCCAGCTTCTGGAATCCCAAGCCTCTCCCTGTGCTCTGGAGATATGTCCCTGGAAAGCAAAGGTTTTCAGATCTCATGCTGCATAACTGCATGACAGATGCTGCCATTATTATATTGCTTGGGTTTATTTGAGTGGAATGGGGAGAGGGCAGGAGAAGGGTTAAAATGAGTGAAAAATGGGCCTTTTCCTTCAGATAGCTGCATAAATCTCAAATAGGCCATGAAGCTGCCTGTGTCTTCTTGATCTTATTAGAAAGAATGTGTGTGGGCAGGAAGAGATGAGACTGGGATTTCTTACAACAGTGCTCTCTGGAGGATCACAAATCTGGTCATTTAAAACTGATTTATTTGGGTTTATTGCACTAGTATTCTACAGTTCCAATTTGTCTTTGCTCCTTTCATATTATTCTTGACCCCTTGATGAAACACCCACATAAGTCCAGATAGTTCTCTTTAAGAATTCAAGTAAACCTTCTTTATTCATTTAACTATTCTGTTGTTCTTTTTTTTTTTTTTTACCTTTTTTTTCCCAATGTTTATTTTTCTAGAACTTTTTCTCATAGTCTTTTCCTTTCAGCTATTGATTTATAATATCTCCAGAGACATCGATAATTATGGAAGAAATTACACTGTCACTTTGAAGAGGAATATTTTACATTTTGTTTTGGGTCTCAAAGTACTTTTCTAACAAATGGTCTAAGCATTATAGATTTCCCATGCATCCAGGAAATATTACCATCTTCATTGTACAGATAAAGCAGAGACAGAAAGTGACCTATCTAGGGTAACACTACAAGCCAGAGAAAACATTTTGAATATTAGCAAAAAATCCAGACAGTTGGTCTCAGAAGCTAGCCAGGAGACCATATTATTTTAATTTATATTTCCACATCACTGTGGCAAAACATTGTAGCAGAAGCAGTCATTTATTGTTTTACTTATGAGAGAAAAGAAAGGAGAAGGGAAGGGGAAGGG
>JAYDZK010000268.1:43539925-43591257 GCA_034509185.1 Euphonia xanthogaster | reverse complement strand
AAGGGGAAGGGGAAGGGGAAGGGGAAGGGGAAGGGGAAGGGGAAGGGGAAGGGGAAGGGGAAGGAGAAGGGGAAGGGAAGCAGTTAGAAGAAGAAGGGAAGCAGATAGAATAAATCAGTAAAAAAATCTCACTATTTACTTTGAAGACAAAAGTGGGATTGGGAGCAAATACTGAGGCTATGTAATGCTCACTGTGAATTATTTCATTTATGTTCTCTCATTGTTGGTAAGGAAGGTAGTGCTTTATCATTCTCCAAACAGGGATATAAATTGCACCTCTGAATTATTGGTACATGTGGAAATGCTATCTTTGCAGATGTAGACTTACCAATGATGGGGTTTATCCCTTGCCTCCCTTTAGAATCCTCAGTGGCAACACTGCTGCCAGGCTGCCACAGACGGCGGCAGCTCAGCCGTCTTGTTTCCTCTCTCCACCCCTTGTTTGTATGAATGGTGAACCAGCCAGGTACTTCAAGCTTAAGAGACACAGGCAAATTGACTGAATTGTGCAGTGGTCATGATTTGTCCTCTGTGTTAAGGTCTTAGAACTTGCTGTCCTAGTTAGACAAAAATCTTCCTGTGCAGACCCTTCAGCAGTTCCACAATTCTGCTAAAAGTGACAAGGAGAGATGGAAAAAATTTTGGTGTTGAGAAACAAGCCTAAGAGCTAGAAAGAAAAAAATAACACAACTCTGTGAAGGAAGAGGTGAATCCAGAAAGAAAACAGATATGAAGTACTATAAATATGGTCAGCCCACCACTTTTCTGGTCAGAAGAAGACATTGCCTTGTCTTTTGATGTTAAAAGTTAATGTTTCCATTTGATTTATAGCTAACTCTCTATTCATTTTAGGTAGGCATCAGTTGCGAAAGGATTCCCACTCTATATATTTTACTTCTGGCTCCAAAATGCATTTTAGTAGTCCATAAATTAGGCTTGTGAAAGGTCCTCAAGCTTCAAATTCACTGGGGGTGGTGGGAAAGGTAGAAATTTTGAGCTGGATCAAAAAATTTATTGCCACTATGATTCAGAATGCTGCTGCCACTTACAAGGGGTAAAAAATGGGAAAAGCCTTAATTTTCCCTTCAATTTAGTGGCACAGCTGGATTTTGTAGAAAATCAACAGTCTTTAGAAATACAAATATAAACAGTTCGAAAGAATTACCAGATTCTGAGCACAAGACTTGAGAGTCTTGCTATGCTTTCTACTCTTTCCTTAAGATATCAAAATTCAAAATCTGATCTCTCATTTAAAAAATCAGAATGTTCTTGTCTTTTTTCTCTCTGTCTTTTTTCTTTTCTTGTGTGTTTGTTTTTTGTTTGGTTTTTTTTTTTTTTAATTAGCTTTTCATTTTATCCTTTTAAAATAACTTTTTGCAAGCTTTAGTTCACAACAATATTGGCTTGGAAACAGGCCACTTTTAAAACAAAGGGTTTCACTACCATTAAATCAAGCTGAAAATTTTACAAAACAAAATGTGTCCACATGTAAATAAGGTGACAAACATTACACAGGAAATCTGAGATAGTTTGGGCATAAGCTCCCAACCTATTATCTAAGAAAAAGCAATGGTGCAACTTGGCTCATTTTGAGCTTTAGTTGCTCAGGCTTTATGCACAAATATCAAGCACATAATTGTGTTAGATCAACATAGCATGTCATGTTGTAGTTTCCAATGGTTAGATTACAAGCTTTTGTGAATCATTTTCCATTTTTCCTGGGTACACCAGACAATGCCACTGTAGTTTAGGTGCAGCACCACTTGTACCACTGGTGTATGGCAATTTCCCCAGCAGAAGCTGGACTGTTGAGCCAGACCCAGGAGAGCAGGCACATTTAATCTCATTGCCATCTAGCGGCAGGCACACTGAGTTCTCTGACTCCAACTTCCAGGGTCTATTTTTGTAGTTGCCATCTGACTCCTGTGAAACCTATCATTGCTCTTTGCTCACAGAGGAAAACAACCCAGGTAATTAGGCTGGGTTAGAACTGTGGTCTGACTCATTCCAGCTGACTTCCTTTACTAAATTACCTTTTGACTACATTTCTGTAGAGTGTGTAATGTTGGTTCCAGTGGTTCCTGAAACCATTTCAAGTATAGTTTATGAAACAGATAAAAAATAATACAGGACACATGCACCAGTGGTAAACACAAAGCTTTGGTATTCAATGACTTTTGTTCTCTTCCTGCCAAAATAAATAGTATGATCTTGGTAAATCATACAAATATTTTGATCCTAGTTATTCCTTTCTAAATTTGGGCTCAGTTTACTTATTAGTTTAGGAGGCATTTCTGAGGTTTAATTAAAAAATACCATGCTAAGCACTTCTAAAACCTGAAAATTAAAGAAGCTAGGGAAATATGGAGTATTGCTAACTATAGCATTATTTTTTTGCTGCCGTGAAGCATTTCCCAATTTATTGATGATGTAATTGCAAACCTCCTTCAGATACTACCCAGAATAAATCTTTCCAACATAACAGAAAGCTACATGGAGAATTTATGTTTTCTGGTCATGGAACTTCTTCCACTGCAGCAAAGTGTGACATTCATTTCTTAGTTCTCTCAGTTCCTGAGGGCAGTTTATGCTGTTAGCTCATTTTGCTTCTCTGTGGCAGACCTGTCTTCTCATGACTGTCAAACATTTTGAGAAGTCTTTTTTAATAATATATTTTTCTCAGGCCAAAGAAGTTCCAAATGACATAGATTTATCCCTTCTTATGTACAATTCTTTATTTACTTGCTTTTAGGACAGTGAGATAACCTGCAGCAGTTGCAGTGCTAGGTGTCATTAGTCTAAACCTCACATTTGTGACAGGATGTCAGGTTTGATCATGTGATCAGAACTGGAGTACTTTTTTTGACTCATGGATTCTTGCTGGAATACATTCCAGCTCATGAGAGGAGACTTCCTCACAAACAGAAGAGTAAAGAAATACTATCTCCCTCTAAGAAGTAGGAATAAAGTCATCACAGCATTGCTAAGCAGAAGAAGGACTTAGGAGAGACACTCAATTCCTAAAAAAATTACATGAAAAGCCAGAGATTTTGGCATTGCATTACACATTGGAAAGAGATGGGAATGAGGAAGCTACTCGCAGCATAAGTACCCTTGCATTAACCACACCAATCTAACACATCTGAAGTTTGAAAAAGCTGCTAGGCAAGGTTTAAGGGGTGAAGCAGGCTCAGGAAAATTTGGAACAAGACTTATGTCAACCATAAAGAAAACCCAAAAGAAACAACTGTGAGTTCTGACAGTTTGTGATTATTCTTACACTATTTTATCACATTTAGCCAGTCATTTGAGCATTTAAGAGACATTGATTCTATAACATGGTGTGGACTATTGTTCCAACCTGCCATCCTATAATAGATGGATTTTTTAAAGTTGACCTACTGATGATGACAGTGTTGCTTTATGTCACGCTAAAATTTTCTAAAGCTATGATCTTTCTTTACTTGCTACATACATTAAATTGTATCTAGGCAATAAGGAGAATCCCTATAATATAAGCGGATGACACTTGGACTTAGGATTATGGTGCACAATTCAAAAGTCCAAATCAGATATCTATAGTTTTAATTTGCTGTTTCAGTGGGTAGAATTTTGATGCCTCAAAATGGAAGTGCAGAAAGCCTTAAAAGATCATACAATCTAATAACAAGAAAAATGAATACAGAAGGGTGTTGATAACAGCATTTGCCAGAGCCTGGGTAGAGTTTCATGATGAAAGAGCTCTATAAAGACCTGAGAATCTACAAGCATTTTCTAGAGAACAGATATTTGCAAACCTACAACTCCAGGTGACAAAATCAGGTTGCCTTTTTTCCTTTCCCCTTATCATTCCATATTTCTAAACTAACACAGTCTAAAAGGAGAAAGAAGATTGTAGAGAAGCTTTCCTACAAGCTAGCATTATGTGTATTTTCCTGAAAGGTAAGTCTCCTTTCCTCAAGCTAACAAGACCAATGGATATTCCATTCAAGAGAAATGCATGATACAGGCTTGAGAACTACCACCAGATTTAAGTAGGTTGATACATATCCATGTATAATGTTATTTTTCTCAATCAACAGTTTAGAAGATTCTTCTACCCCAAAGAACTTGGTAGAGTTTTCTATAGCCTAGCTGTCTGGAAATCAGTAATCTCTAAAGTGACAGTTCTAAAGCAGTTTCCTTTAAAGGGAAAGCATTTCTTTATGCAGGCTCTTTCAGTTCTTGAAAGATGGAAAATTACTCATTTCTGTGTTTTAGTAGGCTATTACATTAATTTGTGGCTTTTCCATTCTCTGAGGTGTCTTCCTAAACCACTACCCACCAAGGCTTTGTGTTTGCAAAGTACAAATGAGCTGCAGGTGCTTAGATATTGTGATTACTCTGACTTACTCAGGATCAACCAGGAAGCCATAAATTTAGGCCCAGCTAGTATCTCCTCCTATGCTCCTGATTTATTTTTTAAAGCTATTTTTACATTCCCACACACATGCAAAAAAATAAATAATTTTCTCACGGTCTAAATGAGAGTAGTACTGTTAAATGAGGGTAAGTAGGATAGGAATCAACATTTCTTATGAATAGGAAATTTAGAAGCTTTTCAGAATTAATCTCAGAAAATTACTAAATGCTTAGAGCTTTGGGGTATGTGAAGTAGAAGAGCTATTAGGATTCTCTTGGTTTTGCTAGGAAGGCATTTGTGTAAAAAATATACATAATCTTCCCAAGGTAAAAGGACTCATTTAATCCTCAAGGGCAAGATTTAAAGCCAGCATTTGTCTCTGTGATTGCCCACTGGCTCTGTTCCTACTGGCAGCACAGCCTCACTTGAGCAGCGCTGCCAATGTGACTATTCAGTATTGTTTGATTTGAGTCACGTTGATTTCTGGCTGGAGTTTTTAGGTGCAAATCCAGAATTCCTGGAAGGCTTGGAGGCCAGCAGCAATAGCACGCATCACCTGATATGTTATGATGCCAGCTCCAAATTTCCACCACAAGGAGTTAGTTTCTAAGGCTGCTAATGAGTATAACGAGCAATTGGTTGAAAGTACTTCTTTTTCTGCACAATAGCAAATCAAATTTATTTTTAAATGAACTGACATTATCTCAAAACACAATCAGAAATTAGACATGTTAATATCTAGAGATTCTGTTTTGTTTATCCTTTCTGTGGGCTGGCTGAGACTAAAGCAATCCTGAGCATCCCATTCCATTGTAGATTCTTTTGCTTGGATTTTCTGATCATAGCTTCCCATAGCTCTCAGATATGTCACAACCTTCAGGAATTATGGTCATTTAATCAGCATTGAGCATTTTCATGTTCAACCTTCAAGTAATGATGCCTAAACTTCTATTTACAAGTGACAGCTGAATTCACTATTGCTTACTCTATTGCTTTCTGTATAATGGTACTTTACAAATGAGCTAGTTCACCTTTCTCAACAAAGAAGAGTTTATCAGTCCAATGACCTCCCAGATGCATTTTTTGTTTTGTTTTGGGGTTTTTTTTGGTTTTTTGTATGTCAGTTTATAACAAATGATTCAATATCAGTATAAACCTGAAAATCCCAAGACAATAACAAAGGAGTCAACTGGGAGCTGAGATACAGTTTGCAGAAAATAGTTGCCTCTAAAATGCTTGAAGAAGACAATCTGTGATCAGCCTGCAGATATTCTGTATTCTGCACAAATTCAGAAAATACTTAGCTATCTGGCCAGCAGCAGAATAAGACATTTCCAAAGAAAGCTAAAATGCAAGTTTCAATTGCTCTGTGCTATGTTCCCTAGTGACTTTTCTCCAAACTTCTTCATGGCTTATTTTAATTAATTTCCAAAATAGACTGGAAAAGTGCTCCTAATATGAACTGGTTGCATCTGCACTGCTGTTGAAAAACAGTGTTTCAGACAGGGCTGGAGGTCTAAGCACCTCACACATAGGCAAACATGACTGGTCACTGCACAGAAATCTACGTGGGAGATCTACAAGGAGTGTTTTTTTCAGATGCTGTTGTGCTTACAGAATATTCTAGAGCAGCCTTCACACCATGTTATATGACATGTCCATCTCCACCTACTTCTTCCCTTTGGAAATATTTTGTGATCAACAGAAGTTATGGCATTACTAGACCCGGAGACAACCGACCCTTAAATTCCACCTGGTTTTAGTCTACCTACATGGCTGGACATTTATAAATTGGAGTCTTATGAGCATCCCTTGTGTTATAGACGTTGCATAATCCCAAAGTTCTCATAAAGATATATCTAGGCAGCGTTTAAGTGTGTGGGACAAGAGGAAAAGAAGGATATTCATTTCCAGAAGCTATGCTTCAAAATCTGTGCTCTGGTGTTGTCTCATATAGAAAAATCATGAAATCAGTTGTTAAACTTAGGCCCAAAATAGGCTGAAAATAAATACGATGGTGAATGAGTTTGAAGAGCATAGGATTTTGATCAATGGGTTTTAGGAAAAATGTCATATTTAACAAATGGAAGTTAAAAAGAAGTCTAGTGGAGCATAGCATGAACTTCACCTTGAAGGGTTCAGAGGAAACAGTTCATGCAAGGAAACATTTCATTATAAACTGTATAAATATAAAATAAATGTAAAACTTTACTTCAAATGAGATTTCGAGTTGGGTAAAGCATGTCTTGTGTTTTGCTTTATGCTTTTTACCTCTCCGGGGAAAACAAAAAAGTAATTCTGAGAATAGATAAAAAGCAAAACAGACTAGTAGCTATTTTGTTTTGATTTATTCCAGCCCCAGAGATTTGTTTTATGTTATACCTGAAATAGAATCATTGAGGGGAAAAAAAGATCACTTTTGCATCAGTTCTGCCATCAGTACTTGGGAAATGGGAGATTTACATGTATATCTCCTTATGGATATTAATGGTAGTATTGTGTGTAAATATTAATATCAAAAAGGAAGAATGGAACTCTTTGTGCATCATAAAATTTTCCATAGAAGTTGTATAAGGAATGTGCATGTATGCACTGAAAAAAAAATTGACAAAAAATTTAATTGGTTTATCAATACGCAGCTAGATTGTTTTACAAAGGTATGGGTAATACTAAAAAAAAAAAAAAAGAAAAAAAGAGAGTATGATTATAATTAAGATACTTTTCTGGACTTCAGGCAAGTTGAGATGAGTCCACTTTGTTATGAAAGCAACCAGTCTCATTTCATGCAATCTCTTGGTGCCTCAGTCACGTAGCAGTAGATATAATAACCTTTCCTTTCACTCTCACTTTATCTTTCTTGACATTTGATATTTTCATCTCTTTGGGATTTGGATATGTTTTAACACATGCAGAAGCCAATATATTTGCAGTCAAATGTAAACTAATCTAAATTAGGTATAATGCATCTGTGAAATTTAGGAATTTCATGTTGTTGAAAGAACATTGAGACTATTTCTCTGTAGCAAGATTTTTTTTCTTTAATGTCTGTGTTTTGGAATTTTGTTTTCCTAGAGTTTCTACCAGAATTATTAATTTATATTTGCAGCATTTGTCTTACCTAACTGTGTCAGTGGATCATCATGTCTTTCATCATGTGGTCTTCAGAAATTATTCCCAAAATATTATATAGGGCAGAATATTTTACCAGTTTTTACCAGATGACCTACTTATCTCAAACAGAAGGATTTGTGTTTATGTCTGTTCTCTGATCCAGGAAAAAAGCAAACCTGAATTGTTTATTCTGTAGGTACAGTAAAAGTTGTTGTCCAACACAATTCTATGCAACAAAGACTGACAGTAAAAACCAGAGAAGAGAATGTTGCTATATGCAATGTTTGTTTCATATCACTCAATTCAACAAGAAACAAGCAGAGAGTACATGTATAAAATTATGCACAGAGACATTGACACAACATATGGAAAAACAATGAGGAAACCCAAGTGCTTGTCATGCCACTCTTGGAAATGTTCAAAACACCTGTGCTTATATTTTGTGGGAGAGGTGATAAATTTAAACTTTTGAAAAAATTTTTTTCTGAGAACTGAAACAGAAAAAAAAAAAGCTACCACATTCTCAGTTTACAGAATTAGGTACCAGCCTGATGGAGCTCAGCAGGAAATTGTGGCCAGCAGAAAAATTTTCTCAATGATTCAAGTGCAGCAGCAACATTAAATGAGAGGGGGAAAAAAAGGTCTATTAATAAGTCTAGAGATCTTTTTTTCCTTGAAAATAATAATTAAGAAAAAAGGGATATTGACTCTTTTTTGAAGTTCTATAGTTATGACTGAATTTCCATTATGATGTGATTTACAAACCTTAGGTGAAATCAACAACTAAGTTATAATGAGATTATATTTACTGTATATGAACAAGTTACATTATTACCTTGCATAACTTACCTTGAAATGTGTTAAATCCATATGAACAGGCTGATAACAATGCTAGGAACAAAAATCTGAAGTGTAAAGAATGCTCTTGAAATCCTGAATTCCAAGAGACTTTATGTGTATTTGATCAGGAAATGTATCTGCAAAGCTAGCATCAGCTTTAGATAAAAGAGACCTTAGGGTGACCACTATAACAATTATGCAACTATTGCTATATTTCTATATTGCTCTGACAGACAGAGAATGATATGAAAACCTTACGAATTTGCAAGAACACCAGAGGTTTTGCCCAGATTGCCACTTCTATTTCAGTTTTAGTCCCAGTTCTTCCTGTCCTAGGGTCAGGATCAATCATGCTAGTTTGAAGTAATATAAATTTTGCATAAGCTATTGTTAGCACCAGTGCTTGTGACCCAGATCAACGTGTGGTGACACAGAGGGATTTGAGGTCTTCTGAAAATGTCATATATTGAAACACACAAAACTCCTGACTCCAAAAAACTGTAAAAAAAACCCCTCATGCTTTTGTTCTAAATAATAACTTGTAGGTTCTTCTCAGTACAGTAGACACAGAGTGATCAAATTGCTTTAAGCTTTTTTTTCTGCATTTGGATTTTATATACATTTGAGTAACTCCAGAATTTAGTTGAAAATCATGATAGTCAAAATGAAACCATGAGTTACTCCACTGACATTACCTGCCTTGTGAGAGTTTCCATGCAGTAGTACTTATTCCAAGAATTGCTTTCTTGGGGGAAAAACAAGGTCATAATGCACAGTTCAAGACAAGATTTCAGAGTGCTTTGCAAAAAGGTTAGCTCACTTACCTAAAAGGAAAAAGGAGAGGTTTAAAAAAACCTTTCAAAACCTCCGGTTAGGACACTTGGATTATAGACTAAGGTCTGAAACAAATTAATATTTAATATAACCCTTCCTTCTCTTATAGACACACTCTTTGCCAAACTTCTGGTCGGTAAGAAAACTTTTATGTCCAGTCAGTAATAGAATTACAGATGCTATACATAAAATATTGAGAACTTCCTGGCCCTGTTTTGGACAGGCCCCATTTCTGCTATCTGTACTGCAGTTGAACATATCAAAAGTCTGCTGCCCCTTCATCTTAAAGATGGATGCCTTCCATCATGTTCGTTTTCTTTTATTTATGACATACTTTTGTTATGTAGCACTAGCTAACCTTTCATATCATTTTGGAAGGTCTGATGCTTTTGGTTTACCACTGGGGCACAAGACATAAATGAGAAGATACTGTATGTGTTAAACTCTTGTAAAAGGACACAGGTGAGGGCTGGGTAAGTACCAACTAGCCATTTTGTTTTTGATACAGTGCACAGGAGTCTATACTCTTAATTTTAGAGGGTTTAGCTATGTCAAACACATCAGAACAGCTGAATCTGTTTATCTGAACTGAACTCATATGTATAATGAATATGGACATCAGAGATTCTAATACTGACTGCAGCACTTAGTCATGCAGAAAATGACTACTGTAGATTGGAGACTGTTATTGATCTTTGTTTCCATCATCCTTTGTCTTTCCTTTTTTTTTTTTTTTTTCATTCAGCATGAAAATGATATTCAGAGATGAATTTTCAATTTATTTTCTTTGGAATGGCCTTTCAAATTTAACAATACTAAAATAATCTGTTTCAGAGATGGACACATGACACATGGACAAGAAAAACAGTAAACCAGGAATTTCTTCATCTGTCTGTATTGATAGAGTTCCATAGCAAAATTGACAAAATAACACTTTCTCAACTGTCTGTAAGCCCTCAGGGTCTTGGTTGTACAATGACCAAAATTTACCCTCAGGGAGCAGAGCTGTACACATATATAATGCACTAAAAGTGAAACGGCAGAGTGGCAGCTCTAATACGTGCTGCAGGGCAACATCCTACATTCTGAATGGAACTGCTTGCCATCTGGAATTTCTGGGAAATCAAAAAGCTTGCTGTTATGTGGCTGTGAAAATCTTATAATTTCTATTATTTTCCACTCTATCCCCTGCACATATTTTATTAAAAATTATTTAAGTTCATCTTTGAGTAGTTACAAGCCATGTAGGCTCTAGATCCATACAGCAAGTTATTGACAGTTCAGCACATTACCCTTAAAACTAAAGATGATGCTATGATTCTATTGCATTGCTGTGCCTCCTAAGTGTTTCCCCTCCTTTTTCTTTTTTTCCTATATGTTCTATAACTGCATTTAAGTGTTAATCTTACTCCTGCAAGTGGGCTACATTGGAGAAAAATTTTCTAAGTAAAAGACAAATCTCATGCAAGAATAATACTTGGACAATATCAATTGCAATCCTCAGTTAACTGGGATGTGGAAGGGATGTTCTAAATTTAATTTGTAGTTCCCTCTTGGAGCAGTTATTTTGAAATTCCATGATTGCATGCACAGTACTGTAAAACACGTCAAAGAAAAAAATTCCTTTCAAAGGAAACATTTAAGGTAGCAGCTATACAATTTTTTTTTCATTCTGAAAGGTTTTCATCATATTTATGTATGATGTCTTCTGGTGTAAAAGGATAACAGCCTATATATAAAATGGAAGAAAATAAGGAGATTTTGAGGAGAGAATCATAGAACAAATTATGGTGGAAGACCCTTATAAAAACCATCTAGTCCAAACCCTGTGAAATGAGTAGCAGCATCTTCAACTAGATCAGGTTTCTCATAGCTCCATCCAATCTGTTCTTGACTGTTTCCAGGGATGGAGCATCTACCACCTCTCTGGGCAACCTGTGCAAGAGCTTCACCTAGTAAAATGTTTCTCATTGTAAAAATGTCCTCATTATACCTAGTCTCTTTTAGTTTAAAAGTGCTTATCCAGAGGGTGAGAGAAAGGGTGCAGAGCAGTATAGTTAATTTCAAGTGTTATTTTGCCTAGGCCACTTTCATACTCCTTCATTTAGTGTGAGTGGAGAGTGAGTCCTGCCTGTCAACTTTACTGTAAGAGAAATCAGAACCAAAACGTAATTTGTTCTGAAAACTTTCAATTGCAAGGTGATGTATTCTTCTGTTTTTCCTTCACTTACCTTCAAACAAAATATCAAACATGATTGTGTAAAAACCCCAAACAAACAAACAAACAAATTGCTTCACTGTGTCAACACATGGAGTGCTGCAGGGGAGGATTGTTCTGGGATTCTGACTTTCTGGAAAACAGAAATACAAAGTTCCAAATTTATTTTCAGTGACTCTCCATTCTTAATAGACTGCTAATTTTTTTCTGAGTACTTAAGTATTCAGAAATAAAAATTCACTCTTTGATGCTTGTTTGGAACCTGATTACTTGATTCTATGTCAACCTATATGGCTGTTAATCTCTGTGGACTAAATTCAACATAGCATATGTAGGTCATCAGACAAAACCTCCACTGAAATCAATAGCAGAAATAAATTACTCTGGTATAGCATGTCAGTTTGCATTTGATTTGCTGATACATGATTACTCTGAACTGTTAGCTTCATTTACTTTTATTGATTGTTACTGTGAAATACTTACTAATTGCACATCAGATTTTTAAAGGTGCTTAATTGCATACTTTAGAATAGTGTTAAATTCCATACATTGATTATCTGTGAATTATGTTCAGAGAGTTCCATATCTGTGCTGTGCCTGTTTTCTGTAATATTATGGGCCATATCATTAGCTTCATCAAAGTCAATTCTACAGTAACAGAGATGGAGGAGAAGAGAAGCTAGCTCCATTTTCAGGGTTTGAATACTACAGGCAAGATCAAAATTAAAAAAAAAAAAAATAGTCCAGTCTTTGAATAATTCACAGTCCAAGCAGATTGAGTCTCTGAGTTAAGCAAAGATTTGCCACTATATCTAACACCTCACTATTTAACCTTTATGTGGGCCCTCAAGCCTCGGAGAAGAAGAAAAAACTTGGTCAGAACCCTTGGGTACCAACCTAAGTTAGAATTCATTTTCCATACCTGACTTCTTCTGGGAAGTGGGAGATACCCACTGTTAGGCAACTCAGGGAGGAAAACTTCAGTGATAGGGCTCTGGTTACAAAGGTACTCTGTGACAGTCAGATGCTGCCGTATTCAGTGGCAATAGATGGGAGATTCCAAATTCAGTGACAAAAAAAATGAGTTGGATTTGCTCATACAATCAAGAAATTTATGTGCGACCCCACCTACCATCCACAGCCCAGTCAGGTCTAGGGGAAGGACTTGTCTGGTTATAGTAAAATTGTCCAAACGTGTAGTTTTCAACCAAAATTTGGTAGTGGGTATTGTACAGGTGTTCTGTATTCTTAATGGCAATTTATGTGCATTACAATTTGATTCCCTTTTTAGGTTATGTAAATTTCTCTCTTGGTGTCCCTATTTGTGTTTGAACTTAGAAAATTAATCATTTACAAATAAGAAAAAATGTATAGAAAGGCTTAATGTCTATGCCCAGCATATTTATGGATGTTCTCTTTGAAAAATATTTTGACTTCAAGTCACTCTGTACCCAAATTTTTTTCAAACAATATTAAACTGAAGTGGGAGGAGACCTGTGAGAGTTCCAAGTACAAAAAAAAATGACAATGAGAAAGAGCCAATAAAATTACTGGAAATTTAACTAACCAGTTTCAAATCTGAAAACTAAGTTTGAACTGAAAGCCAGTTCTTATTTGATTCAAGTCACTTTGTAAATGCCTGTGAAAGCATAAATCATGTTTTGCTAATGTGCTCGGTCTGGAGACTGTTAAATTATTCTGCAATAATATTGTCTTAGGTAACTTTGTGAGCAATTTCAGTTTAGGTCTGATGGTCAAGAGCTATCTGAAATGTGTCCAGTAGGCACAGAAATAAGATATAATTGAGGCAAACACTGGAGTAATGTGTTAAAGTTGCCAGGCTTCCCATTATACCAGGTAAAAATTCTCCCTTGGGGTAGGCTGGCATAAGACTTCTCAGGTCTGAGAGAAAATAAAGCATCAAAATGCTCAACAGTTTTTGAGACACAAGAAGTTCCAGAAAAAGCAATTACTGTTTTGTCTGTTTCTGGAAATTAAAAAAAAAATATTTAATTTATTAAAAATAAGATCTTGGTAGTAAAAAGTCCTGGGCAACTGAATTTCTGGTCTTGTTGAGGCCTTTGAGGTATGAAGTTAGATCAGCAGTGATGAAGAAAATGTGATATTTCAGTTCAGACCTATTAAATATTTGAGAGCACATGTTATCTGTTTATCATTGCATAACAAACCTTACTGGCAGCTTTTTCTTTGCTGTCTGGGTTTCTTAATACTGGAAGCAGAAACATTTTAGGAAGAAGAAAAATCTTACAGCCATGAGCTCACTGGTTTGCTGTGTACTTTAGGTACTGCTAACCAGTGCTGTGACCTCTCCTTGCCCTCCAAGCTGGAAACTGTGGGTTGTTCTGGTCCTCTGCCCAGGTCTTTAGGTGGAAAATGGCCAAGTCCTCTCATACCTCTCAAGTGTGCCAAGCACTGTAGTGGGGTGCAAAACAATCCTTCTGGTCTGAGCAATACTGCTTTTAAACCCTATAACTGCTCCTTGGGCTACATTGCTACTGAGATGAGTAATGACACAATTGACTCCTGGGAAAGCACAGAGGGCTGTAGTATATTGCACCTAGTGTTAAAAGACAAAGTATAAACCACAAACCACAAATCATGCTCATGATTTGGAAACAGGTAAATATTTTTTCTGCCAGATTCCCAGACAATCGTAAAAGAGGTAGGAGTACCCAGGTGACAAAGTTCTCTATGCTCAGTCAAGAATCATCCAGATTAAAAGCAGAAATGTAAACTTCTCTTCCCCCTCTCGAAACAGGAGACATACTTGGCAGCTTGTTTTGCCACTAATGTGGAACTGTGAACATTTGGCTCCAAGCCAGTTCTGGGAAGAAAATTGCTGAAAGAACATTTTCTGGTACGGTACTTCTCTGACATGGGAAGAAGGAGAAAATGTTGTAAACTTTATGAGGAAAAATATTTTGTGTTTGCTCTTACCTGAAACATGAAGGCCTATGTATTGAAGACAGCCTTCAGGTATTTACTGACTGTATGAGAAGCTGGGGCTTGATTCCCAGCCACTCTGATTTTGCATCAATCCTCTTGGACAAAGGTGAGAAACGATTGCCAAAATGGGAAGTGCACCGACAATCTTCACCACCTGCCACAGCAAGATGTTGTGACTCTGAGTGTATCTAAGACTTTTCTAACTTATATTCACAGACAAATCAGTGCTTTGCAGTGTGGGCAATGGAGGAATCTACTTTTACCCAAGCAGAAGGAAGAAGATCAGTCCCCCAATCTCTGAATTACTCACAGTTCACTTGTTTTTGTACAAATTTTATGCACCAGCTGACCAACTTCAATTAATTAAAGGGAAGCATTACTAATGCTAAATAGATTTATTTTATTTTCTTTGAAGTGTTTCTGATTCCTTGTGCTCAAAAACCCTCATTTTGGAATTATCAGGGTAAAGTACAGGGAAATTTATAAGAGCAGAACAAAAGCTGCTGGCAAAGGCTAAACGATGGGAGATTTATATTCATAACTATGTGGAGGGAATCAGAGAACACCAGTGATTTACAAAACCTATTGAACTACAAGAAGAAAAGGTTATAAAATATCCCTGCAAACATTTATGGGAGATATCAGAAAAACATTGTTAGAGAGGTTTGGCTATGAGAGTCACCACACAGGAGAAGTAGGAGGAGGAATGCTAATCATTTTTAAACAAAAAACCCTCTGATATTTATGACTATTTTTTTAAAATAAAAACATACTAGAGTACAAACAAAATTTGAAGAACCTTCATTACTTAACTAAGTAGAAAGTAGAAATTGCTCTCCTCTTCAAATGATGATGACCAGTAGGATCTTCTAGAAGAAGAATGCTGCAAAAAAACATTCTGCACTATTTGTACTTTCCAAAAGAGATCCAAAGCAGAGCAGCATTCAATGCAGTTAACTAATCTTCAACATTTATTGGGGATGTTAGAAATAAACAGTTGCAAACAGAGCTGGTTGAGAACTTTCAAAGATAATTTTATGTAGGTGTACATACTTTCTACAACACTGAATATACTCACAACAAGCTGCTGGTTGTCCTCCTTTTCTTCTCTTGTTTCCTTTTACTATTCACCAATTCCTGCCCAAAAAAGGAAAAGCAGAGAACAAAAAGGGTGACAGACAAAACTAATGGTTGAATAGATAAAAATTATCAAATCAAAAAAGGAAATGTTTCCAAAATAGGAGCAGATTAAGACAAATATTCACCAAAAATAATGGAAAAACATTAGTAACATTTTAAAAAAAATGCTATAGTCTGTGTCTTTATACAATTTTAGGAAAATCTAAACAAAAATTTCTCCAAAAGCAAAATCAAAAACACCCTCACCCAAAATTAACAAAAAAAACCCCGAAACCCCCCAAAAAATCCCAAAAGAAAAGGCTGAAAAAAATCCAACCCCAAAAAAATTTCAAGCAGGAAAACTGTTCATCTTTTTGCTAATGCCTATATAAACACCTAAATGTAATGCCAACCTAAACACCTAAAATACTTTAGGTACTGGACAAATCAAGTATTAATTTCCCAGGTAAGGTTATAATGGTCTTTAAGAAATACATTTCATTCTGTCGCTGAACAAATGTTCAGATTGCTTTGGAATCCCACCTAACAAGGAAACCCAGTGATCAAATAAATGCAGGTGACTTGGCTGCAGATAAAAATTTCCTAAGCCATGGGGCTATCTCAATTCACAGTTTGAGTAGTAGTTTATTTTTTCTTGGTTTTGTTTTTTTTTTTTTTCTAATAAAAACCTTTATGTACAGACCTATTGCTTTGTTTTCAATTAATGTATTTTTTAATCATTTAGAGGATCAAACTATACTACATTTCTCTCTGCCCCTTCCCTCTCCCTATTTCTTCATTCTTTTTCAATCAAAGGAAAGAACCACTTTTTGATAAAGACAGAAATTGGGGCTTGCTTTGTACTTTATAAACCCACACTGCTCTAGAGTGGATAGTAGATCTTACAGCAGCTTGGTAAAAAAAAGGGTATGAAAAAGATTTTTAAAATTTTATTTATATGTGTTAATTGAATATAATTGAATATAATATTGTTAATTGAATATAAATCACAGCATATTCTGTGATTTTGTGGACTAAAATAATAAATGAAAATCATATTTCACTTTTCATTCATCTACTTTCAGGTGAATCTCCATAACCTTGGAAATCTAGAAAGCTGGAAAAGTATAAGAAAGCTCCTTTAAACTATAAGAAGGATCTCTTGCCCTACACGTCTGTAAAACCTAAAGTGAGTACAATTTGTATACTTAAAATAAAAAAGTTAAAACTGAGTGAAATGCACCATGGTTTTCAATTGCTTTCAATTACCATTAAACCTTTTTGAGAGCAATTTGCATAATGTTTCATAAACATGTAGGCAGATTAACCTTTTTAGTTAATTTATTCATTAGCAGTAAAAATTCAAAGCATCTCTTATGAGAAAATAATGTCTTGCTGTTAAATTACATGGAAACAAAGCAATTGGGACCTAGTTGCCTCAGTTCTCCCTGTGTCAAAGCAGAAAACAGAGGAGAGACTGAAGCTTTGCCTGTTAGCAGAGTGTTGATTAAATCGCCTGTTTGTGAACAATTAACAGTATTACAAGAAGATTAGGTGAAGTATTAATTAGAGATAGGCAAGAAGAATCCTGACTGGAGCAGGTACCTACAAATATGGGGGATGGAAGAACAAAAAAGTATGAGAAAAGATGGAAGGTTTGACTCTTTCCTGTCTTAAATTCCATAATCTCATACATTCTGTCAGTGGAAAGTGTGGTAGTTCAACATCGTTCTTCTGTCACTCTGATTCCTTTACATGTCTGTAGCTGGCTGCTTGAGATAGAAAGGAGTGGTCACATTCCTTTCTGCCTTAGTGTGGTCTCCAGCCTTTATTTTTCCTCTAAATAAACTCAGGCTACATCCATAAGTGAGAATCTAAAAAGTGGTTGACATTTGGACACTTATGTGGTATTTTATTAGCCAGGTTCTTAGGACATTTTCAACAATAGGAGATTAAATTCTTCTCATGAGCTGGAATTGAACCATCTCCAGATTGATCTTAGGGCATTGACAGGTCTATCATTCTGGGTAAGGTCATTCAGTGTTGGGTGATATAGGCCAAAAGAGCATGTAGAGACCAGTTGCTTATCTGATGAGATAGAGCCTGAACAAATAGTTTGATAGTTCACACTAGTTTTAAACCTATCCTTACATCTCTTCATTAGAGAAATAAAATTAAGCTCTGTAATTAATCATAATGCTATCCATTGTCTTCAGAGTGTATCTAGAACAAATATAATATTGCAAGGTGTGGCCCTGTCTTTAACCTATTTACTCAGGTATATGTGAGGCTATTTAGATTGGGACATCTCTTATACAATATAACTCTATTAAATTTATGATTCCAAATTTAAATGTCAGGACAATCAGCTTGATATTTTTACACTTTCCCATATCTCTTTATGGGTTTACATCCAGAAAAGATATACTGATCAAGATTTCAAAGGTAAGGAAATTCCACACTCCCTTCTGGTTATCCAAAAAGCCAGATTACACAGGTGACATAAGAATGCTGAAATCACTGAGTGCACAATTATGCAGAGGCATTAAATTATCCAATATTAAGTATTATTCATGGTCCTCTTGCATTGCTGTCATGTGCTGCTTAGTGGAATGTTGTTGACTTA
Source organism: Euphonia xanthogaster (assembly GCA_034509185.1). Lineage (NCBI taxonomy): Eukaryota > Metazoa > Chordata > Aves > Passeriformes > Fringillidae > Euphonia > Euphonia xanthogaster. Next base: position 43,573,140 of record JAYDZK010000268.1, on the reverse strand, counting down.
ACTGATGTAAGTCAGTCACAAAATTTGTAAAAATTTCAGAAAAGTCTGTGGGAAAAGTTAAAAAAATAAATAGATTTTCTACAGAAATTTAAAAGGGATTAAATATTTAGGGATGGATCCTTATCTTTTAAGATGCTTACCAATTTTCTAGTAGAATTGTATATTAAAATGCTCGACTGTCTTTCCACTAAAAAACAAAACAAAAAAACTCCTAAAAACCCCACAATGTGCTCATAAACAGAGGGGTCTAAACATCCAGAAGAAAGCACAGTGGTTTTTCTTAGAAAGATCTCCTCTGATCTTAACATTATATTTGCTGTTGGGTATTTTTAACCTACCTTACTAACCATTAGAGAAGCATGAAAATTCCATGATTAACACACTTAAATAGAAACCCACCAGAAAAACAGATGTTTTTGAAAGGTAATATCTTCTAGGAATGACTATCAGAGTCTTGCTCCATTATTAAGAATTAGCAACCAGTGAGGCTAAAAACAGGAATAATCTGCCATGTACAAAAATCACTGTGTTATCTTTCTATAAGAATGACAACGTCGGATTTGTGATGAAAATGCCAAGCGCTTCACATAAGCACATACAAAGGCTGTCAAACATCCTCTCTATTCCAAATTGATGTTTCACTAGAAGTTTCCACCACATAATAGATCTGTGTTCTTTTTATATCTGTATTAGACACATCAGTCCCTACAAAGTGCCTGAAGCAGTTGAAGCAATCACCTCAAACATGATAATAAATTTCAGAAATATGAACCCTGAACATTTAAAGTTGGAATGCTTTAAGTCTGTTTCAGCAACACTTTGCTTTGACTTTCATCAAGAAATCAGATTGTAAGATCATAAAATGTTGAAGGCAACTTCAGATAGTGTTGCAGTCTTCCTGACAGAATCCTAAATACAATTGTATTGTCAAAACCCCCTAAGGAGCAAAACCCCCTAAGGAGCAATTAATATTATGACTATGGCACTTTGGGTTATTTTTGGGAAAGGAACTGGTGTCAAATGGAAAGCAAAGCTCAGTCTTGTTAATAAAAAGTTTAAATGCTAAGTCAAATGGCAGAAAATTGGCTTAAGACACTGCAGATAAAAACAGAAATCTATTTTAATTTTGAAGTGCCTGCCCTGAACAATCACATATTCACCTTGACAGGAAAAGCTTCTCTTAATGTCTCCTCTTGGAGTAGCTTCCATTATTCTCTGTAAATCATAGGAAATTAGATGTATTTTAAGGATTGTAAGCTCATTTCCCTGTTACAAGTATAGTTTAAAGTGTTTAGATGTAATAAAAATTAGTGTCTATTTAACTAAATTGCAATTTCTAATCATTGTATGCATCTCTTTCTTTCAATGCCAATTCCATATGAAGACTCCTACTGTTTCAGAAGAAAACAGAAACTCAAATGAATGTTTGGGAAGGAAAAAACAGTGTTCGAAAAATGAGATCTTAAAAGAAAATCCTGAAAAAGCATGGTGAAAACACAGGGAAAGATATGATTCTGTTATCAGAGATGAAATGAGAGGGCCTGCTATGTTCTAAGTCAACTTATTTTGTCAGACACAATAACTTGCTAAGTTTCAGTAAATATGGCATATTTGGACTAAAAAAGAGGATTGTATTTTCTGTGACACAGTTCAGTGGTACCTTAACTTGCAGGGCATATGAAAGATTAGGATCCAGTCACTTTACTGCCTAAACTAACTGAGAACCTGGGTAGGAATATCTTCCTGACCTCCAAAGTGCTCTAACTCCTTACTTATTCTGGATTGGCATCATACCCATTGGAATCACTCCATGAAATATAAATAGATATTCATGATTAAATATTCAGAAGGGAAAATAATTTAAATTGTCCTTCATACCTTTGATGAGTATTCCTGTCACTGAATCACAAAGTAATTTTTGTCCTACAAGTCATCTCCAGAAGTGTGCAGAGAGCCTGAATTTTCTTGCAGTCTGGTGGAACAGAATGCTCCTAATTCACACCAGTGAAAACTCAAATAAGCACAAACAGGACTTTAGGCCAGACCTTCACTGAACTTGGTAACTGTTACCTGAACAGACATTCCAGTTTTTATGCATCCAAGGGAAGGGCTGATGCAGGCGCTTGTCTCACAGCAGTGAGTGCAGAGTTGGGGAAAGCGCTCACCTCTGCTTCAGTAAGGTGGCAAAAACCTTTATTCATTCACCACTTTCATAAAGTCAGGCAATGACAGGACTTTCTAGGTGCCTAATTCTCCTCAAGGGCAAGACACAGATATGTTGCTACTTTAAAATCTCAAAGAGTACTATCTAAAACAGCATCTTGCCTTGACATATTAAATCACTGACTAGCAATTAGTTTAGATTTTGCAATTGTTTCTGTTAAATTCTGTTGATTATGTAGCTTTTGAATATCAATATAAATATGAAAGCCTATAATTTCCTAAATGTTTAGCAGACATAATTATTCTCTATGAAAATATATTAATTAATGTGCTATTTATCTCCATGAATCTTTCTTATTTTGTATATATCATACTTAAAAATATAAGCATGCCATTCAGATGCTCACAGAGATGATCTTAGAGTTGCTTGTTTAGGGCACACAGAGATATAGATTGACAGGACAGTCTAATGGTCTACATCATCTCGTTTCAGAATATTTATGGGTAATCTTCATTTTGATCTGCAAAGACTGGAAAAAGGAAGCAGACGCAAAAATAAATTTGTAAATAACGTCCCCCTTAGAAACACAAGGTGCTGAGCTCAGCATACAGCAGCACATGGCACATTCAGGGAGTCCACATATTTTAACTACAGTAGTAGAGCTGTAATGCTTGTCTCCCCTGTCCTTCCTATTTTCCTTCTTATTATTTCCCCATTCCTCACTTCCTTTCTGTCTCTCCCTCCCTCACACTCACCAGTCCTTCCATCCCCCCATACCTCTTAATTGGCCAGGTCTCTAACCTTGAGGTTTTCATTGTGAGATCTGGAAAAAAAATGGAAATCATTTACCTTAAAGGTTTCAAAAGGAGTGGAGAACAGTGTGTACCTAGAAACAGACAGCTTGGAAGGTTAAGACTTCAAACACTTTCAGGTTTTGGTCTCAACGGAATTTTGATAGGCCTGTATTTATTTGAATTTGTTTTAAAAATTTTATTTAGAGAGTGCATTTTGGTCATGGACATCTATGTACCTTTTATAACATAATCACTGTTTCTTGGTGATTGAGTTTTATTTTACCATCTTGTCTGTGGGTAATTATTGGGTTATTAACAAACAGTGCAATATTATGTGCATGTGTGTGTGTGTGTGTGTGTGTGTGTGTGTGTATGTGTGTGTTTGTGCATGCATGTGTGTATATGCATGTGTGTATTTTACTCCACTTTTGTAATAGCTCTGAGTGAATTTACCTCTAGGGATTTCTAAAGTGATTTAACATTCCACTTCCTACAATAACAGCATATTTCAACACAAACACTTAATTATTTTAAAGGTTTATTTGATTTTATACTCTCTTTATCTGTCATGAAGGTATTTTATTCTTCTTCCACTTAGACTGTGTTTGTTTTAAATTTATGTAAACACAGAATACAGAAAAACAGAATATAGACATTAGCTTAGAATAATGCATTAATTTAAAACCTGATTCCAATGTTTCCATAAATGAAATAAATGGAATTCAGCACTAGGTGAAGGAGAAACAACCAAATAGAACAAAGTCACTGCTAAAATTCAAAACAGCTCAAAATTTCAAGACACAAATACAAAATTAGGACTGCTGAACTCTCTGAGGGAAATGAAAAGGAGCTAATGTTTTATTCTTCCATTACTGGGTGAACATTTACATTATTATTACCAGGCCAACTCAAGCAGTTTATTTTAAAATTTAATCCCCCAAGAAGAAAAAAAATCACACTTTCTGTAATGGGAGTCGGAAGGAATAAAGGGGAAAAATGTAAGAATGCAAGGACTTAATCCTAAATCATAAAAGTGTAATGCTGAGGATAATTAAAAAAAAATCAGCTATGAATGAACATTATTCAGCAGAGTTTGAGATTGGAGCCATTTGTAAGTATGAGCTCATATTTGTGAGGGACTACAAGGCCCAGATTTTGCTTGAAACAGTAAAAACCAGTGCAAAACATACAATAAATAATCATAATATCTGTACTAAATATCTATATTCTGGTGTTGATATTGTGGCCTGGAAGACAGATGAACAGGAGCTAAACTCCATATTTTCCTTATACAATCCATATATTATTTTTCATATTCAACCCTCAGGAAAAGACCTTACACAAACTGCTTGTATTGACCTTAATTCATTATTATGTTGAGTTTTGGTTTTGTTTTTGAACTTGAAAAATTCCTCCAAAATATCTATTTTTATATCTGTGTAGGGATGTGTATCAACTGGAGTTTCTTGTGGCAGGACCAGTAGTAAGAACTAATATGTAGTATGTAGTATGTACGAGTACTTGAACTAAACATGCATACTCTGAATTCAAGGCATGATTCTGGTCTGCAAGTATCTGATATTTATTTTATGAATTTAAATTAGTAGTCTGAGGTCCTCCTAAGTGTTGTGAACACAGTAGACTAGGGGTCCAATCTCATAGATTAAAGTTAGTATGTAACAAAACCGAAATGCTCAGAAGTTGCTTTCCAGTTCAAAAATCCCAAACTGAGCACAACAGAGGCAAGCCTGGTGACATCTGTAACACACTGTGCAATATCAGCTACAGTTTGTAAGACTTTTTCACACTGAGGCGTGTTTTGTGAGTCACTCTACTAAAAGTAAGAGGAATACTTGTAAAGCAAACACTGTATTTGAGGAGCTGAGCTGCTTCCCAGCTCTGTAACATCTGAGCCAGTTATACCACCAACACTATCTCCAACTTCAGAAGTTAGACTTTTCCCTACTTGGATACTCTCTGGAGAAAAGGAAGTGTAGATGTGGAAATCCCTGCTCATGCAGAAGACAGAAAATTTTTTAGGAAGTTAGAGTTTCATGAATCTAAGGGATAACATGCTTGAATGTTAGGCATTTTCCAGAGGATATTGTGTTGGCCTGATGCCTGTTATCAAGGAATTGTACAGGATGTATATTCAAAAGTTTCCTGATGGGAAAAGCAGAGTTAGTTGGGTTGTCTGGGCAGAATTGTGTTGTTTTGAAGTCAGGGTAACTTCTCAACCTTTATGGGAGAAAGACATGAAAAGTTTGATTTTACCTCCTGGGAGATAAAGGAAAATTTGGCTAAAAGACTAAATTCCAGCAGCTTTGATTGGCCTCTTAGCTGACAGAAAACAAGGCAAACCTCTTTAGAGAAAGATGAGAAAAGAGCAGGAGGGAAAACATGAAAAATATATGAAAAGGACAAATGTTCTGGCAGCCAGGAGAGTCAACCATGTCCTAGAGTGAATCAGGCACAGCATCACCAGCCAGTGGAAGGAGTGGATTTTCCTTCTGTTCTCTGCACTGCTGTGGCTTCACCTTGAGACCTGTGTGCAGTTTTGGGCACCATAGTATCAAAAAGACATTATGTATTAGAGATTGTCCAAGGGAGGGCAATGAGGATGGTGAAAGTTTTGGAGAAGAAGCTGTATGAGGAGCAACTGAGACCACTTGGTCTGTTTAGCCTGGAGGAGACTGGAGGGAGTCCTTATTGCAGTTACAACTTTCTTGTAAGGGGAAACGGAGGGGCAGACACTGATCTTTTCAATCTCATTACCAGTGACAGGACCCAACAAAATGGCCTGAAGTTGGGTCAGGGGAAGTTTAGAATGGATTTGAGGGAAAGGTTCTTCACCCAGAGGGATTTTGGGTCCAGGAACAGACTCCCAGGGAAGTGGTCACAGCACCAAACCTGACACAAGAAGCATTTTGATAATATTCTTCAGCACATGTCAATTCTTGGGGTGTCCTGTGCAGAGCTGGGGGTCAGACTCGATTATCCTGATGTCTCCCTTCCAACTCAGCATATTCTGTTCCATGATTCTATTTGATTTTCTGCTTCTGAAAGCACATATACCTAACAAACTTTAATTTGAATGACATTGTAGAAATATGTCCATTTTAAAAAGAAAGAAGCAAATTAATCTGGTCAACGTAACAGCCTTCTTTTTGACTAAATAAAGAAAAATCATTATCAATATTTATATAGTGACTGATACAACAGAAACTATTACTCAAATGAAATAACACTGTGACAAAACCAAAGGAAGATTTAAAAAATGTGGACTGGTGAGTTTTCCAGGGCTTAAAATGCAAAAGCAAGATGCATACTTATTTTATTGTGCAGCCATATGTTTCCATTAATGAAAAAGATGAAGCAGAGAAGGCTGCTGAAAGCTGAAGAGATAATAGGAGAAATGTTGCTAAGGTATATTTGAGGGAAAATTAAAATAATTTTTTTTGGAGCAGATAGAGACTTAAAGAACCCAATATGTCTGCTAATACATATCCTCAAACATTTTCACTGGAATATTAGCAACCTCTTCTATTAGAATCTGGAATTTTAAGGATTTTGAAGTTGTTGGTTCTGCTGGATTTCAGACTCTCTCTGATACTAAAATACTTTATCGAGAATGGAAAATTTAGTGGGAAACAGAAGTAGAAAGTTCATATATATTTCACGAAAAAAAAAAGAAATCATTTTCATGGGAGTGTTCTTTTGTACAAAAAAAAATTAGTGTCAAGATATATGAGTATAATTTCCACTAAATAGTATATCAGTCAATGTTTCTGTCAATAAACATTCCAAAATCAATGTGAGAATCTTAAAACTCTCTTTTATATTATCTAATAGACAAGAAAAAACCTTGTAACAAGTCCGCTTCTGTCAAGAGACACACAAATAATTCTGTCTATTCTGTTCATGAGCTCAGTAATAGCCAGAAAAATGGAGCTGGTAATAAACACTGGGTAACTGCAAATGTGTAATTGGCACAAATATGTATCTAATTAAGTATGGACTGTCATGTGATGGCAGATTCAACAGAGGACAATTAAATTCAATTTAATTCATGACAATTAAATTAAATTCATGTTTGATGGCTGATAGGTCCTATGAGTTTCTCATCGTTTAATCTGTGGTGTGTTGTGCTGGGTGATGCTTTCCCACACTTGGAGGGAAAGGTGGCAGCACCAAATGAGATTGTGCCCTGTCCTGCCCTCTGAGCTTCAGGCAGCTCAACTGAAACCTTCTGTAAGGAGGAACAATTTGGACTTTCTGGGAAATAAGACTGTGGAGGTGCAACCACCATTTAAATTGAGGTAAGCATGAGAAAAGTAGTAAGCTTGCAGCAGAAGTTCAGGCTAATATACATACATACATAAATATATGTATTTATATATTGTTTGTGTCTGATTTTAGGCATCTGGGGTGTGCATAGAGCCTTATGAGCTCTGTACCCTCATCTCTCTTTAAAATAAACTGAGTAAAACAGACTGTCTTTAGAGATGGTGTATTATTCTAACCACATAGAGATGAATCACATCTATAAGGACATGAATCACGCTGTAAAACACTTAGGTGTCTCCACTGTAAAAAAGACAGCTGAAGGCGAGGTGGGTACTTAGATCTGGGTGGATCAGCTCCAACCTGACAGGGTCTTTCTTACTCATAGCAACACATAAATCTAACACCAATTCTCAAAAGTGATGAAAAGCAAAATGCTTCTCTTGTGACCTAGATAGTGCTGTGAGGTTTGTGTAAGGCAGAACTAAACACAATCAACTGCAAAGGGGATGAAAAAAGAGGACCTATCTTGTGGGGACAAGGAAGAGTTATGTATAGAACTTTATTTACTCTGGCTCACTGAACAGCTGAAGGTTTATGCTGCTTAAAGTGCTGCTTTCCTGTTCCCATATATATGCTTGTGACGTCCAAAGTATACACTCATATAAAATGCAAACTTTTGAAGCCTGCTGGTGCCTATACTTAAAAAAAACAAAATAAATTATGAAGAGTAGATTCACGTAATATTTTTGATTACTTAGGATCTGGTCACACCAAATTACCTTCTACACAGATGTGGCTCTAAGAAAGGTTCTTTCAGTGTATGGGGAGCTTAGTGAGACAAAGCTACTGTAAAGATATATTTGCTACATCAAACCTGACTCAAATAAGCTTTTATAAGGATAGAATAAGATCCAGAAAACATTTGTTCTAGCTCTTTCTATCTGTTGTGGGTGATTCTTGTAAGAATTTAGACAGTGAATACTAAGTGAGAATTTTACAAAAAACTTTCAGACTTCATGGTTATTGTAGGAACTTAGTGATTCACAGCTGGCTCCTCATGATTTGGACATTCAGCACTTCAAACTCTCAGGTATGACTGCAGTATTTTACTTTCTGTCTTTTCTACATATATCAAAACTTTTGGTTTTGATATATGTAGAAAACACATGAAATATACTCTATGAACATCTAAATATTTCAACAACAAAAGTAAACAAATACTAACTAATTACCTATGCACAGAACTTGGAGTTGTAAAGAAGAACTAACTTGTCTTTGTCAGTGAGCTTTTAGTTTCATTTGGTTTAGGTAGTAAGATCTTGGTACCAGGGGAGCTGGAAGGGTGCTCTCCTGGCTTCTGTGGAAACTAAATGTGCACGTATAATTTTATAATTATTTTCTTTTTAAATATGTTTGGGTAGAAGGGATATTGTCATTTTTCTGCAGGGTTTATGGAATCTGAGAACAGTTGAGGAAGGTAGGTACCTCTGGAGAGTAGCCTGGCCCACTCTTCTGCTCAAAACAGATTACTCAGGACCTTCCATTCAGCACAAGCTATTCTTTTATAATATATATTTATTTGCAAAGAATTTCAAGCATTTTAAAAATTAATAATTCTTCTTAGTATCTTCTTTATAAATTTAGAAGGAAATTATATAAGGAAAACTTTATTTCAAAATTTTTTCCAACATTCAAAATACCTTAATTTTTTTTAATTCCTTCTGGATTTTATAAAGTGCTTTTGCCAATCAAACCAGCTTTTCTTGGATTATTAAGTTATATAGTTATATAGTTATCAAATAGTTTCTAGTATACACATGAAATGACAATGATTGATTTGAATCTCCATTAAATATTTGTTCAGTTCTTAGAATCTGTAGTAGAAATTTATATTTACCTATACATGATTTTGGGGGTGAGCTAAAGAGCAGATCAGCACTTGTCATGTTACATGCAATTTGTTGGTAGATATTTTCAAGAGGTTGCACTCATTAGATGTCTTGCCAGTTTCTTCTTCTTTTAAAGAGGTTTTGTAATATTCTCAATATGGTACAAAATAAGGAAATATCAGATTTAGCTTCAGTGTTTAAAATACTTTATTAGCTGTTTTTTAGGGTGCAGCTGTACCAGCTGTAGAGGAATACAGATTTTGGCTTTAGTCTGTTTCAGCTTCTGACCAATTATTAGGCACAATGAAAGTAAAATCACAGAAAACTGTAAGTTTAGTTTTGACATATTGCACCACATTTGCAAAGATCAGAATAAATCTATTAAAATGCATACAACATATTTTATATCAAATTGTACTAAAACTTTTAAATTCATTACTTAGCTCATAAGGTGGTTACAAAATATTTAACTTTTAGGTGTGGTCATTATAATTTAAAATAAAAAATAATTCTGGAATTCAGACTCTGCACTCTGGAATTAATTTATTAAGTATTTTGCAGTTACAATTTAAACTGCAGTGAATAGTTCTGATTGCTTACCTAAATCACTTTATTAATTGTAGCTCAAGTGTAAGTTGATAAGCAGGTTCATACTATGCATTCTTTCAGAGCATAATTTGAAAGTTTATTTTAGGAAAACTAAGATAGGTAATCCTAAATTCTTAGGATTTTTAAGGATTTTAAAATTTGAATTAATGACTTTTCAGACAGAAAAGCTTCCCTTCATAATCTAAGTTATCCTTTCTGATACTATTTTTCAGGATTAATTTATATGATGCTTTGAAATGTGGACATTTCACAGATGGAAATGAGTTGCTATTGGACAATGCCCAGGTAATATAAAAATGTACAGACTACAACAAAGTAATTCTGATTTATTGTCCAGAACCTACCCCCATTCAGTAGGGAAGTGGATTTCTTAATGCTATTAGTGCTGAAGACTATATTTAAGATGAATCAAGATGAAAAAAATTATAGTTTACAAAATCTAAGCTTAGCAACTATCTTGGAGGGCACATAGAGGTTTGCACATGCATTTATCAAGATTTTCTGATGAGATTATTTTCAAGGGGAAGAATTAACATTTGCTTTCAATCATTTTCTGAAGCAGTCAACCAGTTCCATACCAGCTATTTAGATTTTCTTCCTTGTTGTTTTACCCCATAGCCCAGCTCTTCCAGGATGTCACTATGTTCATGGAGTTCTTTGTATTAAAAAATCACTTGTGGTAATCAAGAGGAAATAAATTTAGCAAACAAGAAATTAAGGTTCTGAAAGAAAGTGAATTTGTAGTAATTTTGTAATCTTTCTGTTTAGTGCTATTATTCTTTAGAGGTGTAACTGTCCTTAAAAAAGGAATAGATCAGAGGTGAGCTAAATAACTAGAAGTCTGCCAGTCCAGCCTTCAGAAGTGTTAGACAGGCCAGGGGAGCAATGGGAGCATATATTTCTTCTGGATGTAAAAAAACCTGCTAAATAATGACAATGAGGTAAAATCCATGAGTAAATACATGTACAATACACTTTCAATATCATTACTTCTCTACAAATACCTCCAAAACACTCCAAGAAATAGTGAAGGGGATAGATGTAGTATTGATTAATCAACAATCAAATAAAATTAGTAACTTAAACCAGATAAAGAAGGGAAAGCTAGTGGATGCATCCCTCTTAAAATGAGACATTTCAACTTGAACATTGACTGAAATAGTTTATACTGAATATTTAAGGGGATTAATGTCATTTCTTCCATGTTTTCTCACAAGGCAGGAGAGAAAAACGGTGTTTTCATTTTTTGCAATGGTCAAGCATTCAGCAGATTCCAATATAATTAAAATGATAGAAGGTATTTTCAATTAGTTCTTAAATCATGAAGCTGTTCTCACTCTGTTTCATTACAGTAGGCATAACGGAAGAGGCAGAATATAAAACAAAACTATTATGACTTCTGCACCCCAGCCATTATCATTGTTGCTCTGTTTCTCAATTTAGGCTAGAAAGTCTCTTCCCTATTTCACCCCCTAACAAAACAGCAACAACAACACACCTAAGTAAAGCCTGAGATATATTCCTGTGTGTTATTGAGGGATTAAAAATGTGTTACTGGGAAAAGCATACACACTTCAGAGTACCAATATTTTTCAATGGAACAATAGTATAGCACCAAAAACTGACTCCATCTTGTAACTTTACTGTGTTCTTAAAGGACGCTTGTGCTCTTCAGTCATTTCTGTATTCTAGTTGTAGATTGTGTAAATGTATTTAAATTTAGCCTTAAATTTGTCCTAAATTAGCTAAGGTTTTCATTAAAAAATAAAATCCCCATATGTGAAGTGCAGAGCTGCAACAGGATTGTCTGCTGTCCAAAGTACATGGTCTGGAGTTTTGGTCTGGGGCCAGGCCAGTGAGCAGGGTCAACGAGGGAGCTGCACTCAAATTTTAAACACTCTCAAAATTCAACAGCTTGGCTCAGAAATGCTTTTAGCTTAATATTAAAATATTTCTGTGTTGCATGATGTTTGGACCAAATGCTAAGATCATTGTTTTCTTTGGGATTTTGATTTGGGGTTTTCTTTCAGGATGTGGAAGATTTTCATGGAGAAAGTAGTGAGGTAGGGCTACCTTTCTGAAGAGGCATCTTTGGAGGTTGACTCCTATTATGGGTCATTTATTCTCTTTGGGAAAGGGTGACAGCTGGGAAAGATTACAGAGAAAGACTCAGCAGCCATGTAAAATTCTAGAGTACTTCCATTTGTTCCTCTCCAATGCCTGGAAATTGCATGCCAATCATCTACACATATGACCTCAGATTTTGAAAGGGCTATCCTTCATGTGCTTGTGCCATGATTATCTCAAAGCTACAAGCCAATATGCACATTCAAGCAAACAAATCACAAATGTTATCCCATTATGTCACAGGCTGCACTTGTTAGGTGTTCCAAAGTACTTGACTCTATTGCAAATGCTTAGGCTGCCAATGCTCGTATGCATACATATGGTGTAGTCTCATAAATTAGGAATAATTTGTGTCCAAAGTTTCTCTGTGTTAATTCTACTGTGAAGAATCTGAACCAATATTTTTGTTGAATGTGGTTCCTTTTCATGTACTTCTCAGGTCTATGACGTTTTTTGGCTAACTTAAATTAACCAACAATATTTCTGGTTTGAAGAAAAATGCTTATCATTTTTTAATGAAAGAGAATTTCTAGCTGCAGTTCTTGCTTTTTTCACTGCCAAAACGCAATCCAAAACCAACTGTGTGACTTCTGCAGACGGCCTTGCCCTGGTTCTTTTTCAGGCCCACCCTTCACTGTCTGAATAATAATGTCTAAAGCAGTGAAACATTTGAAATAATTTATTTATTCAATTTTTTATGAAAAAATATTTATTCTACAATATTAACAAACAAAACATTTCTAAACTGAATTTGTGCAAATAATAGATCTGTTTAGTTTATGCTAGAGTTGGCTGACTGTTAAAGCAGAAATGCAATCCTGTTAAGGCCAGGCTGGCATGACTATTCTTTTAATTGGAGCAATAAAGACCATGCACTAAATACTAGCTGCATTTTTTTTTAAGAAGAGAACACATTTGGTATGATTTATTAATTTATAATCCTCTTTTGCATGGCCAGAAGTGAATCCATTAACATAATAGATCATTCTTTAAGTTAATAAATGCTTTCTTTAATGTACTTCACTCTGGTGTCTAACTGGGCATATGATTAAATACAGACATACCCATGATGGTGGGACAATATCTTTCTGACCAAATGACCTCATGATCAATTGACAGGGAAGTCACAGTGAAGTTCTTTTTAAAGAATACTGTAAAAGCTGTAAGACAGAAGCATTAACCTGTAACACGTGTACAAGGAGAAGTTGTCATTCACTTTTGAGAATCTGAGTTAGCTTTTTCTGTCATCTTATCATTACAAATTGTTAGGTCTGTTTTAAAGTAGAGCATCACTCATTGTAAAATTCCCAGACACTGTTCTTAGGTTTTGTTGTTTGTTTTGTTTTTTTCCCCTAATGTTCTGTTATGTCTGCATCTGCTATTTTAGATTTTATCACGCATGAATTAGAACTGATTAAATTCCTACAAATACCACAGGAAACATTGTTAGGAGTCAAAAATTCTTGAGGAAGATAGAACCAATCAAACAGGCCTTATTGTCAAAGCCTGGCTTTCCTAGTGTATTGTTCACTGCAGCAGTCACATTTCAGCCTACACTTAACTTGGAAAAACCATGATATATCTATTTGATCATGAGAGTGGTATGGATATATATTATCCTAAAATTTGGCCCAGAACTGTCCTACTGAAATCATACTTCATAACAATGTCTTCCTTCTTCCAGATTCCTGGAATATAATTATTGCTTGCACTTAAGACCATTTGAGTATGGTGCTTTGTAGCACCATGACACAGAGTAAAATATTTTTAGATTACAATGAGAAGAAATACCTTTTTGCAGTAAAAAACCCATATACAAAGTATTTTACAAATGTATCTGTTCTTGACTCTGCTACAGAACTCCTCCTTGGCAAGAAATTTAATATTTCTTTATCTCAGCTTTCTTCCTGAAAAACGGCATTAGCAGTATTTTCTAAATGCTTTCTATCAATCTTGTCTCACTAAAATATGGGTTCTACTGTGCAGCAACAAGAAGTACATTTTACTGCATAACTATTTGCCAAACACAGTGAAAATTTTCATAAAAATTAGCAAAATAGAAGACATTTGGCCAAATTAATGGCTTTTTCTTATTTTTGAGACATTGATAAAAATAGTGTAGTGGGATTCAGCTCAGTTTTTGAATTTTTTCTGAAGATAATCAATGAGCAATTTCAATCAGAAACCAGGATACATTTATGAGATCCGCAGAAGAGAATAGACAGAGGAAAATTCCTAATGGCCCTTTGACTCATCTGTGCAAACCAGTAAGGCACAGGTTTCTGTCCATTCACTTTGCTGATAAGTTAAATTCACTTCTTCCAACAAAGAGTACAGTGAAGCAATAAATCTATGTCTGTTCTTTATGCATAGACAGAAACAGGGGAGAATATGTTGGAATGAGATGTTAACTGAACATTAAGCTGTCATGTTAATGGATCTACTGCTTTCTCTACCAGAGAAAGCCATGCTTCAATATTCTCCCTTGACCGGATTTTTTTCATTAACTCTTCATAGTGCAGTATTTAAGGGGACTGCTGCAATTGCTTCACATATCCAAGTAAAATAGCTGTTTTTTCTTTACACTATTTCTCTCTCCATCTGATGTGTTGGGGTACATCAATCAATCAATCGATAAAATTAAATAATGCTGCTTTCACAAAATTCTGGATACTTTAATATGAATCTTCTAAGATTAACTTTTCAACTAGCTGTGTTTCACTGCATTTTTCTTCCTCTACAGATTATGTAGATTTCAGACCAATAGAGTTTTACTGACAGAAGTTATTTAATTGAGGCACTTCTCATTCCACCAGATGTCTGTTCATAACTGAATTTATTCACTTTTCATTAATTATTCCTCAACTGCAAGAAAGAATACTGGAGACAAAATGTTAAATAAAAAACCAGACATGCACTAATGTCCCTAGGTGGATAACCAAGACACACGCAAATTGTCAGCTGATGTTCATGGGAGTCAATGGCAGTCTGCTGAATTTGGACACAAATTCTCTTTTCTGACCACTAGTCTTCCCCTGGGATTTCATTCTCCAGTTCACTGTAAGGCTATACATGCAAGCAAAGTCTTGGACATTGCAGAGTTGGATTTAGGGTAGTTGCTTTAGAATTCTATTTGAATTTTTAAAGCCATGGAACTGAAGGGCAGCTCATCCATCAGGCAGAATTTAAGCATGTTCAGAAATCACCTCAGATCACTCCACAGTCAAGATTACTGTTCATAACATATTGATCATTGCTGCAATTTTCTACATTTAAGTTAAAACTTGAGCTTTCAGTCAATATGATTCAACCATGATAAGAAGTGGTATTTTTGATCTCTCTTTCTGAAATAAATTTCTAAATTAGAAATTTCATTCTATATTTTATAAATATTCCACAGAATAGGTGATTCATGGTATTATCTCTTCCAATTACGTGCTTAAACTTCAAGAATCTATAAATTCCAAGAATACATAATTTATAAATTATTAAATGAAAAGACCAAAATATGGCAAATATATTCGCTATGTGTGACTAAAATATATGTTATATTAACACAAAATAATACAAGTGAGAATGGCTGCCTACAATGAACTCTTTCTGGTGGAAATGCAAGCTACATGTCACAGACCTATACCCAAATGACTACTGATTTACACATTGGCCAGACTGATGAGAAGATTATTATTTTTTTTAATCCTCTCAACAGTTCTGTTACATCATTACAAGCTTGTGTTATTTCATCTTTTTTTCCTACGTTTTGCATGAACTTGTTAAGCTGTAGGAAAGATTTTGATTTGCATTCAAATTCTTGAGCCAAGTTTATAGTGGAATAAAACATAATCCAGTTCATGGGAAACATTCCCTCGTGTATCACTGAAGTGCATTCTGGAGTCAAGTTTGTCAGCTATTCTAATGAAAGACAGCAAAGGTACAGAGCAGTTTAGAGCAAGAAGTAAAGAGAAATGTCATGTGAGTGGTCTGAGGATTTACTTTGGAAAAAAACTTTGTAACATGTAAAAGAGAGTAGGAAATTCTAATAAGTAGAATTTGTAAGAAGTAATCTAGCTAGAAAGTAAAAAAAAAAAAAAAAAAACCAAAAAAAACCCAACTTTTGTGGTTTAGACACCTTGCTAAAAATAAAAACAGAAAACATATTTAAACCTAATTATTAAATAGTTTTAAATGACAGATTTAAAATACTATCAATACATGAAAATTACTCTTTCCTGGATCTTGGGTTTTCAGGCTGATAGTAACTACTTCAGGAAAGCTTGTAACTCAAGCCCTTCCTCTTTTTTTTTTTTTTTTATTTTTTTACCAAAAGTTTAAAAAAAAACTTGACATGACACAGATGCAGATTAGAGGAGTGGTTTCTTTCAAGTGAGAAGGATTAATACTTTTCAATATACTGTGGCATGAAAACCTACACACTGCAAAAGCTAACCTTCTTATCTTTGCAAAGGATACTGCTGTCACACTGTAATGCAAAGCAGCTTCAGCATCATGTTGAAAGTTGGCACACAAACAAGAGTTCATGAGTACAATGCTAGGATCCAGAAATATTTAAATTTATTAAAGGTTGACAAAGCATTGCTGCTCTTTTCCAAGTCAATACATCATATCACCTAACAATGACCTGTTAGGTTAGAAGTGAAAAATTAGACCTCTGAAATGTTTACTTCAAATATAGATTAGTTACAATACGAAGTTTCCCATGAGTAGATTCTTAGGGTCTATCCATTGATAGAGAAGTCCATGGAGATTTGACTGAGGATAAAAAAAGCAGTGTAGTATTCTCTTTTTACATGAGAAGGTAAGCCAACACACCAAATTGAGGACTATGTGGAAACAAAACATATATGAAGAAGGCCAACAAAAATATAACTACAATTGGTCTAGAAATATCAACACAATTTATGAAGAACAGAATGAGCAGTGTTGGCCAGGAAGAACTCAAACTCCCATTTCCCATTCTGCTTGAGTGTGGGAATTGGAGAGAAAATTTCCTCACATGGAGTCTCATTTCAAGCAGCCAGAAGGATGCAGTGGAATTCATGAACATCCCAAGAGTAATGTACCACAGAGTGTTTGAAATTGCACAGATTTACTGATATCAAGAAAAAAAAAAAAAACAGAGTAAGAAAAACAAATTCTATTCAGGAAAGTGTCCAGGTGCCTTGCCAGAGTCCAAGTATTTACTGCAAGAATTTAAATTGAAATAGTTAAACATAATGGAAAATAACGAATGGTGGCACTCATGTTGAAAGTGAAGAAATATGATTTTTTTTTTTTAATACAGCAGTCTATTTAGTTTTTTTCTTCTTCTCTACCATATGCAGTGATATATCTTAGTGAAGAGACACAAAAATTCCTGGAAAAGTAGATTTCATATTACAGCAAAGTTTATCTATTGAAAATACAGGACCCTGTATTTCAAATTGCATGTAGTAACAAACTAGTGCCATTTCTTCTGAGCAGTACTATGAAAATGGATTATAGTAAAGTATGTTACAAAAGTATAAGTATTTGGAATTAAATGTTTGAAAGTTTCTGAGGATTCCTTAAGGATATTCATCCCTGGCACTCTGTAGCACAGAAAATCTTCAAGCCTTAAGTTCTCTGCATTGAAATTAATCTTCGGCCTTTCAAACCTTGGTATAAGAGATATGAAAATATAAATCTTTAAGACTTTTTGAGATGCCTGTAGACCAAGAAGCTGTCTTTTTCTGCTTATTGTGGAAACTAAATGGACTAAAGGCTAGGGTTGAAATTCACAGGGAACTCTTTGCCAAAGAGGCTGGGCCCTGCTTAACAAGAGGAGAGTGTGGTATTACAGAAGAAGCCAAAGGGTGGGAGGGCTGATGTGAAACCCAGAGGCTTCTCTGAAAGATGTCATGAAACTCACAGTTTCCCATAAATTTTTCAGTTTTAATGAGTGTAAAAAATTCCATGAAAAGAAAATATTTCTAAGGAAACTAGGTAAAAAATATGAGATTTAGCTTTTAAGAGGTATTCACAAACATTCTGCCTCTAGGATGCCCACAGATAAACATGAAAAATGTAATTATAAAACTGTCAGCTCAGGTACTGGAGACTGTCTCCCTCTCTGCACTAGTATCAAACTTCCTCTATAACTTTTTGCTGCAAAGGGAGACTGTTACCTGGACTTTTTTTTTTTTACTTTGGTTACCTACATTATATGGATGTTCTTCTATATCTTTGAAAAATGTAGAAAGACTCCATTTCAGGTTGTTTTTTTTTTTTCATACATAATTGATTCTGTCTTTTTTTCTTTATCTGAGGAATTCTTAAACTTAATTTGATCATATTATGAATGTTATGAAATTTTGAGTTGTGTTGTGAAATATAGTAATAAAAATGTTCTTTAATAGTCTGATATTTATGTATTCTTATCATATTTCATATATAGAATATGTATTCTAAGAATATTTTTAAATTATCAGAAAATATTGATTTACAAATGGAATAGGAGGGAATAGTATATGATAAGGAAAAAATGGTCTGAGTTCAACTTGTGTGTAATTCCTTCTATTTTAGTGACATTACATCAAGAATTTCTTTGACCCTCTGTACTCAGAGCACAAAGAAGTTACAGCTGCATGATGTTTTTGAGGATAGGTAGGCGCAAAGCAGCCAGAATAGGGCTTTACAGTCACCAGAGTAAAGTTTTGTAGATTCACAGTTAATCAAACATGCCCGTATCTGAAGTAATCTGCGAGAATGTAGCAATTTTTTTCTTCTAAATGCTGCCACATTAAAAATTTTTTGTGGATATTGTCTCCGTTTTTTGCTTTAGTATTGTTCCTACTTGTTATTGCATTTTCCAAGCACAGTGAGGAGTGCTTTCTGCTTACTGCACAGACACTCATCCAAAGAGAGTGTCTGCCTGAGGGCCTTTATAAATGGACAGTCATACAAATGATAGAAGGAGGAACAGGACACAAGAAAAGAAGTGACTTGCAATTACTAATCAAATTCAACTTTCCATTATTTCAGGTCAGTGCGACCTCTTATCTTAAGATATTTCATTTCAAAAGGGTCAAGATCTCTTCAATAAATTCAATTGTGAGCAATGTTTAATGAAACATTATAGCAACATCATAAGGAATAGATGAAAGCTGAGAGAAACCCAACTGCTGTTTGCCAATCTGAATCAGAAAGCTGAAATTCAGGTATGATTCACCTGAGTCTGGGATCTAGAGCAAAATTATTTGTTAGCAGTTGCTTTTCTATGTGGAGAACATAAGGTTTAATTCTCATAGCTTACTCTGAGAAAGTTAAGACAATCAAAATTTAATTTATCTAGTAACACTGTGGTGATAGATCAGAATGCAGGAGGTTGATTTTTATCTCTTTGAAAAAAAGTAATGTTTTGGGTAACAGAAATAGTTAAAATATCTCTTAAAACTTTTTTTCCTTTAACCTCTAAAACCCAAGAAGAGCTTGGCTTTTCTCATGGTCAGGATTATCAAATGCAGAAATCTTTTCATAGTGTGCTGGACTTGGTCCCTTATCAGAGCACTGGCTGGCCAAAATCACAGCACACTTACATTATTTCATAGCTGTGCTGAAGTGTTGCATTGGCTTAAGATGAAAAAGTTTTGAACCTTACCAGGTCTTTGGAGGAGTGTACTTCAGCCACATGTATCCCTCTTAGAAGCACTAGCAAAAAGGGAAACATTCTAATTCTTTGAAAATACATACTGTGATGGGCACACAAGTAAAAATATCTGTCAAACTGTGAAAGGAAAGTTTGGAAAATGGCCTACCCTCCTGCTCCAAACTTTGAGGGACAAATTTTCTTCTTGCAGCTTCCCTGCTCCCAACACATTTTATGTGTCCTTCACTTCCTCTTTAAACTCCCAACACATTTTTATTAAATCCTATAGATTTCTTACGGAAATCTATAGGATTTAATAAAAAGGAAAATAAAAAGAGGAAATTAATAAAAAGAGGAAATTAGTACATATTAGACCTGCAAAAGTCTCAGTTTCAGTGAAGCACTCACATGACAATTTACTTGTGACTATCCATTGGGAAAAAAAGCCTCCAGTTCATTTTGCAGAGGCATACATGCCATGAGAACTTGTATACGGTAAGGAAGTGTCAGGCTTACAAGCAAGAGATAAAGAACTGGAAAATACTATACTGCTGTTTTACTGCTACCCTGGTCTGAAAGTCACAAGTGGGAAGACAAGTAAGGGCTGAGGGCTGGGCAGAAATGAAAGAACCAATGAACATGCAGATAAATGTATTTAGATTGATTCTCTGACTACCGTAAAAATATTATGTTTTTTTTTAAGTAGATAACTTATCGCATAAAAATATTGATGTAATTTTCTTCAAGGATGTGTTTTGCTTATTTCATCTTATCAGGAGGCAGTAACACATTCTGGGAATTTAAGTGACTCGTGGCAATAGAGAGACAACAAAAAGTAGCCAGTTAGAAAAAGCAAACATGTAAAAAATCCTTCTGTAATACTCTTACTATAACTTTTTGAGCAATAGATGGCAGTTTTTAGTAATTTTTTTGGTGATCATTAGTGATCTTAGTCACCTGCACTCTTCAGGCACAGGAACAAACAGAAAGAACAATTCTTTCAAAGGAGTGGATTCATGTCTGACCTTCCTAGAGAGGAAAAAAGCGAGAAAGATGACCCACTACCTCAAAAAGGCACAGACACAAAAATGCAAATAAAATTTATAATAATAAAAACAAATTCTATATTTAGTTTCAAAAATGTCACAATTTTAATGATATTTCATGATTTCTGGGTGTCTGATTTTATCATGCTTTATGCAGGATATGTTACTTTTTGGGAAAATATTAACAACATGGCTAATCATTAATTAAATTTCAAAACATGTCAACTTTTAAGAATGTGACAATATATACATGGGATCATCAAATTCAATAACATTTCTTAAATGTAATACATATTTAGATGAAAGTACAAAAGCATTGTACAAAAGCATACTGTGATAATCCCCATAATGTGACTTCCATGATTCTAGTAAATGAGAAAAAAAAAATTAAGACATGTTTCAGAGAAAACCTTTCAAACAAAAAACTGAGAAAATAGAATTTGGGGAAGGACCTTAGTTAACAAAGCAGTGATTCAAAATCAGAAGTTATCATTGTGGATATGAGGACAGGTTATTTTATCTCCTAAAATGTAATGTATTGCTGGATGAACTATGTGGTAAACATCAACATGGTGTTGATATAAATGATCTAATCTTTCACAAAAGCCAAAATATGAGACTTTCCCTGAAGCACTCCAAGTATCCTTTGTCAGCACTGTTTCTTTTGAAAGGAATTCAGTCTTCACGCTGTAGTTAATCCTTGACCTGCCATCCACTCCTGCCAAGGAAACTGACACTTAATGTCAATTAGAGTGATCTCTGTTGTGACTTGGACACAGCTCCACTGGGACCTGGATTGCAATCAGCAACAAATTACATGAAGGACTTTGAACAGGTCAGACCATATAGTCGTGAAATTGAAGCCATCAGACATGACTTAGCCAAATTTGAACTAACAATGGATAAGCTGGTGGCTCTATATTACCACTTCTGTTATTCTACTGACAATTTGCTGAGCCATCCAAAATATGTCCAGGGTCATATGTTTCCAAAGACATGCGCCAGGGTGTGCTAGATTGTTTCTATTGCATAGATAAGTATTATCAATCCATTGCAGTCAATGTGCCTTCTGTTTATCTATCCAGGTAATCTGAATATAGAATCAAAGCCAGTCAGAAAAATGTCATAGTAAAGGGCTACATATTTCAAATGCATTACATAATATTTACACCACTCTACCCACTAATATTTTGTATTAATTACTTTCAGCTGTAGTTCAACATAAGAGCACTAGGATCATATGTACTGGTTTAGTCTTTCTTATAGATTTATCACAGACCTTAGCATGAGTTGACAAGAATTAGGCCTCAACCATTATACATACAATTGGAAATTTTATAGGCATTATCAGTAGGCATAAAGCATCTATCCGTTTAGTTCATGGTAATCTGGTATAACAAATGTTACTGCTAAAACTGAAGAGAAAGATGTATATTTATAAATAGGAGAGGACATCACTGGACAAACAGGATCATTTTACAAGAAAAGGAACTTATTTTAAAGAGTTAGAAACAGAAGGAGCCATCTGAGAAGAATTTGCCAACAGAGCATTAAAACAACACAGTACGGTGCCAGAAAATCTGGAAAATCATTTGAGACGATAGGAAATATAGTAGAGTATTGTGTATGAATAAGACAGGAGGAGCAGGTCCAGAAATAACTTCTGCTCACCTGTAGGAAAGACTGGATTAAGCATAAGGGTAAATAGATTCCCACTTCAGCTCTGAAGGTCATTATACTTACAAAAACTATACAATATAAAGTATGAAAAATAAAAATGTTTCCAGAAATCTTAAATATAAATGTTTACACATTTTTACCTGGAATAAGGACTAGAACCCATGCCTAATAAAAGTAAAACTGTCCTTTTTAATATGAAGAAATATGTGAACTATGCTTAATTAATCTCAGGGACAGCAGATCTCCGACTTTGATGGAATGAATGATTAATGGTTACTACTTCTTTCCAGGGTTTTTTCTTTTCCTATAACAAGGGCTGCAAATAAGAGGATGCTAGGGAGGCTGTGACCACTACTAGACACCTTTCCATTCCAACACACAATGTTCATCTTTGTGCTGGCAAGAGTCAGGAAATACCCAAAATTACAGCATTTTAGGTCAGGAGAAAACCTAAGCTGGGCTGACTGCTGTCCACAAAGGTGAAAGGACTTTGTGGGTGGCATCATTACTGACCTGGGGACTCATCTAGGCACACCCGAAAAAATCCACTAAATCTTTTCCAGAACAGAGAATAACAAGAATATTTCAAGACAAATCATACTATAAATATTTGTGGGAACCAGAAATTCTTTTATTTAATGAAACATGGAACTGAATGAATGAATGAATGAATGATCTTTTCAGCAATCACATACTTTTAGCTCCAATTCAGAAGCTGATTACTTAAAATATTGACACTCTTTTGATGTAATGCTTATTTTATATCAGTTAAAGTCCACTGAAATCTGTAGAACTATTTTTAATATATGTTGGCATAAACAACTTTAAAACCCATAAAAATCTCAGATTCTCCTCAGATCTGAGCTTTTTGGTTATGCTTCTTTGGTGGGTTTTTGTGTACTAGCTGACTTTCAGTTATGCAGTTACAACTTTGCATTTCATTTAAGGAGTTTTAAACTTGGTAAAAATGTACAAAAGACTAGTAGCTACTTAATATTCAATACAAAACCATCCAGTATGCCTAGAAAATAAATTAAATCAGTCCTTACCAAAGAGAAGTTCTCTCGGTCTTCAGCCAAGCAAAATATCAGATCATAATTCTTTGAGGATCTTTTCCTAAAGGAAAATAAAAAACCAAATAGAGTAGTTTTATATAAGTTTAAGTTTTAATAACTTTCATTATATTGCACATATGATGACCAGAAGATGATAAAGGTTGTTACAACTGTTGCTTTATCAACTTTCTTATTTGTTGTAGGAGATGGAAAACCAACGTGTTATTGACAGCCTGTTGTCACTCTCTGAATCCCTTCTTGTTATTTTAAGAAAGCCTGGCAGTAAGCAGCATAGCATGAAAACTGAAGTTTAGCAGTACCATTTGTAAAGCAGGTAGAAGAGCTTTCAATCTGTGCATTGGACACTTCAGGACCACATGTAAAATTGATTTTTTTTCCCCTAAGTATTATGATAATAAATGGAAATCAAAAGTGGGCACCCACTGTGACCTTTTAGATCTCAGATTGTTTTTGATGACTCTGGTGAGCTCAGTGATTACGGGGCATTGTCTGCTTCAGATGGAAAAAAGTCTGAAATCCTTCCTGTTGAGGCTGTGGTATGGAATAGACAAAGGCCTTTCTTGAGAAACAGTCTCTAGGACTACTTATTTTAAATGAGGTTGAAAGTTCTTAATTCAACAAGTATTCCAACTCTCTTTTATAGGATTGTTTTTTTAGGGTAGGGAGGGGATTTGAAATTTGAATGAATCATTGTTAAATCTATTGTCCTTGGCCACAACACCATGGAATGAATTTCATTTATGAGCAGGTTAATTAATACACATCTTTTCTGTTAAACTGAATGAAAGGTTATACTGAAGTTTATGCTATGTTCTGCTTTGTAGCACATGAAATGGACATCATGTCTAAGAGATGAAGTTTTAATGATACAATACATTAGAATTCATTATTCTCTTAAAGATCTGTATGTTCTGTTAGGTGTATTGAGAAATGCATACATGGGTACAGCAGACACTGTCAAATGAAAGAAAAATAAATTACTTTGTTGTCAGTGCAAAATCCCCTATCCTTATCTCTATGCTTTGCATGGCAAACACAATGTTGAATTATTACCTTTTCTGTAGACATAAAAGGCTAGATCCACACAGAATACATGCTGATTATAAAAACGGCAGCGTTTCTCTGGACCTACTGCGTCCCAACTCCACAATATTATTAGACACAGTAAAGTCAACTCCACAGGAAGCTCATTAAAGTGACTCGTGGACTATAGGAATGCTTAAAAGGTTGATCTAGAGGATATTTGATCTAGAGAATCTATGTCAGATTTCAGTAGAACCAGTATCTACACATTTTTCCATAGCAAGTGTAATTAGGATTATGTGAACACTGTTTAGACATATCAAATTCTTTGAAATGGCCTTCCTCTTTTTGTTTCCAACAAGTAAGAAACTGCTTCAAATTAGTAACTATTTGCTATAGTAAGCAACAATTTCCAGTTATGAACCTATTTGTTTCCAAAAAAACCCAGAAAATTAATTTTAAAAAATTAAGAATGTTAACCTACTAAATATGATTCATTTGTTTATTTTGCATTTTACAGCATCAGTAGGTTAATGACACATGACAAACAAAAGTGTTTCTTGGGCTGGATGCACATGTGTAATTTTTTCCATATTGAGAATTAGAACAGTGACTGCAAAGACAACTCAGTGCAAAATGGCTGAAAACCCACAGAACTACAGTTACCAGTTAGACTACTCTTCTGTGTTAGCAGATTTAAATATTAACAGAACATACAATATCTTCTTAATGGGACATTCTCAAATGATTGCATATAAGTGTATATAAGCGTATTTTGCTTTAGTGCTAAAAGCCTCTTAGGCACTTTGTCAGAATGAATCCTCTTCATTGGGCAAATGGACTTATTTTATTCTCAGCACAAGACAGTTTGACCTATTGAAAATAAAACTGGCTTTGCTGTTTTAATCCAAACCAAAGTCATTGAACAGTTGACACTATTATATTCTATAGGCCTGATTAAATCTGCCATAGGCACCCATGTGGTAAGGGAGAAAATAATGTACATTCAGCTAGCAATAAAAGTCCCCTGACATATAGAAAAACATATCAAAAAAGAGCAAGGTTTTTATTGGCAACATTTATGTGTGAAGCATATGTGTGTCTGTAACTTAGTGGAGTTTCCCTCCAGGCTTCCCACATACAAGGTGGGATTCACAGCCAGCTCAAGGTGCTTTGGCTCAGTGTTGGAATCTGCAGGGTAGGATATCCAACTGAATCAAATCCTCCTGCCCAACGGAGCAGTGGTCTCATGGAGTTCAGGTGAGGGTGATAACAAAAAGAAAGGGTTTGGAGAAGGAGACATGAATTCTGTCTAAGTATATGGGTCTTGCATAAATCCTGCAAATTGTTGAATAGGTTTATAAGCTTAGCCACCAGCCAAGTTTTCAGATAATCACTATCCAACACATAAATTAGGAATCAGTAGCTTTCTCTTCTGCTGTTATTTGTCATGGGAAAGAAAAGGCAAGCATTCAGTTATTTCTCTTCATCCATTCTGATTTGTAACATTTAGCTAGTTTCAGATTTTTTGCACTGATTAGCATTGCTTAAGGGAGAACAGAGAAGTGAGAATTATCTCAGAAATTATTAGGTGGTAGCCTCTAATTTTGGTGCATACTGCTGCCCGTCACTTTTACTAGCACTAGGACAAGGAAAATTCCAGAACTTAAAAAGAATTCCCAAACATAAACAAACAAAGAAAAGAAGGTATCCTTTTCTTGCAGTGACTACTATTGATCTGCACGTGGCAGTTCAGCACATAGGGCTGTTGTGTTGTGACAAAATATGTAAATTTCTACTATAATGTAAAAGCAGTTAATGTTGATCAATTCCATAACTGTCTCAATCATTTTCCATTGTTTTTCACTGATATTCAATATACTTTTATTTAAAGTGAAACTTAAAAATAATAGAGGTCTAATTATAGTCGCATTTAAGTCAGTGATTTTTACACAGCTTTAAAATTACCTGTCATTTTCGAAGGTTGAAGGCTACAATGACTTTATTGAAATATTTTTTAAAATAACACTCTCCAGTTTTAAATGGAAGTCATTGGTGAGCAGGAGGGATAACGAAGTGTGGAAAAAAGATGCAGTCGTGATTTAAATTGCTAAATATTATGGAAAGACACAAAGAGAAAGAGCTCATTTGATATCTTTGTGTGCATTTTTATTTTCCTATGCAAGTAAAGGCTAAAAAATTACTTCGATTTTGTTCACATAGAAGTATTGTATTCTAAGAACTAGAATATCTAGCATAACTGCTGCAAATATTTTTATTAATAGTGTCTTCTTTTAAAAATATACACAATCTTCATATATAAGCATATCAATCTTCCCAAATGTGTGATCAGAATCAAATTATGTGGGCTTGAGGATCTTTTCTGTTATGGAAAGACTCTATTCATGGCTACACACATTGGTCCACAAAGAGTAATTACAAACCAGTTAATTATTTTATTTATTTCTGCACTAGGTCTTGTTGCTTCTCATTGCACCTGGAAAATATCTAGAGAAAGATAGATTTTAGCTAAGTAACAGTTGCTCTTTAGAATTTGAGGGGATTGTTTGCTTTCGTGTTGTTTTTGTATGAAGATTCTGTTGGAACTTATTTTTTGGGTAGTTGTCTTATACTGAAGAGTTGTACTAAAACTTCATTCCTTTACATATGACAAATATGCAGTCTCTGTGCCACAGCATATTAAAAAGCTACATGCAACATCAACAAGTCTTTTTATTTGTGCTGCAAACAGAAATGATAACAAAGCTTCATCCCTGGCTTTCAGCTGACTAGCCTGGCTCACCTGACTCCAAGACATGACTTATAAGATCACTATAAATGACACCTAAATATCAGGAATTCTCTGGGACTAGACTAAAAAACTGGACAGGGCAAATCTGAAATGTGTAAACCTGCAAAGCCTGTTTCAATTGCCTGTTACTACAATGCATATTTTAATCCTGTAAATGTGGGACATTTTTGGAGATATTAATTCAATCCCATGTGCCATGAGATCACAAAATCTTGATAACATATATTTGACTTCCTAAATATGCATCCACAAAGCTTTTGAGACAAAACTACTCTTTTCCTTGACAACATCTATTTACATAAATATACTCAAATGCATAATATACTGAAAGTTTAAACAACTTTTCTATAATCTGGATGGAGAATTAATCAGTCAATCATTAATGACAGTTAGCTATAAGCAGAAAGTCACAAAGCTGAGCTTTCCAAAGACAGGCAGGTCTTTGGTCTAAGAAGCAAGACAGGTCTAAGAGGCAAGACAGTAAATTGATATCCTGTCTGTGACTTATTGCAAGGAGACTGCAAATCCTGTCATTTAGCTTGCAAAATCATTGTCACTTCCTTAGCCCTCTTCCTTTTGAGTACATCATTTCCTCAGCAACAATAATTTTTTTTTTTTAAGACATGTACACACAATTTAGAGTGATGTTGCAACCCTTAAAAGTAGCAAGACAGAGAAGATGACCAGATGTAAGATATTAGTAATTCAAACAGCATTAAGAATGCTCATGGGAAGATCCTGTGTTTCTTACTGAAATAATTAATTGGATTTCTAAATATTTCTATGTAATATTTCTAAATATTTAGGTTTCAGATAAAACTTTGGAAACAGCAAATCTAAAACAAGGTCCATTTTTTATATTATCTTGCTGTTCTCAAGCCAAACTGGTAATGGAATGACAAAGGATTGTTGCAAGTGTTGTTATGAACTGAGTCAATGAGAAATTAAAAACGAAAGACTCAAAAAGTACCAGCTTAGAGAGAGATTTCTTTCTCCTGGGACTGTTTGACATCTCTTTGAGCTGGTTAGAATGCTGCTTCCCAAGAAGGTGACTATAATGGTGAGATCTAGCACGTTCCATCAATTGGATTCAGCTGACCTCTTTATCATCAGTTCCCTTTGAAAATTAAGTTGGTACAAACTTAAGTAATTTTATTGCACATTTGAGTGGATTAAAAAAACCCAAGAATTTAAAAATTAATGCAATTTTCAGAAACTTAAAGAAGTTTTTTTCTATATTTAAAGAGAAAATTGTAATATTTAAATTATTACATATTTATCTACTGATTAGCAATCATGATTGAATGTACAAAGATGACTTTGAAATTTGGTTGATATGTTATATCCAGATAATGAAACCTATTATAATATAGCTGACATTATATTCAAATTTTAGCTTATAAGAAAATTCTAACCATCTTCATCCTTCTATCTTGTGGCGAATGTCCATGTGTGTGTTGCAAAGGTATAATTTTCATGGTTCTACAAGACATTCACTTGTTTAGAGGAAAATTTAAACTGATGCTCTTGACTGTCACGCTATCTATGCTGTCAAATATTAATAAATAATATCCTTGATGAAGGCTGAGTACTTACTATCTACTTCATCTGCTTTGAATACTGAGCTGGCGAAAGATTTGGGGATGGTGGTCAATGACTCCACATGACGTAGCAATGTGCACTTGCAGCTGAGGAAACCATCAAAATGCATGAAAAGGAGGGTGACCAGCAGGTCAAGGGAGGTGCTTCTCTCCCTCTGCTCCACTCTTGTGAGACCCCAGCTAGAGTGCTGCAGCCTAGTCTGGGACCCCCAACACAGGAAGTACTTAGACCTGTTGGAGTGAGTCCAGAAGAGGTCATGAAGAGGATCAGAGATCCTACAAGGCTGAAGGCCTACCAGAAAGACAGAGAGGGACTATTTACAATGGCATGGAGTGACAGGACAATGGGAATAGACTTCAAACTGAGAGATTAGGCTTAGATTGGATGTTAAGGAGAAATTCTTTACTGTCAGCGTAGGGAGGCAGTGGCACAGGTTTCCCAGAGAAGCCATAAATGCCCCATCCCTTGAAGTGTTCCAGGCCGGGTTGAACGGGGCATTGAGCTACCTGATATAGTGTAAG
This sequence comes from Euphonia xanthogaster, assembly GCA_034509185.1. NCBI lineage: Eukaryota > Metazoa > Chordata > Aves > Passeriformes > Fringillidae > Euphonia > Euphonia xanthogaster. Next base: position 43,543,886 of record JAYDZK010000268.1, on the reverse strand, counting down.
GCATCCCTGCCCATGGCAGGGGTGTTGGAGCCAGATCATCTTTTTGGCCCCTTCCAACCCAGGCCATTCTGTGATTCTATGATTATGATTCCATGACTACCACAAGTTTCATTGATATGGTTGTGACAGAGGGGCTTATGATAGCTAAGGAAAACCTATGTAGTTTTTCTTCATGGTGTTTTTTTTAATTTATTCTTTATGTTATTGATGAACTCTTACACTTAACTGGAAACAGCATTTGCTAAATCCTTGCAAAGTGTTTCAAATCTGCCTCAGCTACAAATAACGGCTTGACTCAGAATTGCGTGGCACTATTTACATGAGTATTGCCACAGGGGCTTGAATATTTCTGTTGTAATTTCTTTATTTTTCTTCTGAAATTAAAATCACTGTCTAACTCGATATGTAAAGAATATTTTATCACTTTTTGAATATATTTTTCCATTTCTTCTTATAAATAGGAGTGAAATCATGTCACAAGAGGGCAAATGAAGGACCATAATTCAAGATGCACCAGTTTAATCTTCTGTATACGAAAGCTTCTCAGTGCAGATGATCTGTGAAGCATGCCAAGCCTCCAAGACAGCATTCAAATAACAGGCAAGTCAATAATAAATTCCTACAGTAAAATTAACTGTGCTTGTATAGGAAAACCAAAGCACCATGCAGTGTCTCTGCAAAGAGAAGCAATGTGCTTACACCCTTTGGTGCCACAAGTACAAGGCCTATACAACATTCAAGAGCATTTTTGAACTGCAAGAATGACACCGTAGATTCAGGCTTGCTGCGTCTTTGATGAATGTGGCAACACTTTCTGAGAATGTACCTCTTTGCAGCTAGAATAACATTGGTTATTTTATGTTTTAGATGTGGATACACAAACAAGTCACTGTGGGGCAGTCTGTCGTGTATAGATCTCCTCCTCTGCAGTCCCCATGCACAATCAAACATCTATGACACAAACCCTTCTTCAAGAAAATAGTAAATGCAATGAAATATCCCTCTTTCATTGTGTGAAGGCCATTTTTTGGCAGCCATAGTATTTCATAGATTTAGTGGAATAGAGCAGCACTACTGTACAATAAATCAGGTTACTTTTGAATTATGCCTACCTGGCTTTTGCTCATGTGTTGACAGATTGATTCTGACAGCAGACATTGTGTTTTCTATGAATACTACATTTTGTTTATGCAGCACATCAGGCTTGTGGCCAGAGACTTTAGATGTAACCTCAAAACCAACATTATAATAACAAGGATATTTTACACCACATTGCACTTAGCCTTAGCAATCACCTCATTCCCTTTAATGGCAATTGCCAATTGCAAGACTGAGACAGCATGGAGTGAGCTCATGTTAGGAGATCACTAACACAGCTAGTTGCCAAAAAGTGCAGCTCTGTCAAGTACCAGGTTCTAGAGAAATCCTGCAAAATGGAATGCCTCTGCTCCTGTCAACATCACCATGACCTGACTGCAATCTAAAATTTCACATAACAGGTAGCTGAACTTAAGGATTGTCCTTTTCTGTGGCTTTCATTTATAATATCTTCCTCCTGTATGGATTCTCTTGTATCTTACAATGGCAATAATTAGCAGAATGATCCCATCAGTGAGATAAGTAGTGTTTCTTCTTTTGCATGTTTGTCTATTTTCATCAAATGCATAAGGACTTCATTTCCTTGTGAATTATCTGTCATGTGTCAGTAAGATACAGTAAAGGACAGATAGGCAGAAAGACAGTATTACTAAGCAAAGTGCATTTTCTGGATTGCTAAAAATAACTCAAAATCTTTCAAAAAATGCTAACTAAAATACCCAAACATAATTGTAACAAAAATCATTGCCAGGGTCCTACGGCATCAGACAGAAGAATAGCAAATCTCCTGTCCTTACCTCTGACCAAAGCTGGATTTGGTTTCCAGCAAGACTGAGGAGCTCTTCAGCAACACATCCCTGCTGCTTACATTGCAAGAGTGGCTGTGGCACCTACATTTGTCCTCAGCAAATCGGGTGCTTCATGCCCTGAGTACGGCCACGCTGCAGGGCCTTGCAATGGTGTGGGTCACACAGGGCTCCACAGCTGACAGTGTGGTCACCAGCACCCATCACAGCGGTGGGTGATGCCGTGGCCAAGAACCAAGGCCTCTTTCTGTTCTAGCAGAAATGAGAGTGAGCTCATGCAGTTACAGTGGGGAAAACCACAGCACGAATTGTCTAGGGACATGAGTCAGTCTGCCACTCACAAAATGGTATTCTTACCTCTCTTTATAGGATGAGGCAACCTCTTTTAAGAATGATGCAATCCTTAGGCTATGCACTTAGTTTTATCCTCCCTCTGCCCCTACCCAAAAATCTTTCTATTGTCTGTTGTGCCAAGATCCTAAGAATTTTGTTTTCAATTTGTTATCCAGCTCTCTTAGACTATGTTCATGTTGTAAGCCTGATAAAGAGTACTCACAAAACCATCAAGAACTTCACTTCCCTCATAGCCCAGACTGGACAGTGCCTTTGTTAGTGACTCCCTTGGTGTCAGTAGAGGCTTCCCAAGGGACCAGCAGCTGAAACATTCGAGTGCTGAATATTTTCTGTTTGGAGAAGGTAAGTTACTGTGAGGCAATCTGCAATATTTTTGAGTCTCTTACTATCTCAAGAGCTATATTTTTTAATTCTAGAAATAGATTCATGGAGTTATGTATGCAATTCTGGTAATATATGCACTGAGGGGTTCAGATCTTCCTCTGAAATATTTTCAGTAATGTGGTCTGTTGAAGTAAGTTTTACACCTTAATATCTTTTCTGTTGAAAATTATCGCGTGCTCTTTAAGATCCTGTGGCTTACAAAGAAATCCATGTTAAAGAATACAGCTTTTCTGTTAAATTAGCTATATTTATCAAATAGGTATAATTCCAATTATAAGGTGGTTTAGGATGACAATTGTTAAATAACTTCTGAACACAGGTTGTTACGTGTGCCAAGACTCTACATATGGTGAAACTTTAAACAAATACTTAGTGGGATAATAACTCACAAGGGAGTTAATTGTCCTGGTTGTACATTTTTTCCTTGCACAAACTGTTAAAGTTCTGGCCCTTTTTGTTTTCCTATGAATATGTCATTTTGCTAATGGATTTAACACCACCATTTGCCCCAATTTCCTCATGTCTACTTCAATCAGCACACAAACCACTACAGAAAGAAACGCATGTAGATTCATATCCTTCATTTCAGAGCCCTCAAGGAGGAAATCTGTTATTCCTTTTCCTTTGAAAAACTGTATTTAGTGATGGGTTAAGAGATTCAGGTACAGCATGCAGTGAGACCTTCCATAGAGCAGAGGTGACTTCAGGACCATTGAGATAAATGCTGTTTCCATACATATTACAGAAAAATACATTGATTTTTCCTAGTTTTTAGTTATCATCACAGTTTGTCTTTGTTGCTATTTACTTTCTAGTTTCTTTGAAATTTCTTTACCTACTTTCCTTAGATCATAAATTAAATTCTTATTCTTACAGTCTTGACTATCTCCATTTGCCTTAATTGAGACCTGATTCTGGGAATTACTCTTTTGATTGCAAGATGTTTATTTGTTCTTGTTTGTTGTTTTTCTCTTTTTGTGGAGTCCCCTCAGAGCAGATAAGTGAGTAGTGTAATGTTCCATATAGCAAATCTGATTAGGAAAACGTAATCAAAGTTGACTGCCTTTCGAGCCTCACCTTTTTTAATAAAAATTGTCTCTTTCATGCACAATTCAAGGCTTTATCACTACAAAAGGTGCTAGCATACCAGAAGAGTATAGTGGCCCACCTAGTCTTTTAATTCTAATATCTGAATCTTAAAAGGTATTTTCTCCTGTTTTAGTGTAGTGCTACATTATTGGGCATTATGGAATTAAAAAAAAAAAAAAAAAAAAAAAAAAAAAAAAAGAACAAACAAAAATAACTTGTAAATTGCTTAA
>JAYDZK010000268.1:43508794-43539825 GCA_034509185.1 Euphonia xanthogaster | reverse complement strand
AAAAAAAAAAAAAAAAAAAAAACCAAAAAAGAACAAACAAAAATAAATTGTAAATTGATTAAAGTAAGTAATCATGAAGGAAAGTAATAAGAACTGAAGTTATTTGGAACAACATATTTTGCTGACAGAAATTAGTGATTGCTCTTTTTGTTTCTCTTGAGATTTGTCTGTATATTAAGAAGGGGAAATAATTGAACCTAAATGACATTATTAGTGATTTTCATTTCTTGATGGCCATGGACTATGTCAATATTTCCTCCTTTTCCTTTTCTAAATGACTGCTTTCAAAAATCTAGAATTTCTTGAATCAGTGGAAATCTGATTTCTTGCAAAAATACATAGTAGAAGCCATTATTCACTTCTTTCTGAGACATTTCATATGTGACTTCTACAGTTAGAAGAGAGGTGTTAAAATTTTACTGTCTCCTGCTTTGCTTCACTGACATTGAAGGCAACAAGCACCTTCATACCCCACACAATTGATTATTTTTATATAGTTTTTATTACTCAAAAGAGGTTTTAATGTAGTATTCTCAATGATACTTTCACCCACTGGATTTGCCTTTTCTACTGAATTTGAATTTTACTGGCTATAATGCTTCTGGAAAGCAGCATCCAGATCCCTGTCTGTGACTCACTGCAGAAATCAAGTACTGACACTAATGATGCTTTTTAACGTATCCACTCACAGAACAGAAACAACACTATATGACTGCTCTGGCCATTCTCAGATTATTACAGTCTGAGTACTGGCAATATCTACAAAAATGTTGATAAGAAAACTGCATTGTTCTTAGTTGACAGAATATTCAAAAAAGAATGATGTTAACTTTTCATAAATAAGACGGGAAGGCACTACTAACAGCATACTGCTATTTTGACATGTTTCACTGAAAGAATGCTTATTCAGTTTGTTAAAATAATTTTAAAGAAATTTTTGATTTTGCACTCAGTTTTATGTTATAGGGTTTTTTTTTAATATATATCACTCATTGTTTGAAATGAAGGGAAGAAAAGTTGAACATGATATCAATTTTCATATGCTGATATCCAGCATGGTTTTTCCCAAGACCTGTCCTTCCAGACTAGGTCTTTGAAATGCACTCTTTCATGAACATTCAGTGTTTGAACTGAAACTATTTCATATTTTTATGAGAGACAGGGAAATTATCTGTAATACTTTTCATTGTTATTCCTGGCCTCTAACTTCTTGTACCTCTTCACCTTGTTATGTATCAGTGAAAATAAAAGAAATATTTCCTAGATTTAAAAAAAAATAAAAACAAGACCCAGAAACCATGAGTGTGACCTGTGGCAAAGAAGGCCTAAATGGATGGTTTGCAGTCTGTTCACACATCATTTCTGTGTCAAGACAAACTTTGATGGGCAACATTACTAACTTGAGGCTGTTGCATGGTCAATTTAAACTGACTGATGACCCCATTTCTATTCATTCTAAATGTCTTGGACATCACAAAAGTACTTCGGCATCCTTAGGAAAGGTTAGGAGCTTAACAAACTGTACTGTTATACTACTTTGTCACTGGTGGAGGTGACAAGACCTGGATTTATCAAGACAGTTAAGGGGGCATTAGCCTCCTATGCTGCAGTCTAATTATGGTGTGTACAGTCTCAATCATGTAATAGCAACAGGGTATTTGGTACAATCATCCCATCCATGGTGGCCTCTGTCGAGTTATTCACCTAAGGGAAGCTAATAAATATTTGTTGCAATGTTTTCTCTTGAAATAGATTGCAGATAAAAGACAGATTTCTTTCCACAAAAACATTTCAAGGCACTTAGAATTTTTCTTTCCTAGTAAAAAGGAGGGAAGAGTGCATCTTATTGGTCCCATGGGAAAGAACTCAGCAGCCAAAGTTAGAAAGTGAAAAATTGAATAAAACTAGCTCTTAATACATTTAGTCTGAAACCCAGTAAATTTTTAACTGCCTCTTTTGTGAGGTTTTGTACAGTTGTCTACTCGATAAATTATCTAAAAAAGTAAACTATTTTCTAGATCAAATTTGATTCATGTGAGAACTTGCAAGTGTCCTGAATTTGTTGTCCTATATGCGATCCTAACTCTGTATCGTCTGAGTAAAAGATTGGCAGTCAGGAACTAAAATTTTCATCTAGAATTATATTTTACTCCCATAGTCACTGTTGGTTTTGCCTTTCCCTTATCACAGACATAATTTTACAGCATTGGGATGGTCTTTATCTACCTTTGATCAGAGCGAGTTCTTTCATTGTTTATAAATTTATGTCAAAACTTTATGAAAATAAATTTCAACTTCTGCTTGGTTCATGAATGATTTAAATATTGCTCAAGGTAACTTGCTGTTTGAACAGAGAATTGTGTCACCCCAGTGATATGTTTTTGCTCTATGACTAGATGAACTCCAAGCAAAGAAATTCTATTTTATGTAGCAAATATTTCTGAAATTAACATTTCTGTAAATATTTTCCAGATGAAAGTGAATGTTTTCAAGTAGATGAAAGTTTTATTCAAGGTAACGCTTGTGAAAAGTTTTCCATACTTGCTAAAATCTAGACTTTATCTGCTGTCGGATGATAGCATTTTTTGCAGTTTTTGATCAATCTCCTGTAATCTAATTCAGGTCTTTTTTAAATTTTATTTTTGTTGGGGTTGTCTTTCCTTTGCAATGAGATATAAGAACTGAAATATCCTTATTTCATGTTATGCCAGACCTTTATTTTAATTAGACTTTAGAATTTCTTGTGAGATGTGCAAAATTTGAAGTAGCAAGAAAAGTATGAGAGAAAAAAGAATAAATATCAATATCTCTGTGGACAGAGAAATCTCTTTCAGCAGACAAGTATCTTTCCATATGCCTAAGTAGGAAAAGTTAAGATTAGAAATTTAATGGGAGCATTATCTGCATATTCATGTTTTACAAACAGTAATGGACACTTTGGAAAGAGTTGTTCCTTAACCTAACCATTTGGAAATAGTTTAGACCACTTGCTTAAACTGACTTTTCCTCTGCTTCTAGAGAGATCAAATGCCACAGGAGTCAGACTAAAAATATACTGACATTTATGCCATTGAAATGGGTGATACCCTTTTTTAATGAAGGAAAATTTTTAATAAGTTTTCATATACATATATATAAAATCAGTTAGAAGTTACATCTGTCTGTTCTCTTTATTTTTAATTTATACTTGCATATCATGGCTTGTCCTCTGTCAAACTCAGATAAACTAATCTGCTTTTTTGCTTCAAGTATCATAAAAAAATCTAAATAATGAAAAGCACACAAAGAATAAAATTGAAAGTGTTAATACTTGAACCTACAACCTTGCCTTTTTTGGAGATGGAGTTTCTGTCTCCCAAGTTCACCACCATAAGGAGGAAAAGAGGTAAAGCCTGGTTTTGAACCAGATAGGTAATTAGGAAAGGTTCTGCAACCAATGACTGCTTCTATGGAATTTACATAATGCAAAACTCTCCTTGGTGAACTAAAGGACAGATTTCAGCACATGTTTTCGTAGGTAGGACCCATGGATGTTGTTGACTGGTGTCCTATTCATTACTTTTCACCAGAAGAACATTTGCTTTGTGGTAATAGCTGGTTTGAAAGTCCACAGAACTGCCATGGCAGCACATGGAGTGCAGAGATTCCTGCTAGCAGCAGATGTGGGATGCTAGCATCCATCTCACAGGAATATAATTAGTATCTAGTTTGGTTTTCAGGTAAGGAATTAGTTTCAAATTTAATTGTGTATTTTACAGCTATCTAGGAAAATAAATCCATCTAATTTTTAACTGACAACAGATAAATAAATCATGTGTCTGAGGGACAGGAAGGCCTAAGCACTTCACATTTTAGAATTCTTTGAATCAAATCTGAATTGGTAGGAAACAGAACACTGATGTCACTTAATGTTGTTTGTTAGAATATGAGCTGCCAGTCTCTGTTCAAAATCACCAGCTGTCTAGACCTCCACATCCAGAGTTTCAAGTAGTATTATTCATGCAGAGGTAGGAAACATCACATTTATCATACATACAGAGTTCCAAAAGAATTTATGACTATAGATGCTGAATTCCTGTTTCGATTTTAGAGAAAAGTCCTTTTAAAATCTGAAAGAAAAGTGTATAGAAAATTGGCCTGTCATTTCTCATGTTATTCATGGGTGAAAGATGTTCAGTCTTCCTGAATAAAAACCTTTCTCTATAACTTTAGCTATCTAAAATTTCAATGTCTAATATAAGAAAATAAATTTTCCTTTCCTGCATTAAGTACTTTTGAAAGTTATGCATCCAAAGGGCAATTCATTTAATTTTATAAACAACTGAGAATTAAGTGAGATGAGCTGCTCTTTGATGATTTTTTTTTCTGTTCCATTCTCTAATTAGGACACCTATGCTCCTAGACTAGAAAAGGAAACAAATTTGTGCATAGAAAGAGTGAAGAGGGAGAAATAGTAATATAAGGCTGTTAAGCCTATATCTTTTGTCTGAAACTCAATTTCAATTTCCACTCCCTCTGTAATCTCCTTCATTTTCCTTTTATTGTTGTGGAAATAAAATTTAATTTGCAAAGAAATTGTAGTTTATTAAAGTTAGAAAATAGAAGAAAAATTATATAAATTCATAAAAAACCACCACCAAGATTGAGCTGAACAATGTCAGTCTGCTTCTAGTGAGAGTTGTATACATGGACCTGCCTAAGTAATCTAATGTAAGGCCTCTATCTTCTTCACATCACACCCTGAAGCAAAGCTAGAAAGATGAATAGTGTAGACCAACTGGTGTTTTAAGTCTCCATAATAAGCTGTATGTAATTTAAATCCTTGTTTCCTTCAGTAATTATAGCAATAAGGACAAAAATCAGAGCTTGGACTGAAATATATGTTACCAAGCTGGTAATCTGCCACCCTCACATTCTCCTGTAAAAAATAAAGTTGTGAGTCAACAGAAACAGAAGACATCATCCCAGAATAACTATCTGGAGATGGACCAACTATTATCTCATCACAAGTTAATGCAACTATATTTAAAATTAAAAGCCAGAAAAAACAACAGACGGAAGGAATGCAGTCAGCAGCAAAAAAGCATTGCTGTTTAACTGTAATTTTGATCCTGAACCTTTCCCCAGGGTCCTCTTCCATCTTACACTGTATCAGGAATTGGCTCACGGAGTGCTCTGCACACGATGAAGATAAGCTGCACAGGCTGCTGTGTGTGTTTGGCACTCAGTGGCTCACACTGCTCGGCTCTTTGGGGAGCTTGGTGTTAGTCTCAGGACTTTGTATCTCCCCACACCGTTTTAAGTTTCCCTTGCCATGCCTTCAACACCCTTCACGCTGTTCAATGTCAAACAGAATATCTTCTGAATATAGAAAGCAGAGAGCATATTTTGTTTGAGCAGTTTTCTAAATTATTATAAAAGAAACAGAATTATGATTATTTAGGCCTTGCGAATTTGATTCATTAACTGGAAGGGAAAATGAGATGGTGGTTGTTCCATTGTTCTTTAGGGAGAGAAAAATGTTGAAGAAATGGTAATACCTTTTATTAGACCACCTTACAAGTGAAGGAAAATCTGACTTTTGTACATGTAGATCTCTTCTCAAAGAAAAACAGAATAACAAACACTTATTTTTTCCAAAATTACAGCATTACATGGTTGATGGTAAAGGAAGGGAGATTAACAGGTTGGAGTATTTTTCTAGAAAAACTGAAGTTGAAATATGTTCAGTGGTATATGGAGAGAGATACAGATTCATTAGGGAATTGGGTTTTTTGTTTGTTCTGTTTGTGTTGCTTTATTCTTTGTTGTTCTTTTTCTTTAAAGCAAAACTTCAGACTCAAATAAAACTTATTTTAAACTTCTAAACAGTTTTGACAAAAACTCTAAAGATGTAATATGTCTTGACTGCTTAGGGGTTTTTTTCATGTCTTTTCCAATACGAAAGATTAAAGATCAGAAGTGTCTGAAACTTATCTAATTTAGGAGAAAGCCCAGGATTTGGACTGTGGAATCTGTGTGAAAGCAAATAATCTCACAAAATTTCTTTCTCTTTTGAGCTAGGAAACTACAAGAACAGCATATGAAATGTTTTCTTGGCATTCATCTCGTTCCCTGGCTTACTTCTTACTGACACTTGATTTGGAATGGCACTTCCTTGTCCCACTTATTCATAATTAGCCACCTCTTATAGAAAACAAAGGAAAGAAAATGGTGATTACAATAAGAGATAAGGAAAAAAATGTGTTCACTTATAACCCCCAAAAAGCTACACTTAGGTGCAGATTTTATGTCTCATTGTGTTCATCAGAGACATTCAGAAAGAATGATTACTATTTGCTCTTGTAAGACCTTGGTAAGAAACACAAAAAGATGCAAGAAACTAATAGGTAAATGTCTATTGTCCACTGAAAAAAAGAGAGACTGACAAATGCACTATGAAACATAAAATGAAATTTATTAAAAGGTGAAAATACTACAAAAAAATAATTATTATGCAGGAGTTATGATAACATGAAGGATAAGTTGGGGAGAGAGTATTCAATCTACACTCTGAATCTGTACTACAGATGGCGAGAACTAAAGCCCCCATAAGTGTGGTTGTCTTACATTCTGGCCCTTGGGTACTCTTCCTGCCCATGCATTTAATCCACGGAGTAATCAGGGCTATGAGCAAGTAAAGGTGAGGACAAAGGCACTTTTAGAGTTAATGGCAACATTTCCAAGTGTGTGTCTAAGGTGTGTACATCTCTATCTGTATAGTGAAGACTCTATATCTCAAACAAAATATGAAAATGTGTGTGTGAGGCTTAATAAAAAGATTAGCCTCACCATTCAAAAATGAATAAGGGATTAAAAAACTTAATGATGCATTTTTTTCACCTGCCTTTTTCAGAATTCAAGCTGTGTACATACTTAATTTGTAATGCAAAAACTGGAACACACAGACACACACATATACTTAATAAAGAATGTTAAAATGCTGCAATGTACAAGCTGGCACAACCAACTCAAACCCCATTAGCAAAAATGTGCATTTAATTAACGTAGTTAAAAGGATTGCCAAACTTCTTTCTACCCCACTACAAACCAAATTCAAAATTAAAACCATGCATGAATCTTAAATGCATATTTCCTGTTGTAGTCAATGTGTAGTATTAGCAAGGTTTTTGTGTCTTTGTTCTTTTTTTTTACAGGGATAACTTTAAATGTGGGATGTGCTCTAATGTGTGTTTCTATACATTTGGAACAGATTCAGATTGGTAGTGATGAATTTTCCTGGCAGACAAATACTTGGTTCTATCAGATCATGGAAATGAGGTCTTTTGGACTGAGGTCTGCATGGAATTGTACCAGTATGTGTGCACTGACCCCAAGTTGAAAACACGTTTCATTTCAACAATTTTAATGGAAACTGATAGTTTCTGTTGTTTTCAGAAGACTTTAAAAAAAATTATTTTTGTTTTGCTTTAAAAGAGCTCAAGAGACATCACAATACTTTTTCCAAAGAGAAAATTAAGAGGGGAAAAGTGCAAGTACTGGTTTAGCTTATATAACATTTAACAGGATTAAATAAAAACGCACGTGATGCAGAGGGTTTTACCCTGGTATCTTCCAGCACTAAGATTTCTTGACTTCACATGGCAAAGCATGTCGCATGAAAAAATAATTCCGAAGATGCATAACACAAAAAAAACCCACAACACAACAATAAAACCAACAAACTCCCCCCCAAAAGGAAAAAAAAAAAACAAACAATAAAACAACAAAAAAAACCCCAACACCAAACCTGTGGAAATTTATTATATTTTGTAGCTGATATATTTTTAACTTGTTGAATGCTGGAATCTTGCTGTCTGTCCTCAAATTTATAGAGATATGCAGGTGAGATGTACTAGGCTTTCATGACCAGGTTTCGTAGGCTTTTGTGAGAAACTGCTAGAAACTTGCCCTACGTCCAAAAGAGCCAATGCCAGCTGGATCCAAGACAGACCTGCTGCTGGCACAGTTGGTGACAATAGCAGCACCTCTGCATTTAAAAAGCATAAAAACGCCCTGTGCATCTTCAGTGGGAGAGGGGAGTGAGCGTGTGGGAGAGGAAGAACTCTGCACACCCCCAGGGCAGTGAAGAGGGAGGAGGAGCAGGGACTCCTTGTGCCAGGGCAAAGGTTTCTCTGCAGCCTCCTGGAGCACCAAGGGAAGGCAGCTGTGCCCCTGCAGCCATGGGGGACCACGGGGAGCAGAGGCCACTTGCAGCACGTGGAGAGCGCCACGCTGGGTGGATGTGCCCAAAGGAGGCTGAGCCCCTTGGGAAGCCTGTGCTGGAGCAGGCTCCTGGCAGGACTGAGCAAAGAGGAGCTCGCACTGGAACAGGTTTGCTGGCAGGGCTTGTGGCCCATGGGAGACTCAGGTAATAAGTTTTTCACTGTATCTAACATTAGTCTGTATTAAACAAAGAAGAAATAGTGGCAGTCAAAAAAAAAGTATGTTAATAAATAATTACTAAATTTCATATTTGCTGTTTGCAGATGAAAAATGGTTTACCTACTGCTGTTTCTTCTGAGACATTTGTCTTTCAATTTCAGCTTTCAGTATGAAGAACCTTTTCTTCTGTTATGCAGAGTGCTGGCTAGACAAACTTTGTCTTCTCTGTTTTTAGAACAAGTCTTTACCTCCTGTACACTCAAAAGCTATGACCCATATTCTGCATATCTTTTCATATGGATAACACTTCCTGCAGTACAAGCAATACCATTCTGTCAGGCTGCTTCTGGGGCTGAACCTGCTGTGAGACTGAAGCAGAATACCACTAGCAGTTGAAAACTGTGACCAACAGCAACTCTGCTTCTACCTAAATGAGGTCAGCTCACGCCCTTGATACTCTTAGACAAAGAAAATCTAATTTAATGAGAAACTATGAGCTGAATTAACCAAAGAGAAAATTAATTTTATTTCTAAAAGTAATGATAATTACAGAATTTTTATATTGGCAAATAGAGGTACCTTGCAAAAGTGGATAATACAATTTCTGGTGTCTGTATGAGTTCTATGACATTGTTTTCACAGAAATAATATGCATAAGGCTAGTTGTAGACAAATTTTCCACTAATTTTGCTTGCTTGAATAGATTTATGATAAGGGTCCATCTGAAAGAAAAAGGCTATCCTTTTCACCAAGCAATAGAAAGGCCTTTCATGGTTTTTAGGTGGCTGAGGAATGAGGGTTAGGAAAATAAAAACTGAAGTATGACACTACTGTATATGTTTGTGGCATAATTAACAAACCTGAAAATGCCTTTTTCACAATGGAAATGAGGTGCAAAAATTCCTAGCCAGGAAATTGTTCTGATGCTGCCTCTTATTTTGAGCTTGATGTGAGTCTGATATTTTTCTTAAATATTCTCTTTCGGATCCTGTAGAACAATGCATTTCACAGTTATTTTTACATTCCTTAGCAAAGAAATAAAAGCTAAAAACTAGGATTTGTAAAGGCTCAAAATACCAGAAAGAAAAAAAAAAGAAAAAGGCTACCATGAGCAAAAATTTTAGAGACTTTATTTATTTCATGACCTTCTAAAGAATAATCCTGGCATATCAGTCCTTCATGCTGGCAATATTTTTCTTTGCCAGAATAATTAGTAGCACATACTATAATAAAAGATTGGTTATTTCCTTCAGAAACAAGACAAGGTATGTTTTTTGCTTTCTTTAAATGTCAGAAAATTTTATTACATTAGCAGAGAGTCACTGTTAGTTCTATCACCTTATCTGACATTACAAAAGATTCTTCTTACAATAAACAAATGAATTAAAATCAGATGTCCACTAAAGCATTAATAACTTTATAAAGTGTTATTTAATTTAGATTTTTTCCAACTCTGTCTAATGAGATTTACTGCTTGTGGATTAACAGGTTGAGCAATTAGTCTACTCTTTAGTGTAATTATTCCTTCCCATCCATCTGCCCAAACCATAAAAGTTCTTTAAAATCTATTTCATTCCAGCAGATTTTTGTTTTCTCTCCTCTAAAGGCCTACTTTGAAGACTGCATTTGTGCTGCTTACTCACTCTGCTGTGTTCTTTGTGTCTCTGGGGAAATAGGATCACCAAGTGTGGGAGTAACTGTGATCCTCATAAAGTCTCAGCTGCTAGCTGAGGTACCACTTGGAGGCCATCAGAGCATTCATCTGCTGAACATCCTTTCCTCAGCAACAGAAGAGCCTCCCTCCCCTTTCCCTGTCCTAGCTCAAAGCATGGTACTGTCACTGTTGCTTCTGACCCTGTCACCCAGTTTCACCACTCATGGCTGTGGTTCTTCAGGACATTTGCTGAATTTTATGCCCAGCAGAAAACAAAGCGATTGTTATAGTGTGACCAGAGGATTCCTGTGGGAGGTATCCCAGCTCCCAGAGCCTCCTGGCTTACACTGCAGTTACTGTGTGATACTCCTGTCAGTGGCTGCAGCCACTGGCCCTGAGGAGTTCTTTTTGCAAGGGATCCCTGCTGAAATTGTTCTCACCACGATGCCATTTGGCCTTGCCGGTGCAGCCAGTTGACAGGTGGGGCCATGTAGCCCATCCTCCTTACTGAGTTTGTGAACTCAAATATGGACAAAATTTTCATCTTGAAGTTCACCATCAGTAGATTGTTGCATTTGTTGAATTTACATGGGGAATATTTGCTCCTTGAATAACACTGGTATTGAGTCTATAATCATGGATAAAATTGAATTATGCCTCTAAGATCACCTTTGGAGAGCCAGGGTCACCCAAGGAGGAATCCTCTGCTGATGACACCACAACACCACCAACAGGGAAGTTGGGTCAGCCTGCCTCAGGGGTCCTGAATCATAATTGGCATGTTTTAAAATGCAGATATTCTGTCTGGCTTCAAACTTATTTGCTGCATATAAGGTAGAAAAATTGATAAGTTGTTGCTTAGGAAGTTTCATCTATGAATTGTTTAAGACAATCTTCAGGCTCTTGCAAATACAAAACTTCTTTAAGTCATCAAAAATTTAAATTAATGAATGATTTAGATTCCCAGTCCTAGTATATGAGAAACTCTAGGGACAATTTGAGAAAATTTTAATTATTTAAAATCTCATAACAAGTAGATAAGTTTGAGATAGCTTTCCTTGCTACATTTTCAATACTCAGCTCAAAAAGAAACACTTGGAGACAGGCCTACATCAAATGACAGGATTTAGAATCAGCATTCCATGTAAAATGGAATATAACACACATCAAAAAAATAATATTTGAAAGTAGAGAAAAATCACATGGGTAAGATGGGATTTTCAAAAGCATGAAGTGTAGGCCTCTGATTGCCCTGAAATCAGTACTGAGACATTCAGTGACTTCTATGGGAGCAGATCAAGTACAACGCTGTTCACATTTTTAACACCTACTCATAAGTAACTTTTATATATCTGAAAATAGAGAAACATACTCTGGTAATGAATATTCAGTTACTCCCGAATATTCTTAGCTTTCATTTGAAAAGTATTTGAGTACATATGGCTACAAAATGTGCGCTGCATCCAATCTATTTTCCTGGTGCTTGATAGCACCAGTCTGTAATTGAAGCGCTGGGAAAATTGGCAATTGAACCCGTTCAAATAGCAGAGGTGCTTTTTAATAGATTTCTCTTCTGCTTGAAAAATGCATTTTTAATAAAATGTTTCTAGCTTTAAAATCCTTCAAAATCTTTTAGGAGTAAGTATTGTTGAATTACACAGTGATTTTCTAGTGCAGAGAGGCAGGCAGATATGCTTACATATTCCTTCCTGACAAAACTGTAATGACTTTTCAAGTGCAAAAAACCCATTTAGATCAGCAATTATAGAAGAACTGCCAGAAAATATATAATCAAAAACTACAGATGAGTCTGTGCAGATCTGTACATTTTGGGCTGCATTGCCTGCAGCATGGAAAACTGTCTACACGATGCTTATTGCATAGCTGCAAGTCAGCTTTAATAATAGTAATACCTTCCACAATGTAGTTGTTCAAAATGTGTTAGTTAATTACATGTATGGACACGAGTCTAGATAGAACCCTTGAGAATTTAGTTTTCATTATATTGAATGGCAATCTGAGATTTAACAGAGCAAAATAGGAAACTATGTAGTCTGGATATGATGTAAGGAGACTGGGAAGTACCATCAGAAGAATGAGGATGCTTTTCAGGAAAAAAAGTGAATGATGCAGGTGATTATCTTCTATCCCCATGCAACAGAGATGATGTAGAAATATATTGCACATTCCATCCAAGATGCCTGTATCATAAACTTGCATTATACCAAGTTAATTAATCACATGCGAGAATAATTTATCTTATCATAGGAAATACAGAAATAAATTAGCAGGAGTACAAACCAGTGTAGTTCCAGCTTATAACTGTGGAATATGGATCACAAAACCAATCACATCCTGGGCAGAGAAAATTACAGTCATAAATAATAATCCATTCAATGCCCTTTGGTCGGGAAATACAAAAGTCTCAGAGAATGTCAATAAACTAATTGAGTTTGAACAAAACAATGGTGAAATTTCAACAGAAAACTGCCATCAAAATTAGACAGGATCTAATTATATGGTTTTAATGGGAATATGAATCTGATTAACTACACTGCAACAAATATTAGACACAAAGTATCAGCTATAATTGCCTTCTGAAACTATTTTTCTGATTGTAAAGTTAGAGAGAAAACAAGGAGAAATTTAATAAAAAGAAAAAAGATAGACAGAAATCAAAATAGAACAAAAGAATCATTGCATTTGTCTAGATTGACACTTCACTATATATCCCTGTCCTGTCCCTAAAGAATGCATAGGCCAATCCTTTGCTTTTCTCAGGCCTAGTTTTGGTGTGCAGAAGACCAACACCACACAGAAAATAAGAACTTTATAAATGAATGAAAAGGTGCATAGACAAAGCATTAGGACAAGCTAGCCATGCAGTTTGGTCAATACCTGGCAAAGTAATCATCTTTTACTTTTTTGTCTCAGTCATATTTTGAAATAAATAATAAGGTCCATTAGAAAAATAATTTTAAGACCCTTATAGTTTCCCATAAAGGATTTTTCTAAAAATGGTGGCATACTAAAAAAGGTTTACACTCATATAAATCCACTACAACTATATAAAAAACATAGCTTTTATTTTACTATTAAATATGACACATAGACATTAAAAAAAGACCAAAAAGACACAAAACAGATATAAACCCACTCTCTGTAGGCTTAATTGATTTTAATCACATCAATATAAAATTTGCAATGTAATCACATGGACTTACTGTGCTATTTTCACAGATTTCTTTAGTCAATGAAAATTTGCTTCTATAAAATATTGAATATGAGAAGACTGAAAGCATCTATTAAACTGAAACCACATCAAATTATTTGATATTTAGTATCCAACTTTTATATCAATAATGAACAAAGTAATTTTGTACTGTACTCCCTTGTTACTATGCTGTGTTGAAAAGGCAAGCAAACATTTACTTCATGTACTATTTTTACAAAATTAGGCAACATTTAAAAAAAAAAAAAAAAAAGAAATCTGGTATTCATAGTAGTAGTTCTGGTTGTATCTTCCCCACATTTCAGATTGAATCACAATCACATTTTTTTATATAAGAGATTACTTTTTAAAGTCTTGTTCAATAATTACATAGAGTTGTTTACCACTGTATGGTTGTTGGGTTTCATTTATAGATGAGGACCTTTGTCTTTATTAAACTGGTGTTTTGAGAAAAAGGGTGTTGAAAAAATACTATTGATATATCCAGTTTTAAAGGCCAGGTAATGCAGCTTCATAAAGTCATATATATTTGTGGTGAATAACTATTAGGTCATCTGATTTCATTCAGCCACAAATAACTCAAATTAGTTTTGCATTATTTTATTAGGCCCCCTGGGAAATTTTTCCACAGACATAAATATCAATTATAGTAATTGTATCCTGATACTCAAACTAAATTTTCTCTCACTCAATTTCACCTCACTCTCCTCTCTCATATTCTTGGAATCAACCAAGTCTGTAAATGTCCATCTTTCTCTTCTTTATTACCAAAAGACAAAGGTAAGACTGGAACCCTTCTTAGTAAGATGAAAAATTGATGAAGAGAGGGATATAACCAATTCACCAAAGACCTCTGCAACAGTTTTGAAAAGAGGTAATAATATTCATGGAACACTAAGCAGAGTGAAATTAGACAATATTAAAAGGAAGGGTTAAATTTTGTTGAGTCAGTGGCAGCAATCTGAAGGGCAAATATGCTTCTACTTAATTGTTCTTCATTTGCATGTCATAGGTTACTAGACCTTGATCTATATTTTCAGAAGCCAGTTAAGAAGCTATTAGAATATGAGGAATGAGAAGATATCCATAATTTTTCTATTCTCTAGTCATTGCTTAACAAGGCTACTTACAGCTAAAGCATCTTAGGCAAACTGTCATGATTTTCTAACTTAACAGTTGCTTAATGTGTTACTTAATTCAGTTATGCAGTGTCTTTGAGGTCAATGGTCATGTTTTCAAAAAAGCTCACATCTCATAGGCATCAACATAAATTCTCTAGATTTTTCAAAGTACTCAATGAAACATGGTTTGCAATGATCATCAGTGAAACTTGAAACTTTTAATAACCATGTCTGAACCACAATTTTTTAAATCATGTTGTTTTTTACACTGATGATTTAGAGTATTTTCTGCTTCCTGTTGTTTTGTCTTGATATAGATGTGCAACAACACAAAAGTTAGTCTTGAACCATGAGTTTTATTCCCTTTTTTAAGTATGATACTACTGTGCTAAACAAAATCTAACTCTTAATTGAGTCACTAGTCTTTCTTCTTAACTTTATGCATTATTACTTTGTCTTTAATTTTGGTTATAGTGTTATGTCTTGTATTGAATCCAAGGCTAAACCAGCTCTGTCTTGTTGACTTTAAGCCCTTTTTAACTTTAACACATCTAATACCAACCACTATTGCAGTTTCCTATATATCCTTCTTTCCGTAATGCTCAGCATGTATTAAATTAGTATTTATAACAGTCACCCAAAGGAAGCACCAAGAGCTGTCAGAGACAAAAGTCCATCTCAGGATGCACCTGATCCTAATTATGTCATTTTAGATCAAATAAAGGAATTCAATAAGACTGGATCCAGGTCTTGATATGGTTCATTTGTCTCACATGATTATTTGCACAATACGTCTTTTTAAAAATCAGTTGTGGCTAATTATCATTTAGGAAATACAGGCAATGGCTTTTAGATATAAAGAAATAAAACACTTTGCTGATAAACTTTAGTGTCTGCTCACCATGAACTTTGTGCTGATCTCTCAATTTTTTAGTCTACAGGCTTTTCTTTAGCCAAGTGATTTTAGGTAATAAAGCAACAAAAGATTAAACAACCCTAATCAAGTTTGGGTAGTGAAAGGGCTTGAATTCAGATAGTTCAGCTTCAGTGAAGCCAAAGATTTACTGTCATGTAACAGTGAAACAAAATGCAGCTACTTCATTACTTAAATGTCACTAAGTAGTTACGAAAAATGTCATTGAAATCAAAGTGCTCAGGAGTCTCACAGACAAAGAATTTGGGATTTGTTATCTACCAAACTCACTCTGCAGCACAGAAGTCAAAACAGGGGAACATGCCCACCAAAACAGGGAAACTGTGCTTACAGATCTAGTTTTTTCAGAATTGTGTTTGGCCAGCAGAGATTCTCCAAGTAACAATAATTTGGGGGGAAAAGGAAGGGAAGAGGGGAGGGGGCAGAAATTCAGTGTAATTTGTCATAGTTCACTGCTTAGTTATTTTCAGTTCAAAATGAGCAAAATAATTATCCTAGCCTCTTGTATAACATTGTGACAGGTTATTTACAAAAGTGTACTACAGCTCCAGGTGACTTAGATTTCCAGTTTACAACCTGACCATTGAAAAGTACTTTCACTTGAGTCTAAGCCTTGTACCTGTACTACAAACTATGTCCAGTTTTCTTATGTGCAAATAGATGCTATATTATTTGAGCTGAGACATCAGAGATGGTAAGAAAAGGAAGAAAGCCACATCACTCCCTTGGCTACTTTTTGTAAAAGAGCCTAGGATGCTATATAGCTTTCTAAACACTGATGAGCATTGAACATATATGTTCTTGCAGACAGCATCTTCAAGGGACTGAAAATAGTCTATTCTTTGGTATTATATGGTAACATAATACTATCCTGTAAACTAGTTAAATAACATCCCTTTTCTTTTTTTTTTTTTTTTTTTAGCTGAGGAACCTGAGAACTTGCT
Organism: Euphonia xanthogaster; assembly: GCA_034509185.1. NCBI lineage: Eukaryota > Metazoa > Chordata > Aves > Passeriformes > Fringillidae > Euphonia > Euphonia xanthogaster. Next base: position 43,523,516 of record JAYDZK010000268.1, on the reverse strand, counting down.
AAGCAAGCAGATTATAGACTCATGTAAAAAAATCACAGATTTCAAATTGCAGGGCATGTGTATATTTTGCCTACATTCCTATTATTCAATATGTTCAAAATCACCATGAAAGTTACATTTTTTCCATCATTCACAGATTTCCCCTAGTCTGTTGAACATGAATCCAAACAAGGTCTCAAAATCAAAATCAAAGTGCACATGAGAAGCAGAAGATATCTGACAAATTAAATCTACTGTATATTTATTTGACCTTGGTAGTAACTCTGGCTGTTAGAGTGACTTAAATTTCAAGGCAAAAGTAATATGCCTTGACTGGTTATAGCTATGGATGTATAAAGGGTTAACTTAGAAATGAAAGAAATTGTGACAATCCTTCATTGTGATGTTAAATAATACAGCAGAAATGAATCAATAAATATCAATATATTATAATTCACTTTTTTAGTGAAATCATTAATTTTTCTTCTAGCAGGGACAATTACATTTTGGCAAGAGAGTCCAGAATCTGCAGAAGAATATATGAAAAGGATAAACAGTCAAGGCAGTGACACTTTATTATTTTCCTCCTCCACCTAACTTAGTGCGTCTCCAGGAAAGATTTGTCTGTCTTTTGGCATTGCTCAAATCCCAGGATGTTGTGTGTAGTGACTTTGATCAGATACCCTCTAGTGGTTACATTTTCAATACAAAATGGATATCATTTGCTCCTCAGAATGGAGTATTTAGTTAGGAACTAAAAAGATGAAAAGAACACTCTGTCTTTTAGTTTGCCCCTGTATCAGCAAAGGGAAATTACCTTGGGTTTCTCTGCTCCCTGACAAGTTAATTTCATTCCTTCTTTTATCAATTCAACTGTAACACTGGGAGGCTTCATGGTCTCTTGCCCCGTTTTTGGACAGATATGAAAAAAAATTCATCTCCTGAAATAGATGTACAGTCGCTTTTTGGCCTATTTTCAGTTAAAAAATACTTATGTCTTAATTTCCTGCAATGTCAAATCAGAATGGAATGAATATCAATTATTGCAGAAATGTTTTCTACCACCGGAGCAAAGAACATCCAACCAGGATTTTGCCCCCAGGTCTGTAACTGAGCTTTACCTTCAACTAGGCAGTCACCCATTGCATGCCCCAGTATGAAATAGGTATAATAATGATTGCTTCCCTTAAGCATTTAGGCAAGCATCAAATATGTACTTGTTAATTTTTTTGGGCAGCAAGGAGTACAGATAGATCCACATCACTCCCTACAGTGCCCCTTCAGAAATGAGGCTTAATGATGAAATATAATCAGGGACATTTTCAGGTCTTGACAGAAAAAGAAGTACCAAAAATGTTCTGGTGCTTTTATGGAGCAACATGCCCTCAAAGGCTTTAGTTCCTGTAAGTCTTTCTAAACTTTCACAAAAATCTGTAATTTAAGCAATTTTGAAACAAAAAACTCTGACTGAGCAGATCAATGTTGCTACGGCATGAGAAAAATACACATTCATACTATTGCTGAGATGTGCCTGGAAAAAAAAAACAATATAAAAATTTAATTAATTGCATACATTAAAGGGCAACATTAATAAAAATCAACATGTGCATTATTAAGCTCAAAGAGAAAATAATTAGTAATACTGTCAGGTGTTGTTAAAATCAAATCAAATTATAAAATATCTCATTTTGTCAGAAAGGCCATTCTTGTCCCTCATGACAGAAGAAAGACCTTCAGAACTTAATGTGGTACCTTGCAATTTGAATTATGAGGTGATAAAGAAAAGTTACTTCATAAATTTCAGTCCTTGCAGTTGCTCACCATGTGTCCTTCAATTCTTCATGAAAAGAACACTTTTTTTTCCATGGCTATTATGAAGCTTCTCTTATTCCCAGAAAGAGTTATGAGTTTTGGGGAAAATTTCAGTTCTTTCCACTGATCTTTTTTCCCATTTCTCATCATGAAAGTGTTGATAGAAGACATTAATATGGCAGTAGTACGGGAAATGGCAGAAGCATTGTCAATGCCTGTGTGTTAAGAAGCTCAGAATTGCTGATTATTACCTTTATTAAGTTAATCTCCTCCTTTTCCTACTGCCTTGAAAATTTCAGGTCTACTTGCCGATTTTTTGCCATTTCTTTTAATGGAAATAAGCTGTTAGCCATATATGGGTGATTTCACTTATTGTTGATTCTCAGTAAGAGTCTCATACACTTAATCTGTGAGTGGTCTAAGATGTCAAAATATGAGGTCTTTAGGTATAGAAAAGATTTCCAAAGAAACATAATCCTCAAACACATTGGCCCTGAATCTGGTTTACATAAAGACCTCTTTACAGATTCTGGCAGCACAGAGGAACCCTAAAGTGTATTTCAATAAAATTTATACCCACTCTAAGATTTTTTTTTTATGCTGCCAGAACTGTATAAAAGAAAATCAGGTCCATTATATCTGAGGTGATTTGTTCTTTCAACTGTTGCACTGAATATATGAAAAGGCATTTCTTTATAACTTCTACAATGACAACAACACAAATTTAGAGGTAAAAAGGAAACAAATTTGTGGAGTTAAACAGGGAAGAAAAGTTAGGATTATTCTGTTTTAAAAATAATAAAAAATAGGTTAATTTTATGAAAAGCAACCAATTGAAAATTCCTTTCCTGATTTTTCTTTTATCATTCTGAGAAATTATGATGGGGCATGCTAAATACCAGAAATGTTGGGTTTGGACCAGGTTTCAAAACAGATTGACTGAAAGATGGCTTGCAGAAAATCAAGCCTGTGACTTTTCTTAACCATAGAGGAGTTATTGCTGTTTCGCAAAGATAAAATAAAAACCAGAAAGAATCATGTGAAATGGCATGTACAGGATGATTCTTCACTTATCTTAAAGAAAATATGTTAAGGAGACAAATTTTTAAGAGCTCTTTTAGGTTGACCATGAAACGACATACTTGAAACTATGTTGAAGGGACACATCCAGTGAATTGTTTTAAAACTGTAGTACCTCTGGCCTTACGAGTTAATTGCAGACAAAAAATTACATTTCTGTTTGATTACATCTCATTTCCTGGGCAAGTTGAACACAGCCCAAGGTCTGGCATTCTCATTGTTTCCTTGAATGTCCTTTCTTTAGACCTCTTACCTGCAGTTCTGGCCTTGGCCTTGCTCCATTTTAAATTTGTTTTTCCTTACATTTATGCCAAAATTCCAATGGATTCCAGCCTTTCCCTGTGCAGTAAAACCCTCTTATTTTGCTCCCAGTGGAATGTGAATGCGTAGAAAAAAGAAGACAGCTTGCACATTTAAAAAGTAGATTTTTTTCTGCATTAATTTGTCACTAAATGCATTATGTTCCAAGTCCATATTGACCTGAAATTTCCCTGTTATTGTTTGAAGCCTATAGAAATTGAAAATCTTCAGTGTTCCTTGGCAATATTCTCATACTTTGGGATTACTTCAGTGAGCTCCACCAGCATTGGCAGTAAAATGGGATCCTGTTGGTAACCGTGATTTGTACACCTGTTGGAAGGATTCAAAACCCTTACTCTGCCCTTTATCCCTTTTTATCTGCTTTTTCTGTCTTAGCTTTTGCTTTCCCCTGATCACTCATTGCTCTTAAGAACCTGTACATAGTTAACAGGCAGTCTGCTCTGGCAAAAATTGTTTTGGGACAACTAGTTCCTCATGAACCTCAGCCACACTTGAATAAAAATCAGTTTTCTCCAGTCCCTGAAGAGGAAAACGCAGTTTCCTGGATTCAGGTATAATAAAAGAGAGTATCTGGGCTTTTTAACCTATTGGTGGTTTCTGTTCATCTATTTCATTAAGATACAGTAAAATGTAGGTTCTTGGACATATTGTCCTTCTTGGATTTTCTTCTGATGTTATTATTAGTGGTCTCACAACATGGAGTGGAAAATAGGTGCTGCCTATTATCATGAGAAGAACATGGAAACTTTGCCTCTTAATATAAATTATTGTATCTTTACAGACACGGAGAAAAAATGCTGAAATATCTTGGAGGAAAGCCAAATGGCAGTGTGAGGTGGAACAAAATTATTATTAGTTAGATGAAGAGCAAAATATTCAGGTACAGTTATAAAATGAGGTAGCTTTACATTTACATGTAAATAAAGTACCAAAAATATAGGATCTTCTTACTCTATGAGATTTTACTACACTTTGCTTAATATAAATCTTTTTTTCCTGTCTCCCTTTGATTGCTTGTACAACATATGTCTTTACTCAGCTTGACTTCTATATATTTCTCTAGTTTGTTGGACTTTATTCCATTTTAACTACCAAGTTGATAATAACTTAAAAGATGTGTAGCATATAATTCACAAATGAGTGAATAGTTCTCAGATGCTGATTAAAAGTTCACAAGCCACAGCCACCATTGCAATTCTGCCATTATCTGACAGAATTGTTCCTTAACATTCACACAAGAAAACAGAAATAACCAACAGACCTACCAGAGTGATGGTTACATGACTAAGAATTTCTTCTGTTTCATTGATATAATAGATGCCACAGCTGATACAGAATGAGATAGGGAAGTCTGAATATATCAGCAGAGTGAGAGTCAGAGTACTGAAGACTGAATGTGAACCAAAAGCAGCCTGCTTATCTTCATAATTTCCAATCATTAGTCATTTTGTAGGTAGATATTAAAAAAAAAAAGAACTAAAGGAAAGATATATTGTACTATAACTCCTGCATAACCTCAAGGCTTCAAGCACTATATAAAGCAAGCAACCAAATAAAACACACCAAATCCACACAAAAACTTCAAAGATACAGGGGTGAGTGGAATAACAGTTTCCCCTTTCTTAGCACAATATGGGAACTCAGCCAAAATCATAGTTTTCCCAGGTTACCTTGTTGCAGTATGTTTGTTTTGATATTAAACCTGAGTCATCATCACTTTAAAAAAACAGTTAATCTTCCTTGAAAATATGTATAGGGGAAAGTACAGCAAAATCTCTTCCTTGCCATTAGAGGACAATTAGGACTGTATGAAATTACTCTACGAAATTACAGAAGGCTTGGCTTCTAAATGTAAAATAAGGATTTTATCTGAATTAAACAGAACTCGATAGAGAAACCACATAGCAGTTTAGGCCCTAAGTCCCTCACTGTTTCTGCAACTACATCTGGCTAGCTCTTTTCCTGCCAATCTTGCATACATAGGTAGCACTTCCAGAAGGGGGGACTTGGGAATTCAGATAGGCAGGAGATGGATGAGGGAGGTCTTCTGCATGTAGGATCAAGGTTGCTAATCTGGCTTGCTGTCCAAACTGCTGAAACTCTGATGGATTCAGAGTCCTTTCACCATGCTTTTGGAGAACTGAATGCTCATTAACTCCTACTACCAATGCACCATTTTACTGAGGTAAAGATCTTTTGTGATGTTGAGCAGAACCAGAAATCAGATCCCTTATGACAATGTTTATATATTTCCTACAAGGTTTGTTTCCCCTTGTAAAATGTACATCTCACATGCCTTGATGTATGACATCACAGACCTCCATAAACGTCTTTCTTTTCCTATAGTCCAGGTGTAGTCATTCACCTGAGTCAATATATCCAACACAATTAATTAAAATAAATCTATAAATCTTGAACAGCTGCAGCTTTTGGAGAAAAAAAATGCTTTATGAACACAGATCTATTGTCACCCCCCGCACAGTCACATTTTCACCTGCACACATAAACACACAGACACTCATCGTATATGACTCTGCAGCCATTCTCAATAGCATTCATTCCACTTTATACCACCTGTCAAAACAGCAATTTAATTAGGTTAAGCTGTCTGGCTTTGTGAAAAGGTTTTACTGTACTCTGTTGTCTTTGCCATAAAATTAATAGTTTGACCAACTTCTGAGGGGACAGGTTTTTGCACTTGTGAAAGTCAAATTAAAGCCACCTTTGCCAAACAGAATAATAATAATAGTCTAAAAAATAAAATCTCAATGTCTGAAACTTCGAAAGCAACACTTCATTTATAATCGTTTCCTAGTGCCAAAGTGCAAATTATGTAACAAAATAGAACTGCAGCTGCAAAGAAACCAAGACTGTAACCTGGAGCACATGTTATGCCTGCGGTTCTTGGGGCAGTTGCAAGACAATGAAGTTATCAAATTATTTGCACAACTAATTTGCTGTCCAGTTCACTGAGGAAGAGGGAGTCTCTTCATTTTACTGTCATCTCTCTTACATCTATGTAAGTCTCGTTCCTGTGACTATCAAGGTAACTTTGAGCTGGCCATGTGAATCACAAGCTCCCTGAATACCAACTTAGCTGATGATTGAAAATAGTCTGGTGATACTGATCAATCAGAATAATCTTTTTTGTCAAGGGTCAACCTCAAAGTGGATGTCTAAGCAAAAAGGAGCATTGTTAGGCATTGCTAGTCATCTTGGTACTTGCTAAGGAACACAGCCTCCTGCTGGCAGAGGCTGACTTCAGTGGGAGTAAAAATGTCCAAATTCCTGTCATTGTTTCTACCTTGATTTGCCGGGGTTTTTTCAGGATTGTGAGGTTCTAAAGTATAATTCAAGAGAAGCTTCCATTTTTTATGGTAATTAGTACTGGTGTCATTTGCTAATACAAGTGACAATACTATGCTGAAGGTCTATTTATTATGCAGGACATGTTCTTTAAATTTATATTAAAAAATTAATATGATCCCTGAGGCTCATACAATCTAATTAAGATACAGTTATGAAGGAGATGATCAATTAAAGTTTACCTGACAAGTCATATGCAGGTTTTAAAATTTTATTTTAGTTTTAAACTAACTGGGTACTTATATGCATTGACTACTAAGATTTTGGCCAATTTACTTATTTCTATTGTAACTACAGGTATGAAATTTGTTTTATCAGAATGACAGCACCTTCAGCACATTGAAAATCAAATAATGGAATTGAGAAAAAAAATAAAGCAATTTAAATTAATAATTAACACTTTAACTTCTGCTAGTTATCCATGGTTGGTTTTTTTTCCTTTTCCTTGTGAAAAAAAAATCTTATTTTAACTGTTGCTTTGGTTTGCCTGCTCACAGAAGAGTGGGTCACTTTGGATAAGATGAAATAACTAGGTTTTATCAATAGCATTTCAAAAATACACTGCTCTCAATTACTCAAGCCTGTGCACAGACAAATGTGCACCCATCCTAGAGTTGCAGCAAAACATTATTCAGGTGAGACTTCAAATACAGCTAAAAAGCTTAATATCTGAAAGCTTGAAATGTAACTTCTATTTCAGTGTAAGTATTGCCCATCTTCTATACAGCTGTGAAACAAGCTACTTCTGTTCATACTTCTCCTCATTCTCTAGGTGCACTTTCACAGACTCACAGTATAGGCTGAATTGGAAGGGACTCACAAGGAACATCCAGTCTGCACTGCACCATCCCCAAAAAGTAACAACATATGCTGAGAGCATTGTCCAAATTCTTCTTGAACGCTGTCAGGCTGGTGCTGTGACCAGTTCACTCAGAGAGACTCTATTTTGTTTGGTTTTTTTTTTTTTTGTAGAAGCCAGCCTCAATCAGCAGTTTGCAATCTACCTTCCAAAGTCAACAGAAACTGGTTTTGAACAAGCCAGCAAGCTACGTATTTATTCTGTCCTAAAAAAAACAAACTAGCATGCAACATTTTTTTATTTCTGCTAGCTTTTCATCCAAGCTTCATTTTCTTTATTTTTTTCTCTGTTCTTGCTGTTTTCTGTAAATCTGTATGAGATGAGTGAAGTAGGACTTTGTTTTCCAGGCTCATATTACACTTCCATGTGTGGTTTTCCAGAAGTATTTCTGTTTCCCCGATGTTGCTCTAGCTGAGCAGAAGCTGTGGTTTACCAAGAATGTTCCCTGGAATGTGCAACCGTTGGCAACTACAGTTTCCATAAACCTAGGAGTCCTTTTTCCGATAACTAGAAAATGTCATGCAAATAATTATATATTTTTATGCATAATTCTACTTAGCCAATACCAATTTTCTGGATTCAAGTGGAACTTTTCTGCACCAAGTAGATCACATTGCTTTTAGTTTGTTGCACAATGGCTGAACCATTTCTGCTTTGCAAAGTGTTTATAGTAGACTGCTATAGTGAGGTTATTCTGTTTGTTTCTAAGATTTTAACCTTACGTAGTTTGATGCAATACCTAATAAGTACTTTCAGGAAAAAAAGCATATACCACTGCAGTTTTCCTTTTTGCTAGGTCTGTTGATCATACAGCTGCAAGGCATGATGGTTTGGTAAGCTGATTTGACAGAAAATGAAGTATCAAAAATGTTCTGGTACTTCTATGGAGCAACATTCCCTCAATGGCTTTGGTTCCTGTAAGTCTTTCTAAACTTTCACCAAAAATCTGCATAGCTTTTGTGTCAAAGTGATTTCCTGCAGATTTTCCTGCAGCATCATTTTGTGACAGCACAATGAAGGTGTCAGCTGTGGTTCTCCTGGTCCTGAATTGTCAGCATGATGTATACTGAAAATACTGGCCACAGTGGAGACATTCTACAGCTGGTCATCTTTTCTGCCTTGTTCTTTATAATCACTGTGTGCAGCACCCAATATTTCAGTCCAAGACCCTCAAATTGCTATATTTGCAAATATATTTGCAATTATTATGGTTCACAGAGAGTTTTTGGACTCCCATCCTTAGGTCATTTATCTCTTTATTTGCTGTCAAAGTCATTAAAAAATAGCTAAACTTCTCTTTCCTTGCTACTCTTTTGGCACAGCCTGGTTTCATTGGAAGCAGTGAGTTTCTAACATTGTCTTACATAAGAGTTTTAATAAGCCCTTTTTGCATTTAGATAAATGTTGGCTTTTGGTTACACTACCCTCAGAAACAGAGAACAGTGATGGAAAAATAAGCAAGGCATGGATTTCTTAGGGAGCTTTTCTAAAATGCTCTGCTCTCAGCAGCTCAACTCATCGCAAAAAAGAATGTCCGAGAAGTCATGTCCTGGAGCCTTTACTGCTCTGGGTTCTGATGGGGTCAATGCAATACTTACCTAACAGTGCACGAATATAAGTTAGCAGTTAGATTTAATATAGCTGAAATTATGAGAGCAAGCAATTTAGACTGTGCCTGAGCTACAGTTTGAAGCTCATTTTCCTTGCATTCCCTCTTTGCTTGCACAAACAATCAGCCCAGTGGTTCATAACTTCTTTCATTTTGTAAAAATTCTATGCTAGGTGGTATGATGAGGTCTCATGATTTTCTTATATCTTGGCAGCTGTGACACTAGTGCTGCTGAAGTTTTAATTTTGTACTGGATCGTGGTGTGATTGTTAATGCTTTTTCTCCATGAAAAGCAAAATGGATGTGAAGAGTAATTGCACAGAGCTAAAAGAGGTTAATTGGACATGCAATCTTCTCTGCAGGTTGCCTGCTTGGCTGTAAAATCCAGTGACACTGCAAAAAAAATCACCTCAGTAAAAATATGATGTCTCTATATAACATACAAAGCACACTGACAGAATTTTGACAGTGCACTATGCTAATAAGAGTGCACTATTCAGTGCATTATTCTTAGTGACATGAATAAATGTATATAAATATTTGTATAATTTCTGAATTCATTTTGTTAGAGGTTCTATTACTACAGTTTAAAAAAAAAGGAAAAAAAATTACTTTCAGAACATATCTGTAATTTATAATTTAGTAAATGCAATTGAAAAAAAAAAAAAAAAGTAACCTGCATGTCTCTAAGTGTGCATTTGAGAAAAATGGGGGAAGAAGGACAGACTTCTTATGAATTTGTTTGATTATCTGCAGATTCCTTTCTCCTTCACATTTCATTCACGCCATTTTCACTTTATAACTTTGCAGGAAAACAATGATCAGTGTCTGAAAATCATAAGGCCCTGAGCAAGCACTAGGCACAATTCTATATGTACTTGTATATATCCATGTAGCTGCTGCTGCTACTCCATTCAGCCTCTAAAGGCTCCATGTACTGATGATTCTAAAGTATTGTAACTGATGGCAGAGACAGATGCCAACAGTTGTTATCTCAGTGCAAAAATTCCATGCTGCAAAAGCATTAATGGACCTTCTGTGGCAGCCCCATGAGTGAAAAACTCTGCAGTGAGAGCAGAATACCTCAGATTCTGACTGAATATATATACTAAAATAAAGTCCCTTCTTCAGTGCCTCTCAGAAACAAACAAAAAAAGTAATGATGTTTAAGAGTTGGGGTGACTTTAAGGAATAAAAATATCTCCCCTTTTTTAGTTGTACAAGAAGCATGTCTAATTTATTAAGGTTAGAAACAATGCTACTTGTGGTTCTTTGGGACAGGAGGGATGGGACTGATTTCTGTATGCATAAGTGTAAGCAACTGAGTAGTTTGTTTATTCACATGTTCATTGTCCCACCTGACAGCCAACCTGATGAAAAAGGTACAGATAATATCCACAATACCTGCACATACAGCATTACTCAAGACAATGGATGTATGCAGAAGACAAGATTATACTCTCTATTTATGTTTAAAAGGCTGTTAAATATAGTTACAAAAACTCATTTTGCTCAATAATTTTACGCTAGTGTAATTTAACTACTCACTGCAATCTTCTACTCATTGATAATCTTCAGAGGGACAAAGCATGTTGATGATACTAGGTTTACTATATTTTCAACCATGTGTTCTTATGAAAGTGCCCCTCTCTGTTTTGATAGCACATTTGCTGAAAGGATTTGAACCAAAATATTCACACTGACAAAGTTTTGTCGATGCAAATTTCATTGCTATAGGCAAAGCCTTAGTAACTCAGGATATTTAGTTACATCTAAGAAAAAAAAATCAATGTGCTTTTCAAAACACACTTTAACATATATTGAAATTAAAAAAATAAACACATTAATATTAAACACAATGCATATTGTTTTTTCTTGAGATAAAAAACCCCAATATATTGGTTTTTTCAAAAAATATTGAGATAAAAATTAATGAAATAAAGAATAATTCTTTCCAAGAAACCTTGCTTGCTTCACTGTGTGCTAGATTTTATGCTAGCTAGATTTGGTATATGCATCAGCAGGGAGATAGAGCTCACAATAGCAGTCAGGGTGACTATTACTCACTTCCTTTAAGGCAGAACTTTCTCAATACTTTAGAAATTATGATTAAAACTCACATCCTCACTGGATTTATAATAAGGTATTGCCTATTGATCAAAAAGATGAGCAGAATTATGTTTTGGAAAAGAGTCCTCTCTCTCAAGCCCTGCTGTAAATAAGACATGCCAAATAGTTTTGAAGAAGTCTTTCAACAGCCCTGCTGGGCATGGTGGCTATTGTATTAAAGATGCAACCAATGGTTAATAAAGAAGTTCACAAATCTGCAAGTTATTATGTGGCTGTAGAAATGATGCAGCCCCTTAAAAGTCCATAGAATGGGGTTGTATTGAATGAAATTAAAGGGACACGGTCAACCTGAAATCTAACCAATTACCAAATATGAACTAAAAGTGCTTCTACAGACATTTCAAAAAACACTGCCTGCTTCCTATAATTTGCAGGGGGATTATTTCTAGGTAAATCACACATTTCTGGTTGATTGCTGGCAGGTCATAATACCAAATTTTTTTTTACTCTGATTGCTTTGAGTTTCAAAGATCTTAGAAATGGAAGATTTCCTTCCCTACGGAGAATAACCACTCCATACAGACTCACACAAGTTTTAACAGAGTAAAAAGATTCTTTGTGTGCTCCTCCCAAGCTGCAAACACACATAAAGAACTGCTACTATCTGTCTGCAGGTAAGTACTGTGCTTGGAAGAGCAAGGAAAACATAAAAAGAGTTTAAAAGTGTTTTCTGTTCTGTTCACCCATCGGAAAAACACTGCAGGGCTGGTCCCCTGACAATACAAATCAGACTCTTCATTAGTGGTGTTGTGCATAAATGGACACATTGCACCTGTCTGAATGGGGAAGATGAGCTTCTAGAGTGGGGAAAAATTCCCAAATAATTTATGGAGTTTGGAGTGATACTGTAACGAAAGCAAAAGACACTAAAAATCTTCCATGGAAGTCAAGTTAGGATGACAAAGGAAATAATTATTTACCACAGTTTTTAATGTTCAGGGTGTAGTGACACAGAGGAAATGTAATTCTCACCAAAATCTTCAATATGCTGGATCTCTTCTGGCAACTTCAAATTTTTGCAAATTTTATCCTATGTAACAACTGGGAAATGTCTAACAAAAATCATTATTCAGTAAAAGACTCTTCAAGATTAAAATGGAATTAAGAGATTAGGGAGAGTAAATCTTTGAGATTATTTTTATTTTTCAGGTGCCAGGTAAAAATTCAGAAGATATTTTGAGACACGATGAAAACCACAGAGAAAACATCTTTCTTTCTGGACATATTCATCTTTAGGCAAGTGTGGATAGAGTGACTGCATCGTGGCAAGCTCAGCGCAACCTCCAAAAGTGTCCAGAACAGAATAGCATAGAAAAGTCTGACGTTGTAGCAAATCTCACTCTCCTTTGTGAAGACTAATATCAGTAGGTATGAAGAGGGGAATATGAGTATGTATGAAGAGGACCTACTGTTCATTAAATTCTCTGCATCATCCATATCTGATTTAGCTTTTTTAAACATGAACTCCCAATGGATTTGCATAGACCACTCTGATTGTTTATGTAGTGATGCTGAGTTGAGCTGTTTACACAGCTAGATAGACAGTGAAATTTTTCTTAAGTCCTACCCTGGAGAAGCAGAAATTGTACATCTTTGCACAGATGTTGCTTAGGTAAAGATCAGGAAAATTCCTACTAGAAACTTTGATGATGCTTTAAAGTAATTCATTAAGAGAGTGAGTTGTTTACTGAGCATGGGATTCTATGTGAAACTTTCCCTGCTTTTCATAAAACTCAGTGTTTTCATGAAATAAGCTTTCATCTGCAGAAAAGCAGACACCTCAAAGTGATTTTTCCAACTCTAAGGGTGTCTTGAGCCAGTAAAACCTTAATCATACAGAACAGAGGGGAGGATAGGCTTCAGCACAAGGTAATTTTTGGTTTTCATAGAATCAGAGAATATACTGAGTTGGAAGGGTCCATCAGGATCAAAGTCCTGGCCCTGAGAATGACACTACATGCCTCCTTTGGGTACTATCTAATAGCCTAATGTCTTTTTTATGATGTGGCAGAGCAAAGCAGGACAGTCCCCTCCCTAGCCTGGATCGTGGTGCTGTGTCTGATGCCCCCAGGACACACCTGGCCCTCCTGGCTGCCAGGATACACTGATGGCTCATGCTCAACTTGCCACAGACCAGGACCCCCAGCTCCCTTTCCACAGCACTGCTCTCCAGCCTCTCATTCCCCAGTCTAGGCACACAACAAGAGTTGCCTGGCCTTAGGTGTGCAATCCAGCACTTGCCCACGTTGAACTCCATATTTTTCATAATTGCCTATCTCTCTAATTTGTCAAGGTCTCTGCAGGACCTCTCTGCCCTCAAGAAAATCAACAAATATTCCTAGTTTAGTGTCCTGGCCTTACTTAGTATTCCTTTGAGTCCTGCATCTGTGTTGTTTATGAAGATGTTGAAGAGAACTGGACTGAGGATGGAGCCTTGCCCAACACCACTTGTGACTGGCTGCCAGCCTGATGCCACTCCATGTGACATAACTCTTTGTGCCCAGCCTGTGAGCCAGTTGCTCACCCACTGTACAATACATTTATCCAGCTGTGTGCTGGGCACTTTGTCCAGGGCAATACTGTGAGAGACAGTATCAAGGTAGCAAAGGTCTAAAAAAGCAGAGGGTCAGAATAAAAGTAAAATTAAAGCTCTCATCACTTGCATATGAGAAGGATTACAAAACAATAGTATGAAAATTCCTGGACTTATTCTGTGTGCAATATGCAGATATAATTGAGCCTCAGCAGTAGGGTGCTGTCACTAAGGCATAAAGGTCCATGTCATGCTGTTCCTGAACCTCTGCCTCTGGCATGCATCAGGTCAAAACACATCTGTCCACATCCTCCTGTAATGGAGAAATCCTAGAATTATGTGCTAATTAAGGATACTAACAATATTTTTCACCTGGACTTAGAAGACAGCATCTTGCTTTTTGTTTGTGTGAGCCTTATTTCCAGGCTCCAGTAGAGTTGCAAATCCCTTCAGAGTCAGGGATAATGGCTCAGTGTGACATTTAAGCAAACTCTGTACCATTCTTACTTGTAGTCTGAATGACCAGAGACTAGCCTTTATGCCATTTGCACCTTCTGAGTCACTTTTTTCTGCCTTTGAAACCAGTGTCCATAAAATGAAAGAATAATGAGATCATCTGCAGCCATGCCTCACACAAATTGCATTCATCCCCTCATCACTCTGCCTCGACAGAAATGACAGACCTGCTTCACAAAATACTCAGATATCACAGGTTGTGCAGGGTCACTTCCCCAAACCTCTCTATTCTAAATCTCATGTGCCTGCACAAGCTGAGATGTCCAGTAAGCTTTTAAACACATCTTTCAGTACAGCCATGACAGATCAACTAAATAATCACAGTAAGCAAACCAGGTCTCCAAAATCATTTCCTTGCTTTTTTTTTTAAATGAAAAATGATGCAAAAATTAATTCCTATATTGGGAATAAAAAGAAGTTTTGCAGAATAAATGGAAGGAAGGAAGGAAGGAAGGGAGGAAGGAAGGAAGGAAGGAAGGAAGGAAGGAAGGAAGGAAGGAAGGAAGGAAGGAAGGAA
>JAYDZK010000268.1:43495294-43508122 GCA_034509185.1 Euphonia xanthogaster | reverse complement strand
GGAAGGAAGGAAGGAAGGAAGGAAGGAAGGAAGGAAGGAAGGAAGGAAGGAAGGAAGGAAGGAAGGAAGGAAGGAACGGAAAAATATAGAAAAAAAGAAAGAGAGGGAATAGGAGCTGTCTAACTTGCATCTGCACATAAAATACATTCCCTAAAGTGCAGGAAACTAAATACCACATACCTAGTGAACTCATGTTTTAAGTGATTTATGTTAAAGGAAAAATTTTATCCCACTCTATATTTTCAGAAACTGTTTGTTTTGGTTACAAAGGAAACTACAAATCTGCAAGTGATAACTGATATTCCTCCTTTTCGATAATCAACTATTTAACTAAAAACCATCTGTTAGCCTTCCATATGCATTTAGCTAATTTTTCAGGTTTTCATTTCAAATTATTTCTTATGATATCCAAAAGACCCTTGCTATAGGGGAAAGGAAATTAATCCATCTCCCATTTTTTCTTGCTGCATAAAATTAAATCTTGTGCTTCTTCCTCCTTCCTTTGGGAATTCCTGTGGTGCAGTACAAAGCATGCATTCAAGAGAAGTTTTAATGGATCATTAGCTCTCTTACTGGAGTCTTCAGCCAAAGAAATATTTTGCTGTGGTCACTGACAAGCACAAAAGATATTATGGATATGAGAAACATACTTTTATATCCAAATTATTCTGTGCTTCTACAAAGTCCAATGCAGAGAAGTTTGAAAGGGACAAGTATAAGGGGCCTGATATTTAGAGCTTTTGCTTTTGTCAAGGACAGCAGGAAATTCAAGTTCCAGTCTTAATTCAGGCCATAAAAGTGACTTTGTATCCTTTCTGATTACCAGGTGTTCCACATAACTGTTCTCTGGTTTTATTTGTGAGTGCTTGCCCTCTTTCTCCCTGTTCTTTAAAAACTGAGCAAATAAAAATTGTCCCAATGAGTAACTTGCAATTTTCCAAACCAGTTATTTTCATACAACAGTAAAGCTCTATCTCATCCACTGCTACCTATATGAACCTCATCATTAGTACCAACACACTGGATCACTCTCATCCCTGAACTGAGGTAGAGAAAGGTAAAAAACCATAATATTTAGCATACCCGACATGAGGCTAGCTAGTGTAACTTGACTAAAAGTATTTAGGAAAGAACAGGAGTCAAAAACATCTTGACTCAATGTCCAGGGAACTAATTATCGGGGATGTTCTTGACAAATGATAACTCTAGTTAAAATATAGTAGGGGTTTAAAATAATCCCATTTGTTTTCTCATTTGTTTCTAAACAGAATTTTTAGCTATTTTGTACACTGAGTGCAGGGAATGAACACTGCAGCTCTTGGCAAGTCTGCAGTGCTCTGTCTTCTTTCTTCCTCTCATATGCTTCTCTGCCCTTTGCGAAGGAGTCACTTTGACAAGCTGAATCAAATAAAAATTCATACATAGCCTTTCTAGGCAAAATAGACAAGAGAAGGTAGGAGGGGAGACAATACTAAGTAGAAGAACAGCCTAAATCTGAGAGTATTTGAAACCTTATTTCTCTGTCTGCATGTATATGTGACAAACATAAAGAAGGGATGGCAGTGAGAAAATAGACTGCAAATTTATAAGCTGGGAGACTGGATATTAGACTGGAACAAAAATAATGATGAAGTTTTGGGTCGGGCAGTCTTACCATTAAAAATCTCACCTCTTTCATCTCAGCTCTTGCTATAAAACCCAGTGAAATGGATTTTGGAAATTGTAAAGCTGATTAGTAAAGTTGAATTGGTTTTGGGAAGATGAATACTGTGGCTATTGCTACTGACTCTCACTCTCCCATATTCTGTCTTGCTCATTCACTGAGTCTGTTTTTGGAACACAAGAAAAACATTCCTCAGCTTGCATGACATTATGTTTTTTACCACTGTTTGACACTTTCATGGCCTGTGATCACAGTGGAATTTTCTCCATAAAGTGATATCATCTCCACATGGGTTAACTAGAGTTGAAAATCACATTTAGGAAGAAAACAAGCTAAACATACCTGACCACAGCCTTGTATCAGGAAGGAAGGTGACCTGAGGCTGACAAGCAAGAGGAACAGGTGGAAGAGGGAAAGGTTCCCAATGGGAGTATAAATTACCTTGCTCATGTTCTTTTAAATAGTTTGTGTGACCTCTAGTGGCCTTTGCTGCCTGCTGTGTCCCCGTGACTTCAATTTGTGGAAGCGACCTGGATGAACTGATGGAGCAGCAAATTCACATGGATGTTAGATACTTCTAGATTTCTGCTGGAAGCACAAGTCAGACGGGGGTTGGGCATAGATATATCCACACGTTTTCTTTAAATAAACAAAGGGTAAAATATTTTTAATTGAAATAAATATGTGAACTCTCCTTTTCTCCCCAGAAAACCTCTCCCAAGGTAGAATACAGAATGGTTGAAGTTGGCTTACTCCAAACCACTGTTCAAAACAGAGTCACATAGGACAGGTTGTTTATATCTGTGCCCAGTTGGATTTTGAATTATCTCAAAGAATGGAGACTCCACAGCCTCTCTGGGCAATCACTTCCAGTGTTCAGCCACAGTCGTAGACAAAAAAACAAACAAACAAACACTCTCTCCCTTTTTTTTTTTTTTTTAATGTTTAATGGGAATTTTTTGTATTTCAGTTTATGACAGCTGATTCTTGTTCTCTCACTGGATTCCAATGACAAGTCCTAATGCATATTTTTGTTAAAGAATGCAAAGAACATATGATACTCACAGGAGGGAAAGATTAAAATGAGATTCAAAAGCTGTGCGTGCACGCACACACACACACACACACACACACACACACACACATTTTGCAGAGTGGCTTTTTCCTTCCTTTCTTTCTCTTACCTCAGAAATTTCCAGGACTGTAGCAGACAGGGCCTCTGAGCTGTAGCACACTACACACAGCTCTCACTCTGCTTTTTTTGACTTGGCTTCATATTTGCTCCCTACTGCTCTCAGGAGCCTCCTCTTCTCTGTTCCTTCTGGATGTTCCCAGATCACCCTTTCTATTCCATCCCTGCTGACCTGTCACATTCTCTGTGGCCTCCCTCACTCCTGTAGACATTCCAGCTCATTAAAAGGCATAAATTCTCCCTCAATCTCCAAATGGGAGATAGAATTTTGCTGCAAAGAGAATTCAAGCAGGTGATCTTCTTCTATGCTTTTCAGTCATATTTACTAATGGATCACAATATAAACAATGCGCTGTAGAAGAAGAACAAATAAATCAGATACCTTCCATTATTGCTGGATTTGCTGACTCTTACGTATAGATGACAAACATTACTGCTATTTTTCCAGTATACTGGTGTGCTTAGATTAAGATGGACATTTTCCCAAAACTCCCAGTGAAAAAGATGTATTAATCCAAAGGAGAACTTTTTTTTTTTTTTTTTTACAGGGTTAGTATTGCATTATGCTGTGAGCTGCAGATGGTGGGAGTACTTGTACAGTAAGGTATACACAGACAGATGATGTAATGAAGGTATTCACTGCTTGAGTCATTTTACATTATAATTTAAATGCTAACAGATTTATCTTTGTAGATCTTTTTGCACTGCATATCACTGTCTTGTCCCTATTTTACAGAAAAGGAATTGAGTCAAAGACAATAATGAAAATCATTAAGCATTATCACATCAATACATTATGAACATTAATACTAGATTACATATTACAGTAGTGGTTTGAATCACTTGGCTAAACCAACACGGGAAATATGTAGGAGAAAAGGATGATGTTCCAGCATTTTGAACTTATTGTTCTCATGTGTTATGGCTTTTTTAACCACAATGTCTCCCTCATCTAATGAAAAAAATTAGATATATAATCCCCCAATATATCACCATGTCACCAACCTTGATTCACTTTAAATAATGTGAATGACAGTAAAAATAATGACAGTGAAAATAGTATCACATTAAAACACCATCAAAAAAGTTTAGACGAGTTTGATTTTCTCATATGTATGTTCCAACAACATATCTGAAGGTAGGAAGCCTTTTGCAATCAGAGAAAAGTTATATCAAAGCAATCAAAGAAAAGAAAGGAAAAAAAAAACAAACAAAAAAACCCCAAAACCAAAAAACAACCAACCCAACATTCATACTAACCATCAAAATATGTTTCAAGTCACCAGACTTTGATCTAGCCTGGACATTTCAAACTCAAGGAATTTTTATTTTGCCTTTTTGGTGTTCTGTTTTAAAAATTTACATTACACTTGAATTATAAGGTATGTCTAGAGAGATGGCAGGTGCTAAGCTGGTGTTGCTCAGGCTGAGCAGATTCTGTTGTTCTAGGAAGAAGTTTCTTCCTCGTTATTGTTTAAACTGTGTTGCAATTAAATAAACATGGAAAAAATATGCACCTAGTTTTGTAGGTTTTAGTGATTATTTCTTCCAAAAGAAACAGCTGACTCCTCACGTCTTTTCAAGAGATAGACTACAATGCACCGCTAACACTGAGTTTTTATTTCTGCTCAGCTGTGAAGATGGTTTATAAATGTTATCTCTGCCATAAGGTAAGCAAAGATAATAGACCTGATTTGTGCACAGCATATGGGCCTTTGTATCCAATTTATTTCCTATTTTATTTCTTGGATTTGCCTGAGGCCCATGTTCTGTTTGTATAGGATTTCATCCAAAAATGAAACCTAAAAACATCTCTTCGAAACATG
This sequence comes from Euphonia xanthogaster, assembly GCA_034509185.1. Lineage (NCBI taxonomy): Eukaryota > Metazoa > Chordata > Aves > Passeriformes > Fringillidae > Euphonia > Euphonia xanthogaster. The sequence continues at coordinate 43,503,441 of JAYDZK010000268.1, read as the reverse complement.
CATTGCCTTTTTTATTAACAAACTGTAACTCAGACATCTGCTAAACTGTCCCCCAGTATAACCATATGAAAGACAAAGCTAACACAGCTCTAGCCAATTATTGTGTTAATTCTACATTGTGGAAGTTCAGCATCTGCATTTATTGGAAATACATTATTTATAAAAATACATGGCTTGAAAACAGCTTCTGAAATTTTATCACTTATCTAGAGCAAAATTCTGTTACTATGTAAGCATTAAGCATGAGTTTTAGATCAAGCTGAGTGTTTTAAATAGTATTTTTTTAAGACAAAAGAATAAAGTTTTAATTAGTATAGTTCAAAGAAAGCTATGAAATAGCTTGGTGGGTCCACTTTCGGCCTAATGTCTGTGAGCCTTGCCAACATTCAAACCTTTGATTCCAAAACCTTCACCAAGGTGTTTCTAGTCCTGGTAAAACCAAAACTCGCAGAAAGGAGTCTGTGGTTTTGGAAGTTAGAATACAATCTCCTATGAGACTGCTGTACCTTAAAGAAGAGAATTAGATCTTAGTTTGTGTTTCAAAGAACTTTGACATATGGATCAGAATTTTCAAATGGATTAATTTCTGTGTGGGGTTTAATTTAAGTCCTAACATGACCAATAAAAAATCAGATCTTTTCTTCTGTTTTAACTGCTTGCTACTGCATCTACAACATCAGTTTTAGATGCTGTAATCATGGCACACATGGCTTTCTTATATTGTGTCTGCAGTGAGCGATGGTAGCAGATGATGTGTCCGCTTGAATCCTCTCTCAGACTAAATGAGAATGAGTTAGATTAAGCTACTTTCAAGATTATTCTTTATTAAAGTAACTTTGCCTTTGAAATGGACAAAACAAATTCGTAGAATCTAGCAGAGGGTTCAGTTCCAGAATTTTGTTTTCTTTATGAAATCTTAGTTTTGTTAAAGTCTATTAGTACTAAACATAAAATTTCTTTGTAAGAAATCCTCATTAACTTCCAGGAGGTGAGGATTTCACCTCAACATTTTACAGCGTCAGAATTTACTAGACAAATGAAACCTAAGTTATTTTTCTTTTTTTTTTTTTTTCACTGTGAAATAAGCTAACTTCTTGCTTGCACACTTCCTATTTGGAGCTGCTCCAGAAACCAAAGCCGAATGCAGACTGTGATTGATAGTTCTTGTCACAAATAAGACAACACATCACCAAAATGGTGCTTTTTCCCCCTTATGATCAGGAGAGCTTGAATGGCAACTCCATCTACCAGGACTATAGAAAAACTAGAAAGGCCTCTCATAAATAGTGGGTCTGTTTGTATACTCTGCCTAGGGGAAATTTTACCCTTTTGTTTTTAGGTTCCAGGTGACTCAATGAAATGAAATACAGAGCTGGGCTCTGTAAAAATATTTTCTCAGAATCTTGAAAATTTTAATTGTATCTACTTCCACAAAGCAGTGAGTGAAAAACAGAATGTCATTTTCCATGCTCATTTCTAGTGAGTGCTCTAAAGAAGCTATATTCAATTGACTCATTAGAAGATTTGAAAAGAGACAGCTGAAGGTGCACAGGGTGCTCATATCCCATCTGGTCTTTTGTCTCCAGAGACAGTACTGCCACTCTGGTGCACATTTCTTGCAGGTAGCTCGGAGAAAAGGACTGTGAAGTTTTACTTAAGGCCACTTCCATCCCAAACCATTCTATGATTCTGTGAACTTAAAAAGCACAATCAGGATTGAAGTGGCAAGATGCAATATGTCCATAATCATATTCAGGGCACATTGACAAGAACACAGTTTAGAAGATTAAGAACATGTGAGCTCAGAAACTTCTTAAATATTACCGAACATTTTGACCTGAGCATCAAACTGAGTTTTTAAAATAAACAGATAAAATTACCATTAATAAATAGCCAAGCCAGGCAATATTATCTTTTGAGTCCTACAGAGACTCAGAAATTAAATTTCTGAAAGGTAGTTGAAAATTTAATAATTTTGAAAGACGCTTCACAGAAATAAATGCAAATAATTTAAAAAGTGCTTCTAGGGATATACACAGCTAAGGACCAATACGTCTGACTTTCATGCTTGAAAACAAAGTATAAAAATAAATACAATTAATAGAGAATATAATGTACGTGGGAAGGTCGATATAAATAAATAAAATTTTGTGTCTCCAGAGTCACCAGAAGTCTTTCAAGGACCACTTAACATATGGATAAAACATGAGGAGAGAATGCTATTACAAGCTGAACAGGAATCAATTTTTCATTGCTGTGTTGTGAAAGAGATAATGCCAAACTTGAGCAACAGTTGCAAGAACAACATAACTCTGATTTCCTTAGTACTGGCTGCATCTCAATATTACATGTATTTTTGTTGTAATGCACTCCAAAGGAAAAAAAAATCAAACAAGCTGCTTGGACAGATTCACCAGGAAAGAAAAGTTCTTAGAGGCATAAACAGCAATGATTGGAAAAATCTGACCTTGCTTAGTCAAGACATGACAGAGGTCAGAAAAACTAGTGGTTAGTACAATCAAAGAGATAATGTAGAAACAACAAATAAATGCTATTTATTAGAAACAACTTATAAATGTTATTTCACTGTACATGTCCAGGGCTCCTAGGATAAGTAATATTATATTTAAGTTTCAGCAAGGGCTAGACACGGTAACTAAACTCCAAATTAAATTCTCTGGAACATGATATTTTTTCACTAAATATAAGGCACTGGATGGATACCTATCTGGAATTTCATCATACAGAAGAGAGGCAAGGACTACAGGGCCTAGAATATAGTTCCCAGATTAATTTTCTATAATTCAATAATTATATCCACTCATTTCAAGTTTATTTCACGAATTTTGATTTAAGCACTAAACCTCAATAATTGCAAAATTTTTGTTGTGGCTTTAAATCTTATATTTCCAACAAAATGTCTCTGTTTACTCACTGAAAAGCACAGGTCCAGTGTTTCCCAAGCCATTATCATTTCAAAGGGTTGATTAATACCATGTCTGGTCTCAGTCAAGAGTTGGTAATGGATGACAGGCATTTTTTCCAACTGTAACCCTGAATTAGGTATGTTTTTCAAATTGCAGGTTGGCTTCAGATTTAAGGCTTTTTTATGTGGAGATGTTTTACATTGGAATGTACACATTTAGTAAGCAAATGGGGAAGAGAACTTTATTACTAAAAGAATTCAAGATATGTAAATAGGCAATTGTTGAACAGGTGGCTTCTTGCTTCCAAAAAATCTCAATAAAACCAGAGTGCCTCTGTAATTTAATAGGAAAAATGTCAAAAATATCTCTGTGTACTTACAGGTGAACAAGCTTTGGGAAAAGAAAATTATTTTGGAAGAAAAGACTTGGGGAATCCCAAAATATTATGGGCTTGAGCAGTTCCTAGGAGAAGATTTACTCTAGCAAAATCAAAACAAACAAGAAAAGTTCAGTGTGTCTTCGAAAGAACATAATATTGTCCAGGAAGAAGCCTTCAAAAAGTAATTATGCTCTAAAATAGAGACCCATCTTGAATGAGAGAGTGTTCAGCTAAATACTAGCAATAGAAAAATCTGATGTTAGCATAATTCAATAAAGCAGTATTCATTTGTTGTCCATCCTTTACAAGGGTCCATAACATTTTTGTATATTTAAAGCCATAAATAGTTTTTATTTGTATTTTACCATTATGTAATTCAGATTGTGGACATCAAAATACATGAAGTTAACAGAAAGCTATTTTAAATCAACAGATTTGGTGATCCTTGAAATTGATTTTTTATCAGGCTCATAGCTTCTCTAAATATTGATGCAAAAAATTAGAAAGGTAGGAAATCTATTCTTTGAGCTTCAAGGATAAGAGGCTATAGCAGGAGATTTAAAAAGGAAGAAGTATTTCTCAGTAGTAAGAGTGTGTCACTATAGTGAAAAGGACAACTAAAACCTGACAGTCTGAAAGGAATCGTTCAAAAGTGCTGCAGCCAAGATATTTTCCCTTCCTACTGCCCAACCACTTGAATCTCAGCTTATTAAACAAGCATGAATAAGAGTTTTGAAGGCACTGTCAAGAAGAGACTCTCATTTTACTGAACAAGCAAGAGAAAAAGATGAATGTTCGCCCAGTATGCTTCTGCAGGAAGCAGGGATAGAACAGGGAATTTGCAAAATAAAAAATCCTCTGCATGACTAAGGAATGTTCTACCCAAGAGAATGGTCACAGCTAGAGCTGTAGCTGCACAGAGAGAATAAACTGGTTGCTTTTGATGACAGCTAACCAAGACATAATGTGTCTATTGAGAACATAGACATAGAAGATGGGACTGTGAGGAAGATTAAAATGCTAAAATGATTAGAATAGACAAAAGGTATTATGGTCCAGGAATACATAATGAGGAACGGGGAGTGTTATTAAGACAATACAATTGGAGGAACTGGCTGGGGAAAAAAACAAAAAAATATCTTTGAGTAAGAAGTGTGTGGGGACTCTCGCTAGTGGGACTTATTTGCAAGCACACTGACTGAAATTATGACCTCTCTTCCATAACAAATGATGAATGGCTAAAACCAGAGAAGTTTTGGATGACAGCACAGATAGAGATGCTACTGCCAGCAAGCCAAGAAAAGCAATCCACTCGCTGACACAAATACTGGAAGGTCAGAGTAGTTATGGTGTGGAGATCAAAGACCATAGTGCAGCCTTGAGGGGAGAGGTGAGGCACCTGCACATACCACAAGAAGATTTTATGTGTCAGAAAAAAATTCTTGTCTTAATCTGCCATTGAAGGCCTAAAATAGAAATGTCTCATGGAAAATGAGCAGAGAGGTATACAGAGAGGTACTACAAAGATGAGGGGCTTCGTCAGAGACAGATCTGCAGATTCTAAGACACATTATACTATTACAGCTATCACATTATAATACTCATTTAAAAAATTATTCTTTTTCACTCTAGCAGGCATGGTGAAGTAAGCACTGCTGCAGCTTCTGTAACCAGACTCAAAATCTGAAAAGAATATTTGCTTCCAGGAAAGTCCCACTAAGCTACTCTCTCAGATGGTCCAGCAGGCATTTTGATAGCCTCCATCATCATCATGAGTGCCCTTATGGATCAGGCTAGATGGAAGGAAATATTCTGTCTCTAAACCTGGCAAGAAGTTTTGCTGTCTAACATCTTAAAGCAAGTTCCTTGCCCTTTCAGTTAACAACGGAAAAAAAAATAAATTTATGGTCTATTAAAGAATTATAAAATGATGACATTTGTCTCCTATTTTATCCAGAAGTAAATTATTTAATAGACGTTTCTGCTAAAAGTGCCTAAGGCTAAATTGAAATATATGCAACCATAAATATTACAATGGCAGCATAGTATTACCTCATTTGCTCCTGGCTACTACAAGGTACTTATGGAATCTCTGTGGTTCATAAGTTTATACACCCACACAGAGAAATAAAACACAAATCTTCAGATCTCAATGGATACTTTTGGTGAAGCAGCACTAGAATATATATTCAAGTGTTATGTAATGATTTAAAATGCATGTTACTTTTGACATAATAATACATGAGCAAAGGCCAAAGAACCTGGAAAATGTGGTACAACCAGAATTGTTTCAAGAACTCTTTTGGAGGTCTTGGTGTTACCATCAATCCTTGAAAACTACTTTAAGGTGCAAACTTCTTGGGAGAGAAGCCTTTGAGGAAATCAAGAGGTTAATGAATCCACTTACAATGACAGGATGTGACACAATCAGGTTGTACCACAAGTAATGCACAATAATAATTTGAAAGTCTATTACAGATGTAAAGAGGTTAAAAATATAATTTGTAGGAAAGAGGATGCACCCTTAAGCCCTCTTCTGTCAGATACTCACCAAAAATGAAAGGAAGCTCTTTAAAGAACATAATTCTGCTTTGGGAGGTGCCTCTTTCAACAAAGGCATATTTTGTATAATCAATAGAAAAATATTTCTAATAAAATTGCAATCTATGATGAAGATTTATCAGACAAAGTTGCAGACACTAATATGAAGTCAGGGATTTTAAAAATTACAAATAATGACTAAGGCAAAATTAAGTAGTCCTTGAGACATAGTAAGAATATTTTGAAAATGCATTTTCCATATGACTTGGCAATGGCTCAGCAGAATGGCAAGTTTTCATCTATTTTCTTTTTCAAGGCAAATAATCTGCTGGTAACTTTGAACCGATTCACCTATATCAACTAAACTTTCATTTGGTTTGATAAGTTGTCAGACTCTGATCAAAATATTCAAATCTGCATTCACCATGGACAATTTGGGAGATCAAGATATTGTCTGTCCAGTGCCAAATTTATGTTTCAGAATCCAACTAGAGAGATGCCATGATTATCTTGGGAGCAGTCATTTACAGAAGCAGCTACAAAGAGTACATGGAGCTGGATGGACTCTTTGAAAAGCTAGGACCTGGTTATTAGAAGAACATCTGATGCATTCAGAGTTAATCACTTGGGCCACCAGACCGAACGCCTTTCTACTCCCCGAGCAAAAAGCACAGTGGACTGGGAAAAAATAAAAGGTGAAAATCAATGACTAAGAAAATTTTTTGGACTGTGAATAATGGAGGCATGACATAGGAACCTATTATTATTACTAATTGTCTTTTTAGAACTTTAATGCAAAAATATTTTTAGTCAAAATAAATATCATATTCACCTTACTAACTGTAGGAACAAATAAAACTGTGAAAGTAGGACACTGAAGTAAGGTCAGAATCAAAAGATGTTGTCGTGGGATTGATTTTTTTTTAATATTTCTTAGATATTTCTCTGGATTGATGTAAATTAAAAGTTTCAGCATTCCATTTCATTTAAGATGAATCAAAGTGCTGAAATTCATATATGTCCTTTGAGATCAGAATTTACTTTTTCTTCACATTTCTAGGCTTTCCTTCAGTGGAGTGAGTTCTGATTCAAAAGGAAATCAGTGTTGTATTCTCTTCTGAAAATTGTTTGGGTTTGTAATTCTTTTGATTTTATTGCCAGTGGCATAACGGATGAAATTGGTGTTTTGCTGTCTTTCAAATTTAGAATCAAGCAAAATTATATAATTAGCCTAATTCTTTTTTTCAAATTTAAAATTGTGCAAAAAAGTTTTGAAAATATGTCTGATTACAAAATATTGCACATTAAAATTAAAAAGGGACAAAATGTATACTTCTAAAATTTTTATTATCTTAATACTGAAGTCTGAGATTTGGTGTTGACTCATAGCTTTTTTTATTTATAGACTTGGTAATGTTTCACTAAATCAACCCATTTCATCCCAGATCAAGGTGCTCCAAGCCTCCTAATGTGCTTCAGCAAATATAAACTGCAATTTGGTTCCTAAGAAATTTTAAGAATTTTACATAGTTAATTGTCTGTATTTTTTAGAAGTGCTGTGATTAGTTTGAAGTTTAACTGAATTAGAAAACACAAAAGTAACCATATTCTGAAGTGCAGAAAATGGGCTTGCATTCAGTGCTTTATTACACGATATAGTATAATAAACAGTCTTAGAGTAAAGCCTCAAATCAAACCTCTGTTGAGAGGCCCCTCAGAACACAGGTTAATTAAAATCTACATTTAAATCTTTCCATTTGGGACACATCTGTTTAGCTTAACATATGCCAAATTATAGGCTAGAAAAATTTGTTGCAGTGACATCTTTTTAAATGCAAAGAAGCTTTCACGAATGTCGTCCATTCGTTAATGTTTTAGCAGAAAAACAAAGTGATACACTGGGTGAATTACATCCTCTTATTTTCCTCTTATTCTTCTTATCCTTTCTGCTTTTTAAATTTTCAGACTTTGTCCCTAAGTGAGGCTTATGCAATTACCCTGATTTTTTCTAATATGTGGCACTGCTGTAAGCACAACTCTACATGTAATTTGTTTGATTTTCTTGCTCTTTTATCATAGCAATACCCCCCCCACACTCAGCTGATCTAGTGTAATTCCTTAGATTATTTTCTTGCAGCACCACTTAACCATTTTTGACTGCTTAATGTAGAACACAAACATTTTATGTGCTGTGTCTGCCTGTCAGATTGCCTGTCACCCCTGTTTCTCTTTTCTCTTTTCTTTTCTTTTCTTTTCTTTTCTTTTCTTTTCTTTTCTTTTCTTTTCTTTTCTTTTCTTTT
>JAYDZK010000268.1:43465789-43495054 GCA_034509185.1 Euphonia xanthogaster | reverse complement strand
TTTTCTTTTCTTTTCTTTTCTTTTCTTTTCTTTTCTTTTCTTTTCTTTTCTTTTCTTTTCTTTTCTTTTCTTTTTTCACTTCACCACTATTTCTCTCAGTCACCAATGGCAGCTTTTGCCTATAAACCAGCTAGACTCATGTTTAAATGGTGGTAAATAACATAGAAAGTGCTAGAAGAGCTGTTTAGGTACAACAGAGATGTTACACTAGTGGTGGCACTAAAATAAATGTAGGGATGAAGCAGAAGTGGACATGAAAAAAGAGGGGATAGAAGCGTGGAGAAGAATATGGGGCATAGTTACTAAAGTCATAGGATGTTGTTTTCATCACTTGTTTCTGCAAGGATTTTATTGTGGAGGGAGAACTCTGTCTGGGATCTTGTGCTTTTCAGAAAACTGAGATACATTTTGGGAAAGAATTCAGTTATATGTTCACTTAAAAATTTTATGGAGTCAATTATAAGTAGGGACAAAACAAAGGGAGTAATAACAAAACAGGAGTAATAAGAGATACAGATACAGACTTCTTATACCTCTCTGCACTTTGAATACTATGTCTTCTTCCTATCAACAGTGTAAACACTAAGCATAAGGGAAATTATCGAAGTATCAAGAGGAAAACTTTGCTAATAAACAGACTTTTTTCATTAGGAAAAGCAAAACAGCTAAAATAGCTAACATTTAGACAAAGAAAAATGGTTGAGGAATACTTAAAACTAAGCTTAGCTTTCTAAAGCAAAGCTTTAGAAAATAGAACATAAAAAATCTTTGCCAGATAAATTGATGAAGTTATCTAAGGCTGTTTACAGCCATATTTGGATGGATGAGGAGGGCACAGAAGTGTGACTGGAATACATTCTTCCACTAGCTAAAAACAGATTTGTGCCAGCTTGAATAAACTATTTTTGCATCATATCTGGGATGGAAAAAGAAGTGACATTCAAGAATGAAAAAGAAAAGACACACATAGGACATCCAGCTGAGCAATGATCGGAGGCAAAGAAGCATATTCAGGAGTTTGTTTTAGCTATATTTAAAGCCTGTTTTAAAACAACTTCAAATTGTTTCATTTGATCATTTGAAGAATGTAAGCAACACCAGCAGGTTTTCCAATCAAGTTATATTGCCTTTTTTTCTCTCTAGCATTTTTTTTCAAAATTCAATATATGGATATTTACAGCTGAGGTACAGATATGCCTTCAGTTATATTAGCTCTAACAAAATAGTTATAGTAGAGGTTTAGTCATTTCATCACTATCTATTCAGTTATGTTTTATTTAACAGCAGAAAGTCTATGAATGCATAGCAATAATGAAATCATAATGTTTTCTTTTGAGACTTATTTTTCCTCTTTTAAGAGAGGAAGATTTTACTTTTGTAAAGGCAAGTTGATTTAACCATCTGATAACCTTTAATTAAATTAAAACAAAGCCTATCATCCTATTACAAATTTACAAATGCAACAAGTAGACACATTATTCTGTAAGTCAGACAAGATATAATTAGATGTTCACCAAACAAGAAAGAGGCAACAGAAAGACTGCCTTTCAAAAAACAGGAAAATAAGAAAGGACATTTTGGGAAGCCTACTAAAGATTCTATTTAAGTAATAAAAGTATGGAAGATGCCTTATAGAATAGAATAAAACATCTCATTTGAATATGATATTCCTAAAAAATCTCTCTAGGAATGCATTTAACTTTAAAACAGATTTCTGATCCTAATCTCTTTAGATGAACAAGCAATCACCATGTAACATACAACCATAGAAATGTATGCTTCATAGAGAAGTGTTGGAATATATATCCACTTCAGATTAAGCAACAATTCCCTACATTTTTAACTTAAGAGCAATACCTCAATATGGGACTTAATTAATCAAGTACTTTAAATGTTGGTAAGGTTAAAGATTCAGAATCTGTTGAGGAAAGAAAAATAAGCCAGAGCATGAGAATAAGACTTTAGGAAAGTCTTATAAGAAATATAATCTCATTAGAGAAGCCAACCATCACACTGAGAAGGATAGTGTCTTCTAAAGTGGAATTGACAGCTTGTAAAGACTTCTCAGAAACAAATTTTGCTATCTAAGTTAAGGTTGCAGAATCACTGCAGAAACTATTACTTACTTAGCATACTATACTTCCTATAATATAACCAGTTTCACATATAGTTGTAAAAAGAAGTTGTTCTATATAAAATTATTGAGCCGAATGCAGTGAGAATGTAGAGAATTACAAGACTGGTGTGTTGGTGGACTCCTTGAGAAGAGGAAGCAAAGCAAGCAGTACAGAGGAATAGTGGTGTAGGAATAAGAGCAGAGTCACAGCCTGGCACCAGAGATCCCATGGCTATGAACAGCTCATCAACAGTTAAAGAAATGCAGACCTGAACAAAACTGGGGTATGGGGGCATAACAAGTGCATCATATGTAGTAAATTTGAATGCACAACTATGATGAGAGACAGTGTGTGAAAGAGCATTAAAAAAAGAAACTAATATTATCCCAGCAAATCCTAAAGTGAAGAAGAAAACAAAAATTTCATCATAGTCTTCCCTGTGAAATAGTTTGGGTTCTGGTGATTTCTACATGGTGTCATAACAGGTGGAAGGATCCCAAAGGAGAGTGAAATGTTCAACAAAACCATTAGCAGCTAGGAAATGTGTGATACACTTCTAACCGTGCTGTATTGAGGGTCGTTTTGCTTTTTTTACTTTGGTTTGGGGCTTTTTTAGTAATGGCTGTATCCTTTCTTTATGCTCTTTATTTTCTTAATTTTCTGTTATAATTAGATGTTGCGTGGCTTTCTGATTAAACTTTAAAGTTATATCAATAATGAAGGCTTTACGTGCAATCATTGTTTGCTTTTTTACCTATCATGTTTTTAAGCAGAAGTATGGATATCTTGATGATATAATTCCATTAGATTTTGTATATTGTTATTGAGTTCCTGTGGAGTTCATATATTAAGGAAAACTCTCAAAATGGTAAAGTAGCTTCTTATGTTCTACTAAAATGGCTCTAGGTAAATTTACTGGTTTTCAGCAAAGCTGCATATTGTGAAAGAAAAATTCCTAGCATTTACCCAGTGCTTATCTCCAGGTTAGTACAAAATTTATCCTTTTACTCATTATAAGCAAGAATCAACAAGTATGCAGGCTCAGGATCATTAGCATTTTAGTGTCAGAATTTGTCTTTTCAGTGCTCTAGATGACACTGAAGATTAGAAATTTATCTGTGGATCTAGAGAAGAAATCCTAGCTGACCAAGATGGCCTTCTACATAAATTATTCTAATTATACAGTGGTTTCATAAAGTTTTTGGCCAGAAAGATATACTTCAGGATTCACTTCAAAATGTGAAACTCTTAGAATAATTCCCTTTGAAGAAGACTGTAATAGGATCCACAGATTATTCCAGTCCTTTTAAATTCCCATGCAATTTACATTTTGTTAATCTTTTTTTATAAAGAGAAACATCCAAGTACTCTTTAAGGATGTGGATATCCTATTAAAAATATTAATATAAATTCTTATATAATATGCAAAACTAGAGCCTTTAGCATAAACTTTGAATTTGCCATAAGTTACAAAAGCTTTCGCTTTTGTCAGTTTAATTTACGTTGCTAACACTTTTTCAGGAATGTAGTGCATATAGGTGGTGAAAAGAAACTGGAAAATGTGGATCTCACACTCAGAGAGCAGATCCCAGTCCCCTCTGTGCCATTCTCATTGTTCAAAGGCTCAGAAACACACTAGAGGTCACTCAGCAGGGATCCATTTGCTGATGTATGTGTGTTAGATTGAATGTTGCAGAAGCACATGGCAGGAGTGATGTGTGATGCTGAGGAGAGGTGGCAGGCACCACCAGCGTCCATCGCACCGGTGGCATCCTCCCTCCTCGCAGCACCTGCTCAGGGCTCTGTGGCAGCTGGGCAGGGGACACTGCGTGGCCAACTCCTTGTGGGTCACCATCAGAGGACTGAGAGGATTTATCCAAATTTGCCTCTTCCCTCTTATCCAGCTGCCCTGAGAAAAACATGCACATGGAAAAATGGCATACACTTCCCATGATGACTCCAGCCATGGTAGTCAAGCAGGAAAAACAAAAGGAAAAAACCTGCAAGCAAATCCAACAAAGCATTACCAGGACCTGTCAGGGATGGAAGCAGTCAAAACACCAGAGTATTTAGCAAGGCTAAAAGATCGTTCTGCAGGATGGCTTCTGAAACACAATTTTTTTAATAATTATGAGAAATATCCTGATCAAAAAGTTTTGAAGGTCATAGTGTTCATTGGAAAATACAGCTGCATTTTAGAGCAAGCAGTAAATTCTAACTTGAGGAAATTAATGTAATTTCAGTCATATCATACTTTGCCCTAAACTAATGCTGTTAGTGTCTTACCAATAATTTTGTTATTTGCTATAGTTATTTCATTTATCCTTCATCAGCTGTCTAAATCTAAATTCAAATGAGTGTATGTCATCTTTTAGAATTAATGCAAAGAAAGCATTCATTGGACAGTGAATTTCTTTACTACTTCAAAATAACATAATTCTTTGAAACATTGTTAAATTTCCCCCCCCCCTCCCCGATCCAAATGTTTGCTGGATTATTAGGGCTTGACGAAATGTTTCTCTAAACAATTTGTCTTCTATATCAAGGTGGAGGAATATCTACTGTGATATTTTGTTTTAACTGACAGGCATGCAGCTTTTCAAACTCACTGGAACATAGCAAACACTACTTTTTCTGGGGAAGAAAATGGAAAAAGGAAATTCAGATTTTTAATGGAAGATGTATGAAACAAAGAATTTTTCTCATCTCATCCCAGGCAAAGATTTTCTAATGGTGTACTAATTTAGTCACTTAAAATAAGTAGCAACCCTAACTGAATCCCACAAATAGAGAAAAAATAGAAGAAATTTTTGCATCTTTACCACAATTGTTTGGTACCCTAGGTCTGAACAGAACTCTCATATTTTGGCCTATATTTACTTAAAAGTCATTTTTATTTGCAGGATTTTTGTCTTTCAAATCTATCTCTCTGTCTCTACACCTGCTCCAAATACTAAAACAGCTTTGATGTGGAACTTCATAAACTAGAAGGAACTTCACTTCTTATATCAGTTCATTTACTATTACACCTAAGTAAAACACTAAAACAACATTACCCACCAAATTTCTATGTTTTCCTGTAATAGCACACTGGTTGCCTGGCTCATCTCAGAAAGATCTTTTTCAAACAATTAGATTAATGACTTAAGGAGGCTGAGTGGCAATGAAAACTCCCTTTGGGCTGCTATACACAAATGCATTTGCTCACATATAACAGAAGTGCCAATCTGGGGCATTCCACAAAAATCCTGTAGAAAAATCAGGTTCTTCATGAAGCAGAAAGTGAAGAGTGAATTAAAAGACAGCTCCTATGACAAGGAAAAACTGTCAAATAGAGGGAAAGAAAAACATATCACAGAGAAAAAAAAATACATAGAAAGTCAACAGTAATGCTAATGATGTAGAAATAGCTGAATTTTTTTCCTTCTTGTTCTTACTGGTTTTCAGTTTCATACTGCCTTCTCTCACATTCTCCTGTCTACGCTTAGTGACCACACAGAACAGATCTGCTACAAACTGATTCCTCAGAAGTGCTTTGTGCACTCCAGAGTGTATTCCAAAAGGTGAACATTGTCTGCTTCCAGGAGCTGTGATAATCCTCTCTGTAATTTTCAAGTTTTAGTGCATAGGCTGTCAAAGCACATAAATTGTTGAAAAACATGCTCTTACTAATACTGACATTACAGTTCTTCAAAAAACAATTCATGCTACTCTACCTTTTTACTCTCTTGAACAAGCTAAGGTGGAACTGAAATGATGCAAAAATACGGAGCAAAAGATCCGTAATGGACTCAACAGAGATCAATCTATAATTATACTACAGATATGCATATCATATGTCTATTTGTATATTTTAGTATTTGAATATACATAAATATAAAAAATCTATAAATATAATGGGATTGTGCATATGTTTACGTGTGTGTGTGTGTCTTATGTGTGTGTAAAATGGTGAGAAACCAATAGTGCAGGGGACAGGTAAAAAGTAAATTACTGCTAGAGCAGCCCAAAGATGCAGACAATCAGAAAAGAATTTAGTTTTTCTTGATTTAATCTTAAATGTAAACACTAATATATCAGATAGCCATGTGAGGCATCAAGCAGCAATCTGTCCTGTAATCCAATCATGCTATAGAAGGTTAAAGCAACATAAAGAAAATTAGGCAAAAGCAACAGAAATTGTGAGATTAGTGCCTCTGGATTTTTCATAGTCTGGTTATATATTGAATTGATATCACAGTAGAAGATGTGACTTCATGACAAATGGTTCACTGTATTGGCAGCGTTTCTGTAGCTTAGCTTTGCTGGGTAATCATCAAAGTTTGCAGGTATAATGGTTTTGCAGAAACCTTTTTCTTGTGTTGTGACAAATAAGCAATAGTACAAACTGCTTAGTTTCAGGTATTAAGGAAAGAATTAATTTGACAAGAAATAAAAGAGAAAAAAAAAATGAAAGTAGTGGCTGCTCTGGTGGCTAACACAAAGATCAATCACATCTGCTGTGGATTGGAATCTTGCTTGTAAGGACATTACTAATATTTGCATTGGTAAAAGGAGAGTCATCAGAAATGTGACCTTTCAAACCTGCCTTGTTGCACACTCCTTGAACATTGTGGTGTAGCTGGCACTCTAGAACCTACAGGAAAGAGTCATTAAAGATGCACAAAACAAAGTAAAACCCAGATCCTTTCTTGCTTTGTGCTTCATGCTAAAACATGAGTTTTACCTTTTGACACCAGCTCTCCAAGAGCGTGGACCTCAGTGAAGGCACCTTAGTAGGGTTCTGGACAAACCAGATGTCCTAATTATAATGCCGAACACCTGTAATTTGCTGCATCCCTCATAATATGATTCAGCTCTACTTCTGCCACCTTCTGTAGTCATCAAAGAGAAATGCCATGACTGCCTGTACTGTCCTTCTGTTCTGGCCTCCTGGTTTCTTGAGGGAGATCTCTGTGAAGTAGCTGTATTTCCTTCTTGATCTCTACAGAAAGGAACCTGATACTTTAAGGAAGAAGAAACCTTTGTTCCCTTCTCTTTGTGCAGCTGCTAATAATAATCTCCTATGAACCCAAAGTTCCTATAACCACAAACCTGAGTTTATTCAGTGTATCTAGCTCAAATTCTCACCATGACTATTGTAACTAAATATCAAAAAATAATTCAACTGAAAATTGATATCAAAATTCTTTAAGATAATTTTTCTTAACTCAGTAGTCTTAAATTTTGTCTTCTGATAGGACTTCACAGTCCTTCTGCTGTAATTACAGCAGAAAATAGTTAAAATTTGATCTACTTCAAAGTAGCTTCATTTTTGTAAAGTTAAATTACAAAAAGGAAACCAAAACGAAATCAGAAAGCTCTAGACATATACTTGCTACTTGTTTCTCCTGAAAGCAAGTATTGCACATAAAGTAGTCTATTCCTCAAACTCTTTATATCTGATAAAACAAATCAGTGCATGTGAAGACTTCAAATAAATATTGTGACCAATTAAAAAAAAAAGAAAACACTGGCTTCAAAACTAACTTTCAATGAAGATGTAAGTAAAAATCTATCTAAACTAATGTCTTGTGGACTGGAAATGGAATATATCCTCCTAGGAATGGGAAATATGAAAAGATTAAGTACTTTTAATTAACCCTTTTTTAAATTGCCTAAAGTACTTAGCTCTATTATACTATTAAAATAACTATAATATTATGGAATATCTCCCCTTACTCAGGTTTCTACTTGTTCGTTTTTCTATGTCATCTCTTCTTGGTAACCCATGTGTGCTTTTTGTAAGGTGTAGTATTTTCTTGAAAATGAGATAATGTGCATGCCTTGCTTCTGCAATCCTCACTTACACACACATGCTAATGCCCTGCTTGAATAAATATCATTGTGCACATCAGCATATACTGCAGAACTTGACTTCACATCAACTCTCAAATTTTCTTAACATGTTTCCTAAATGGGGAGAAATTCTTATCATTTGCATTGTAAGTCAGAGAGCAATGAATTATGTATCGGTTCCTGACCTGTGAATGCCCAAGGCAGTTTGTGAAAATATGTAAGGTCAGGATTAGAGAACCATCATTTAAATTGTTTGACTTTCTAGTCAAACCAACATTCTGTCTTCCTTTATTTCTTCTTTTCTTTTTTCTTTCTCAGTATTCATACATGCATTTTTCAGTCACAATTTAGCCATAATATGAGGTTATAATAAAAAAAAAAAGTGTTTATTTGAAAAAAGAATGTTCTTGCTATGCCCACTTTCCTAATTGTGGCTTTTAATATCCTTGTGTTCCATGGCTTTATATTGGCCAGTGTTGCTCAGAGCCTACTTAGCTCCCCCCTCATTTTCTGCATAGTCATTCACAGCTTTTCCTGCTTTTCATAAGAGATGTGTGGGCCTATTGCATTATTCAGTTGATATATTTCATTTGGGGATACGTAGTGTGATATGCTATACAATGTGTCATATTGCATGTTTTTAATAATCCTTCTGTTATACATTATTGTGGTTTATAGTTGAAGGCAGTGGCATCAGGATTTCACCATAAAAATGTGCTAATTTTTTTCAGGAATGGCAATTATTGGTAAAAAATTCAACAAGTCTCTCTGTGTAAAGGAAGTATCTTAGTGATTTTTAGTTTCAGCCTTTGTTGACAGTGGCATTTCAAGTAGAATTAGAATATTTGTTGCCTATTTTAATGGTGGAGTGGACACCATAACTCTTCTTCAATGTGATACCTTTTCCATGTGGTACCGTAACTCTTCTTCAATGGAGGAACTCTTTTTAAAGTGGAATATTAAAAATTTTGACTGAACAATAATGAAAAATACTCCTCTATGTGCTTTCTTTCAGAGATCTTTGTAGTCAAATCCTCTAGACACAAGAAATTTATACGCAATTGCACATGTGTGAAAAATTCCAGGTAACTGAGCCTAGACGTAATAAAAAATAAAGTTTTATCTTTGTTACAATAAGTAATTTTGGGTTACTGAAAGATTACCTGATGAAGTCAGTGGTTGTAATCTCCTTTTTTTGACAGAAAATATTATCAATTAAAAATTATAATTCCTTCATTGTCAGAAATACATAACTGATGGCAGGCATTTGTCATTCTCATTATCTCTACTGTCCACCCTCCTGAGGTAAGGCAAGCAAGTTTAGTTATCAGAGTCTAATGTGCTTCAGTAGAAGCATCAAATGAGGGAAGGCATATTACAGGGGAAAAGAGGCAGGGCTAGGTGTGGATATATTGCACACCAGCCCTAGATAGTTTTACATGACATTAGGGATTAAGAAAGAGAGTAAGATAATTTGTTGAGGAACTGTGACACTCAGCAATATTAAATTTCTAAGCTTTGAAATAAAATAGCACTCAGTGTCTCACTTTGTAGTAAAGCAAAAAATTAGTTCTTGTATATGGAAGTAGAAAAGGGGTAATTTCCATTCCTAAGTAGCTAAACCATCTCCTTATATATAGTATATATTACCATATATGTTATGTATAAGATTTCTTTATACAAAAATTTATTAAGGCTTATGCATTAATGTTGTGCATTCTGAAAATTCAAGAACAATTTTGAAGGGAGAATTGGAAAAAAACCTCATATTTCATATCAAGGAAACAGATTAAATAGATAACAATAGTTGAAAAACAGATTCATGATTGTCATGTCATAAATGTCAAATGTGTTTATCAACTGGCTATGCATATAATGAGTCACAGCTTCCACATACATATATATATGTTTTTGACATGTGTAGCTCCTTAAGTGTATCTATTAATTGCAAACACTGGAGTACAGTCTGTTCTCATTTTACATTGCTTTTCTATATGCATATTAGAAAGAGATAACTTTTTAAAGATATGATTAAATCAGAGAAACTGAGGTAAAAAATTATTTAACTCTTTGAGAGACAAATAATATTTTTCTTTTAGAAACTGAAGAGAGGATTGAACAGACAGAAGTTTCAGTAGAACATCTGAAAATATCTCCATGAATGAAAGTACAAAAGAAGGATATTTTTGGTCCCTTTCAGATACCCACATCCTTATTTTAATTAGCTTGCTAATATAAATACAGCAAAGTTGTTGTATTTTTTAAATAACTCTTTACTGAATATGTCAACAAGATAATATATAGTGTATAGTGAGGTTTTGAAGTTAACAATGCGTGCAACATGGCAGATTGCAGAAAACAGGTAACGCAGACTTCAAACCATCTATTTTTCCATGTTAAAGATAGAAAGTATACCAAACACAGAACAGAATCAAGTGTGCATATCTCAGTTTAAATCAATTTTATGAAAGATTATCTTCAGATATTTGGGATCAACTCATGATAACAATTTGTTTAGTAGCTTATCTGTTTCTGAGAGGATCAGAATTCAGCTCTCATGAGGCACATTTCCACAGAGCCCCAGTGTAATAAAAGGTTGCCAAATCTCTTCTGTGCTAGTTTTCCATATGGACTACTAGCCAGTGTCCTTTTAAAGAGTAAAACATTCTCTGCTGTACAAAAGTTTAATGCCAAATGCTTCAATATTGCCTGTAGTATCATCTGGGATACAAAGTGCCCTGTTCAATAGAGTTCAGGGAAGGAGTGATCATCAGCTTCCTAGGATTATCTCTGTGTTTAGAAGAGAGCATCAGGCAGGATTTGATGAGGTTCAGAGCCAGAAACTTTTGGTTTTGGCACTCACTTCTGTTTTGTTTTTCCACTGAGCTGTAAAGATAAGTCATGTGTAAAACCATTATTCTCATGTTGTAAATAAAAAAAACTTTAATATCTTCATGTTAAATTTAAGGTGAAGAAGTACTATAAATGCAGAATTCAATGGGAATTAACCACTTTACTGTCAAAAGCTGAGACTGAACTTTCACTTCAATGCCATTAATAAAGTGCCTTATGTAGACCCTTAAAACAATAATATCAAGATGCATAAAGTTTTTCTGTTTGTAAAATTTAAATTAATAATTTTTTCAGAGGAAGAAACTTGTTCTCATGAAAAAAGGAAAATTCTTCCGAGAAAAATATAGTTGAACTGCTCTAGTAACAAAGATCATATGCTACTTCATTTTTCTGTTTCACATGATATTCTCTGTAGTCCTTTATTGGGTTACATGGAAAATTGCTAGTATCTTTTCAGATCAAAGTAGCTTATTCCCTAAATATTCTTATAAAGAAATTCAGTAATAATGTTCCAATAAGAACTTGTTAACACAAAGTCTACGCATTAATCAGGTGGTTTTTTTATGCCAGCAAGCCACATGCAAGTAGCACCTATTAAAGTGACAGAATCCATTAAAATAAGGACCTGTTTGTAAATATATACATCTTCAGAAGGAAGCCAAGTATTGGGAACAGCAGTGTTGTGATACCTCTTTAACACAATTTCACTTAAATGCTTATTTTATTCTACTCACCAATCTTTCTGCATGTCTGTGTCAACTATTAGCAGTATACAATGGAAGATGGGTGAGATTTTGACTAAAAAAAAAATTGTCCCTAGATCAAATGATCTTGATCAAATCAGGCCTTACAAGTGAACATTTTGAGTGAGTTGCACATGTGCATATTTGGCACTTCTGCTCTATAACCTTTAGTTATTATATGTGGTCGGATATCTGTCCTAAGTGAAGATCACCCAAGTTTTACAAAGGCCAAGGAAAAAGCTACTAGTCTTAAACTTTATATTGCCAAAAGATCATTGTCTATTTTCCACTCTGACTTTTTCTACATACTTTACTTAGTGAAATTTGTTCACTAAGTGCTTATCTAGGTGGGAACTGAAATGAAATGTGGCTGACACTTTGAGAAGTCACAAATTGTGTTGTAGGTTAAAATAAATTAACTCTTTTAGGGCTAAGGAACCATTAAATAGGGAGAAACATTATTCAATTTACAGATATGACCTTTCAGTTGACTACAACTCTGAATTTTTTTAGATAATATTCCCAGCTCTATCCACAAATTTTGGTATAAGATGTTAGCTATGTTTTTTCAGAAGAGCCTTTATAGTAAAGAAACTTTTGTCAGTATCACATACAAAATGATATTTTTTTTTCATACTGAAGAGAAGCCTAAAGTAGGCTATCTTTAATATCATTGTGATTTTTGATCTAGGTAAGCGAGTTGTAGTCTACTTATACATATATATACACACATACATATATGTGTTTCATCATTCAAGATCAAAATGAACAGCTTGTGAATGCCTTCTCTTTTCACCCTATTCTATAACTAACCAGATTTGTTGTCATCAGGTTGGGCTTGTGGATCATTCACCTGCAGTACAGGCCAAACTCCCTGAATAAGTCAATTGCTACAAATAAGGTGCCTATAGTACACTGAGGTCTAGAACAGAAGATTCCTCCTGCATCAGTAAATACTAGTAAGCTTGTACTTTCAAAGGAGGCCTTTTGGAACCGAATGTACAACCAGTTATTGCATCGAAATTAAATACTGTGTCCACACCCAATGGAAATCACTGGCTCTGCTTAACTTCAAGCAAACTCCAGCATTCAACAGAAGTGTGCAGAAGCGCAACTGTTTGCTGCTTGTCTTTTGAGCTGTGGCATCTAAAATATGTTAAACAAAACAAAAGAAATTAAAAAACCCAAAAAACCACCAAAACCAAAAGCCAAAGCCCAAAAGTGTAGACCTCATCATCAGCAAATAGATGACAGAAAAAACCCGTCCACTTTGCATAGACATTTCTACCTAGAATTATGCTATTTGAAATCATACGGTAAACTTTTATTCAGCAAAATTTTAGTGACTTAACTATTACAGTAGCCACAAAGGTTGTTTAGAATACCCGCTATAGCTGGAGAAAATAGCTAATATATAGAATATAGACTGGAATTTCAAAATGTAATTTTAAAAGGTGTTGGTGGGAGGCTGTGGTTCCTTACAAAATGGTCGCATTTGCCATCAATCATAGCTGGGTTCTTTTTGTCATTGCAGACAATTAGTGTTGTCATGTGGTCTGAATTACAGAAAATACATGCTCACAGACTGTTGAGTTTCAAGAATTGGTTGAGTGAAATGAGCGAAGGAAAGGATTAAAACCCTCTCTTCCAGCATAAGGAGCTTCATAACGTGAAAAGTCTAAGCATTCCACTGTGAAAGTGCTTCAGCCTTTACTTCCAACTCACATGCAGCAATTTTCTGTCTATCCCCAGGTGATCACTGTACAGCTTTCTCTCTTTGGTTCCCTACTACCTCAGGGAAGTTTTGTCTCTATCTTTTGTTGTTCTGTTATTTTTTTCTTTTTTTTCTCCAATGTGATGTAGCTGTAGCTTGTCCCCAAACTCAGGAGAAAATTAGCTACATTAAAAAAGCAAACTGAAAAACCCCCAAATATAAAAAAGCTAACTGAAAACCCCCCAAATAACTAGATTCCACCACAGTTCTTGGCAGTCACTGAGTTTGCAGTGTGGCTGAAATATTACATAATTTTCAGAATGGCATTATGGTTCTAATACAAGCATGATATTTTGCATGGTGCATGTAAAGCTCAAGGACTGAGAAGAATCTGAGGGGATAAAAAAGCAAATTCTAAACCCAGCTACTGCTTGTGAAGCAGAAATCATTATGGAAAACTCAAAAATGCTTCAGGTAAAAGAAGGGTAATTCAGAGGGACACCGTGTACCTGTGTTCTCAAAATCCTCCAGTTAATCAAATGCTTTGCTAATGTCAGTCTCTGTATATTTTAATTGGAAAGGAAAAAAAGCAGAACCAATAAACAAACAAAACCCACAAAGACTTGTACATGATTTTTCCCACTTAAGATATTTCAGTTTATAATAGCCCTCGAGGTCTTCCCAGTACTAAATAATTTTTTACAATATATTTCTTGTTTGTTTTCTCTTTTTGTCTTTTTTTTTTTCTCCTATTTCTCCATACTGAACATACAGGCCCTTAAATCAAACAAGGCTTGAACCATACAAATTATTAGCAAAATCTTTCCATTGCCATTATATTTTGCACCACATTTTCAGCAATATGCACTTTTAGATTTCAAATTACATGAAGACATACATGAATGCTGCAGTGCTGGGAGCACTGGAGCACTCAGAATTTCCCTCATTCTGGCCTTACCTGAACATGCTATGTCAACAAATGCTTCTGTATTAACAGGTGCAACTTAATGACAGCTCTCTGTTACGTACTGTTACAAAACCTTCACCTCCCACTGAGAAGGGTCAGAGAACGCCTAAAGCTTCTTAATCCTAATGAAAAGCACAAACAGTTTCTGAGATAAAGCATATAGTATTGGGGACATTTTTGGAGCAACTTTTGCAAATAGGAATCAAGGTCACTTTGAGTTTGACACTGAGTTGTTTCCACGTTTCTTATTCCAAGTAGATTGAAAGAAAACTAATCAAACAAGAGAGTAGTTTTTTTGGCAGCACTCAGAACTCCAGCTTTCAACTGGAGGTGAGAAGTGCAGACCTGACAAAGAGGAAGGGATATATCTCCAATTGTTTGAAGCTAAACAGCAACTGCTGGGTTCAAGTCAGAAGGGTTGTGCCCATTTTATCTGAATTGCTTTTGTCTGTTCCTAGTGACCCTGTTTTAATATGCACTTATTTTCCTGTATTCCAGGACACCTAGAAACTTAACATCCCTCAGACTGCTTCGACAGCAAAGTGGTTAATGTTTGAAGAATGAGTCATTCTTTCCTTTGCCATGACATTGGGTTCTTATTGTACAACCCTGTACAGTACTCAGCAATAGTTTTTAAAGATTTAAAAAGCAAAGAGTTACAAAACCATTTGCAATTAACTTGAAATAGAAAAGATAGCACTTTTTTTTAAATCCCGTTATATAGTACACCGTATAAATTACAGAGTATTCAAATGCATAAATGCATCTGTGTAACATTTATCAAATGTAACATTTTTTCATTATTCTTGGAGGGCTTTTTTTTTCTAGAGTTTTTTCTCCTTGTCCTAGAGACCCCCCATGGTCCCTCACTATCACGTATGACAGTGCTCCAGGTCTGAGACATTGCTGTTGCAGTATCGCATGTTGTTGGGGATGTGGCAGTCTGTGTAGTTAATGCCCCCGTTTGGGGTATAAATGGGCTGCAGTCTGAAATCTCCTTTAAGGAGCTGATCATTATTTAAGGAGACAATCTGGAAGCTGGTTTCCGTCATCTCCAGGATGGAGTTGTCCTTCTTGGTCCCTGCCTCACAGTAGTCGTCTTTCCGACGACCCCGGTTATATTTCCACTTCTGGGAGGTGTAACGACCTTTTTTGTGCATGTGCCAGCAAAAAATGCTGAGCAAGACCACGAGGACAAATATCACTGCACCCCCAATCAACCCCGCCAGCAGAAATGGGGAGCCTAGGTTCTGAGAAGTCGTCTGCTCATGGCTGGAAGGGATGTTGCTGCCATTGAAAAAGGAAGCCTTGGTTGTGGCTTCTGAACAGACAGTGTCTTCTCCAGTCCGGTAGTTGTTATAAGTATCCAGCGGAACCAAACAAATCCGGTAAGTGGATTTGGGCTCCAGATTTACCAAGCTTGATTGCTGCTTCTCACCACTAATTATTCGTTCATGAACAATTCCTCCTACCAGACTATGGCCCATTTTAACCCATGTGAGTTTATATGCCATCACAGTAAAAAGTGACATCCAGTTGACTTGGATGCAGGTGTCATTCACAAAATGGATGGAGAGCTGAATCCAATCAGACAAAGGAGGTGTCACCCTTTCTCTGTCCTCCCTGTCAGGCACAGTGGGGAGTGTGGCTATGATGGGAGTGAGAGGATTATATTTACTGCTTGAGGGAGGAAAAGATGGGCTGGGAACTAATGTAGTCGGCATGGTTGTAGCTGGGACTGGGGTGATGATAAGTGGCAGACCAGGGGTGGTGGTGGGGCATGACAACATATTCATATTGAGCTCCCTGACTGCCATACCTCGGACCTGCTCTGGTCCCTGGCACATAAAACCACGTACATTGATGGAAGCAGGAATAAATTTGAGCCATTCAGTGACCCACTTAATGCTGCAGTCACATAACCAGGGATTATTCCTTACAGTGAGTTGTCTCAGGCTATGGAGATTATCAAATACTCCCTTTGCCAACATCCGAAGTTGATTGTTGGAAATATCAAGACGTTCCAGTTTGTGGAGGTTTGAAAAGGCTGTAAGTGGTATATGGGTTATCTGGTTGTCCTGCAAGTAAAGTCTTAGCAGATGTGTACCTGGAAGATCAGGAGGTGGGTAAGTCAGTGAATTCCGAACTATTGAGAATTCCTTGAGTTTGGAGAGGTGGCTAAAAGTGCCTTCAGCTATGCCTTTATTAGTGAGGAGATTGCCATCCAAGATCAGACGCTCCAGACTTGTGAGATTCTGGAAGGCCAGGTCAGAAATGACGGCAATTCGGTTTTCGTCTACACGAAGTTCTTGTAAGTCCAGCGGAAGGCCTACTGGCACACTGCTTAAGTGATTCTTGGACAAGAACAGAAGCTTGAGGCTGATGGCTTCCTGGAATGCCCCATCCTCAACGCCAACAGTGGAGATGGAGTTGTCATCCAGGTGCAGTTCTTCCAGCTTCAAAAGCTGAGCAAGAGCAGCACGTGAAATGGTCTGAATGTTGTTTTCCTGCAGGTGGAGAACCCTGACATTTTTGGGCAGGTTCATGGGGAATTCATCCAATTGATTGCCATACAGGTAGACTGTGTGCACAGACTGGACATTGTGCAACTCTACAGGAAATCCAGCATTATTAATTTGGTTATTATGGAGGTAGAGGACAGTTACACCCTCCGGTATCCCAAGAGGCACTGAGGTCAAGCTTCGTTCATTACAGTAGACAAAATTTCGGTCACAGCGGCAAACTTTTGGGCAGGCCAGAGTTTTGGAGACCTGTATGTAGAGCCCCAGGGAAAAGATAAGCCATGATTTCATGAGAAGAGCCCAATCTGTGGGCCACATTTTAGTCCACAAACCCATTTCTAATTTAAAGAAATAAAGTACCAATATGTTTAAGAACTGATAACAATAATAACGCACAGGTAACAAAATCTCAGGTCATTAAAATTGGCTCCTATGTATGTCCAGTGTTCAGGCTGGAGTTACAGTCCTGGAGCATAAAATAATCCTTCTATAATTGGCCTGCCTCCTACTTCTGATAAGGAAAACACAGTCTTGTTATCCAGGGTTACAATGTTTGTTGCCTTCCTCCATGTGTGCTGAAAAAACCAGTAGCCATGTCTTTGCAAATGAACCACAGGTTACTTTACAGCTACCAAAAGTCTCTGTGCTTGGAGGTGTATTTCACTGAAGTCTTTTGGCTTCTGTCAGCTTTCTGAAGTCAGCAAAGTCCTCATATTCACTATCTGCCAGATCTGGTCTGCCTGTAAAAGGAAAGAGAAAAGAAAAAGCTGAATAGCATGGAATGTTTAATAGGGAAGATTAAGCCCATTAGAAGACTATTCTAAGGCTGAGCTCTTTATGGATTTGGGGAAAAAAAGGGGAAAAAAGGCATTAATATTAAACATTAGCTTAATATTACTGCTAAATAGTCTTGAAATAGATTTGATGCAAAGTAATTGCAATGACTGAAGGACTTTCAGTGACTTCAGTGAAGGCTAGATCTATTACTTTCATTTGCATACTATATCTCCAGTCTTTGTCCTCTCACAGTCTGTTTAAAATTTTAGAACTAAAAGCAACCCAAAAACCTAAAGCATTTAACTGGAAATTTTTGCTCAGGTAATTATTTTTCTTTTGCAGAACCACTGACTTCAATGACTACTATTCACTGATGCCTGACAGAGTAGACTCTGGGCTGTATTATTTAATCACACTCTATGTTTTTTTCATTTTCTACCAGACTCTGGAATATTCTGCTTCTATTTCTGTAATACCATTACATATAATTTCCAAATTAATGCACACTGACAGATTATTTTGCCTCGCTTTAGTGAATTGGAGACTTATGAGGACAGTCTTTTAAATGAGTATGGTAGTCCACGAATGTAAGATACCCTGCTGTAAGACATGTACTTGCTTAAACTACCATCTTGATATTGGTTCTGATGTGAACTGTGCTGTCAATAGATTCCACAACTTGCTTTCCACTATATGAAACAGGCTCACGCCTGCTAAGTTATTGCTTTAGGAGATCAGCTCAAACTATGGCAGTTTTGCAGAACACTTCCTTTGAAGCCATAAAGGTTAGATATGGCTTTTAATTTTGCTACACAGTTATCTGTGAATGGCTACATAAACAAGTGTGTTAACTTTAGTATAGCTGAGTTCCTTAATGTGTGTTTTCAGCTTGTAAGCATACTTTTTATGTTCACAGCTACTATTTATTATTCAGATCTATAACCAAACATTCACACTCTCCAAAGCATGCAATGAAAGGTACTGTGTTGTTTGATGCTATATTGTCTTGTTAAATGTTGTTTCCAATGATTGTTGCCTCATCCTCCCCTCCAAATGCATAGTTGGACCTAATGAAGGATATCAGCCTTGGCAAGTACAAAGCATGTGCCGATCTCAGGGTCTTCAATTATAGTGATATAAACACAGTAATTTTCCAGGTTTTGTTTATTCAGATCAAAGCTCAGGCTAGGATTTCAAGAAAATAGAATTTTAGTGAACAAAAATCCTGCTTCTTAATAGTGGCTGATTTTTAAATTATTTTTATTATTATGTTTATATTTCTATTTATTGAAACAAATTATGAACATCCAGATAATAAAGAAACAAACTTACTTTGGTCGTACATAAAACCTCGTTTGTCTGATAGAGCTATGCAGTTTACAACATGTCCCTGGTGATACTTTTGGGAATCCTATGGACTGGCAATGTAGAAAGCATCCTTAGGAGTCAAACTGTTATAACCCTTCAACCCTTACACTTGCAGATTACTGTATTTATTTAGAGCATCATTAGGTATCAGCCTCAAGGTTCAAGCAGCTGGAGATAAAAAAGTGAGACCCTGAAAAATCCTGTGTATCATTATGAATTCAAATTTTAAGATATGTAAATGTAATACTGTAATACAGCCTATAATGTGTTGTCCTTTTATAGAAAGAGTAAGATTTGGTACCCCGCTGTTCATGGTTTTCTCTCTCACAGGCATATTTCAGTCAAGACTGATTTCTTTTCAATTATGCCAGATGACGTGATACTGTAGAGAAACTCTTAACAGGATTACATTCAACATGAGCCTAAGTGTGACAGTTTATCCGCCCTTAATACAGCCTGGCTCCCATCTAGATCACAGTGCTCTGATCCATCGTGACACTCCCTGTGAAAATGAGAATGGATATGCAGAGCATCCTCTGAGATGCTCGAGACCACAAAGAGTAATAATAGTTGTTCTCTCACTTTCCCGTCGTTGTCAGAGAGAGACAGCCTGTACCTGCTCACAAATCCAATACCCTGCACTAGGCTGGCTTTCGATTCTAAGTCCAGTTACTGATTAAGTTTTATTTCACTCCTGGGTACAATAGAAAGCCCAGCTGAGACTATGCAGCCACAGGCAGCTGCAGTTCCTGGTTTGCTGGGAATCTCCGAAGAAGGGACTGTCATATTAAAACTGATTTATGCATTCATCTCATTTTAGTACTCTGTCCAGTGCACTTCTCACCTACGTAGATATGGCACCTGAATTAAAGATTTCAGTAATGGTTCAAACAAATTTGGTCAAGCACACAGCATTTCTCATTAGATATTACCAGAAAAAGAGCTTTGATTGGACAGTAACTTAAGCAGATCCTGGAGTTTCTCTCCTTTTTTCATTACATGGATTTTGCTATTAGAAATCTGTTAAAACTTTACTAATGTTTTCTTCCCTCATGATGGAAATTATTAATGCCAGTATCCTAAACTCTAGATAGCAGTCCTTAATAAAGTGATACAAAAAAACCAGTACAGATTATATGTATTTGGGACTACTCTTGATTGTACTAAGCAAGAGCACAAGAACACATCTAACTAGATATTTATGACCTCACGGTTGACTGTGATGTAGCAGAGGTAAAGAACGAGGAAGCAATGATAAAACTGAATGTATATAAATTACTTTTTTGGGAAGGTTTTTCTTCAGTAGTCTTTTACAACTGCTTAATACTAACTTAAAATAGGGCTCATATTTGCTGTGCTTTTCAGCATAGCTCAGGGACCCTAATGCAAAAGTGAGTTCTGTGTGTCAGAAATCTCTACGCCAAAAACATTAAAAAGATTGAAGAGTTGGAAACCTGCTTGATTTAAAAAAAAAGAAACTTTTTGAAGGAAAACCATCATGTGTAAACTCCTAAAGGCTAGAAAAGCATAAACAGTTTTTTTCTTCAGTAAACTGACAAAACTGAAGGCAAGTACAGTCACTCAGCTTCCCCTCTCCCCACCATTCCTGGCATGCTGGCTTCCTAAAGCAAGCTCTGTTTTCAATATGACTGCAAATTTACTGATTTTTTTCAGAAATAGAAATTTGGAAGTGGAGGAATTAAAGGCATTCCTTAGCTATTGAGATTTTAAATATTGGGATTTGACTGATAAGCTATAGGTGGCGGTAACTTTGCTTATTTGAAGTCAGAAAGTCCTATGAACCCATCTAGGTAGAGAAAAAGGGAAGTGTCATAATCAACTTAAAATTTAGGAAATCATCAAGCAAATGCCGCAATAATAACACATCTGTCCATCAACAATTTGGTAATTTTTGTTTCTCTTTCCTCCCCTGTACACTTGATTTCTATTATTTCTCACTATATCCTTCTTAGACCCAAGTTGTATCTTCCAAGTGTATAAGACATTTCCTGCCTTACTGCAGCCAGGAAATTAAATCCCATTAGAATTTAAGGAATGATACAAAGAAGTTAAGAAAGCTGCACTGAAATAGATGAAAAAATAACACACGTTTTACGTGGCCAGGTCTGAAAATTTGGCTTAGTAGTTCCTGCAATCAATGGAAATATTTGTTTTCAGAACTTACAATGCATTTCTGATCAACATCTTTATCTCACTGGTTTTTTTACAAACCTGCCTTGTTTAAATTCCCTTTTAGCATAACTGATGCTAGCTGGAAAAGAAAAATTCTGGCTTTATGTACTGGATAAAATAGAAGCCAGATGTTTCAACCTTTAAAATATCTTTAATCAATTGATTGATTAAAGATATTTTAAAGGTTGAAACATCTGGCTGCAGGTTGGAAAGGTGAAAGGTTTTTATTAGTCGTACCTTTACTGGTCAGAATCCTGCATACAACTTCCAGCCTTTGTCACACTGCATAGCCATGAAATAATTAATATATTACTGAAAGTGATGTTCAATTATAAATTTGTGGCATCTAGGAGAAAAAAATCAACTCACTAGTAGTCTGCTTGTGGAACTTTTTCCTACCTCACTAACTGGTATACTGCCGCGGTGGCTCTGCCTACGCTGTCTATAGAATCTCCAAAGCTGCCCTTAGAATCATCTTTCCCATTTTGCTTTCCGTAGCTTTCCAAACATGAAGTCAAGGTCCCTGTGGCTACCTGTGAACCTAGTGATAGTGAGGGAAGATAACAGAGAATAAAGGGAGAAGATAACATGTGGAACAAAGCCTTCATAGGAATGTTACCTATGGCAACATTGGTTGCCTATAAGCACAGAGTTCTGAAGTGTTCCTAAGGCCAGGTTGTCTGCCTTCATTAGCCCAATCATGGTTTACATTAAGGCTATAAACTTTTCAGAGATAATAAAATTAAGAATGCTTGGCTATTCTTTCCTTCAAGGAATACTGAAAATAATAAAAAATAGGTCAGAGGAATCCAAGGCCTTTTTTTCTCTGATAGTCTAACCAGTTAGCATCACTTTTCCCAGCAGTTCATCTGTCTATCTGGACCTGAGTGCCATGCAACAAAAATTGAGAGGCAAACAAAACCAAATCCAAACGTTCATACTTGCTCTTTTCACTATTACCAGTCAGTGACTCTTATTTAGCACTAAACCATTTGGCATAAATTTTCTTGGCTGTACTGCAGACCAGGGTTATAATCAAGTCATATAATCTTACTCTACGTAATTATAATACACAGTAAGTACAAGGCTATTATATCTGGAATTGAATGACAAAGAGAAAACAAATCTAATTCCTTTCATATGAAATCTAGTGCAGAGCTCCTTGTTCTTAAGAAAATGTCCCTGTATCTATCAACCAGTAACAAGAAAAATTACAGAATAACACCTGACATATGCCTTTTCTCCATATAAGTAAAGTTCATATCTGTGAGTGCACACATTAATGAATATCCTGGTGTTATGGTTTTTGGGGGTTTTTTTTTGGTTAGTTTTTTTTAAGTGATTAGGAGCTTTGGATGATAGTTTGTGGTATATATTTCTCTGTGAGTTACTTGAGTTTGAACTTTGTGCTCATATTTTAATAAGAGTCTCTAATCTCTGCATCAAAGGCATGGGGAAAATGACCCAAGGGAATCAAAATGCTTTTATAGGAAGCCTTTTTGCATGACTGCTGTTCTGGCTCCTTCATAGCTATAAGTGTGTATTATATAAGAAGAAGAGGTAAGAAGGAAGAAAAAGAGGTGAAGAAAAAGAGATAGAGAGGAAGAAAACATCCTGGTGCCCTTTTCTAAAATGAATATTGATGACAGGATAATGACGAGTAGCTAGTATAGGAAGGAAACCTTATAGTGTCTCTGTACACTCTTACAGACAAATTAAGTCTATATGAACAGATTTTGGCAGAGACAGGCATTACTGTCTTTGCAATATTGTTAGTAAAATGATTCAGCAAATGTACACATCTGAACTCTTGTGCTTTCTTCTGCTCTGATCAGGGTGTTTCTGGTTTTACTTGCCAATTTGCATTTATAATTATTCTCAAAACCTCAAATCAGGCGGCCTGAGGATGCCTTGGATCTGTCTTGGTGAAGACAGGAGAAAATTTAGAGAGTGGTACATCTTGCAACAATGGGTGTATGACATCATTTGCCATCCTTCTCCTTCTGGTTCTTCTGTAATCTTCTGGTCCTCCAACCCTTTTTTCTCTTTCTAGCCACATTCCTGCAAATCATTATGTGGACACATTGCCCAGAAGGATGCAAGCTTCAGAAAATCCCTTTTTAAAAGGCATGCTATTATAGTGAACAAGAGCTTTGTCTTTGGAAATTTGGGTAGTGTACAGGTTCAACAGGACTCTGATACAGCCCAATTCCTGACTGCCAGGAGAGGGAGCTAAGCCAGCAGGAAACTTTCTCTCCCCTGAATAAACAAATAAATAAATGTGGGACTTGTTTTCTTCCCACTTTGTCTGCCTTTACACACATGAACACAATTCCTCAAAGTTGTCTGTGACTGCTGACTTGTTTGATGGCATCTCTGTCACACACCTGACAAACTGAGTTATATAGGACTTGGTTACTGGGAAAATTAATGTTCATGTATTCTTATAAAAGCACTATTCCCAGCTTCATCGTTCAAGAGTTTTTTAATTGTGGGTTACTACAGAGTGAAATTACTTCATAGGCATGAGGAGGCATGTAAGAGGAAGGGAGAGAAAAGAGAACAAATAATGGAAAATAGATAGGTTTTGGGGGGAAAAAGCTCAGGTAGAACAGATTTTTCCCTTGCATTAATAGGAACCAGTAACAGGTCAAGAGAGAGAACCTACTACAAGACATAATCACTGGAGTGACTGCTGTAGTCCAGGAAGCAGAGCTGAAATAACTACAAGATCAATAGCATTAATGCCTCAGGTGGGGCCCTGAATTCAAAGCTGCCAGTCATCCTGCCAGGCACTGTGCTGTACGACACACCCTGCTCAGCTCCTCACACTTCTCCATAAATGGGCATTGTAGTGCCAAAGTTCAGGTGTGGAGACTACCTAGACTAATGTTATCTTCATCCTGTGTTTAACAGTTATTGAGTTGTAACAGAAGGAAGTTATTCTGAAAATTTGACATTGCACACCTTCATCAAGACTACCTCATCTGTGAAAACTAATAAACTTCTGAGCTCAGAAACAACTGTGTTTGCAGCCTGTGGCAAAAAAAACCCCACTGTCCTTGCTTGCACACACATAGGTAAATACAAAGTTTGTTATTAAATAGTTTTAAAAAGAAGACTATTTTTAGTAATAAAAACCATCCGTGAAATACTGTAGAAGGTCTAGTGCAAAACATATCCATCCAAATTCATGTTTTGGTTTGTCATACCATCCAGTCTTATCTGAATGGCTGTCTGCATGAATTAATCTTGCATGGACCTATTTATATTGATAATTTCATCTTAGAGTTCTAGAAATGGAAAATTGCCACCAAGAATATCCTGCCTGTGGAGTCCTGAATTCTAATGTAGGAAACATGCAAGCCTAGTATTACAACTAATTGTAGCTGTTAGAGTAAAAGTTAATGAGGATACACATGGCAAATTAAAAAGCAAGATCTTTAATTGCCTATACATGAGCAGACAGGATTCCCTCACAGAACACAAGGAAGAAGAAGAGGTGCAGAATTCCAGGTTTTTAACCAATGTGAGCTTCTGAGTCGTGTAGGACTTCAAGGCAGCCAAAAGTCATTGACAGCCCAAGCATATTTTTATAGGGAAATATCCCTGCTTTCATTATAGAATTGCTGATTGCTGAAAAACTACTCCAGATGGTGACCATCATGGTATTTTCACTCCAGTGGGCAAAGAGGAACAGATGATCACCTTCAGGACTCATATTAAATGGAGTATTGCACCTACTAGCAAAAGGTTATTGGTGTCTTTATTAACCTTGCCCCAAGGCCTACTTTAATTTTTCACCAGTCTAATGCTGCAGTGTTCAAAACTTAACAAATTTGTCAAACAGTGAGGATGATCTATTTACTATGGCAGTAAATTAATTCCCTATTCTTTCATCCCCAAAAGCTGTTCTCATATCTTAGGTGAAATAGTTTTGATGGATCTCATCTAGGACTCTATAACTCACCAATGTACCATGTGATGATGTGAAGTTGGTTTGAGAAAGTTGGAAATAGCAGATGAAAAAATCTCACATGAGGAGCTATCCTGAACGTTTCAACAAAATACATTTTCAATAAAATATATTATTTCACTGAAGCCAAAAACCTGCATGTAGATTTGTCAGTTTTGATAATGTTTTCAATAGGAAATGTGCCTGAGGTCCAACGTTTTCTGATCCTTTGTGACCAGAGACAAACAATAGAGGAGGAATAAAAAATTGAATTTTTTACTCTAAAACATAGATTTGGACACAATTCTGCTTCATTAAAGCATTTGTAAAATAGTGTTTACATTCCACAATTTCAAACTGTGAAAATTGTTGTGGCGTTATCTGCCCCTGGACAGCTGCACTTAACACAGTGAAAGAAATAGAATGATAATCTTTCTTTGCCTTCTTGACCGTTTTCCAGAGGGCTTACAACTTTCCTTGATAAAACTGGACACCACTGCGTGAGAAAAACTATTAATACTAAACTAATTTCAAATAATTCCCCTTTTGGAACACATACATTCTGTACTGTGGTTAGCATAATGCATTTTGTACTAAGAAAAACTGATGGCAACCTGCTGTTTCTTTGCAAACAAATTGGTCCCTACCTATAAATTATTCTACACTGTGAAGCAAACAGTTTGCTTTTATCTAGAGATATGTGGGCAGCCTGGCAAAACATCTGTGGAGAATTTGAGAAAGCTGCTTTTAGTGACCTAAGTAGCAAAGCCTTGCTGCTTTGGAGACAACATTTTGACACATTTTAAATGTGCTGCACGGTGCTACATCATTGATGAGATCCTGTACGGCGTCACTTTACCTTGTGGGGTATCGTTCGTTTAGGATCTCGGGCAAATGGGCGTGGGCTGTCATATTCTTGTCTTCCATACTTGGAGCATATGGCGTGGAAAGAAAATATGGAAGGAACTACCCCTCAACTTTCCAGACACCTCAATATAAATAAAGTTGAAAGTGTCATCTTATGTTAATCTTTCAACAAAGACAGATGGAGGTCTCTCCTTCCTATTTTAATATTACTTAGCATGCTGCTCCTTCACAGCTCTAAGAACTACTCCATAAACACTTCTTAGGAGCTATCAAGAAGGATTATTAAAGTTGTTTGCACTCTTAACTTCTGCCTCAGAGAACCTGTCATGTATGGTATAGTCCCTTATGGGGTCACTGAACAAAAGACATTGCCCAGATATAGAAATATCTTGTTTATATGACAGTCCCTGTAACAGGCAAATAGAAGGTCATCAAACAAAATTCTTAAATCATTGCCATCAAATAGCCAGCTATCAAAAAAGGGGAAAGATATTAAGATGATGGATGAAGAATGTACCACTAAGCCTCTGAAATTCCTGTTCAGCTAAAGAGCTGAATTATTTATCAACTGTACAATATCTCAGCATCAACAGTGCCTGACAAGAGCCTGGGGATCTGGATTTGTTATCTTTTCCCAGTGATCCAATTACACTTTTCTGTATGCACAGGTGGAGAAAGTGCAATAATCTCACTGCACTAGATATGACACAGCACTTCATACAGGAAACAGCTTGTGCTCGTACATATCATCAGAAAAAAAAAATCAGTAATATTAAACACTAAAGATATAGCTGCAACTGTAACTTCCTTATAGCAAAACAAAAACATCCATACACTGGTTATCTGGACACCAGTAAACCCAGTGATTTTCTGGGTACAGAGAGGAAAGAAACACCAGAGGCAGTAGGAGAGAAGAGTTTATCAAGGGTACAGACGATTAACAGATTTTTTTACCTCACTGACTTTTATTTGGTTCTGCTATTTATTTTTTGCTAATTGTCATTCATGATTCCAGTAACCTTATGATAATAACTATTTTCAGTGAGAGAGTTTGGTTGTCTCTTTTTAGTGTTGCTGGTTAAGCACATATCCTAAGAATGTATACATCTGAGGATTAAAAGGATTGAAGAAATGATTATAGGATTAAAGAATTTCTTTGTAGCAATGGGGATGTGAGTCTTCCCCAGGTCTTGATTCTGACAGAGAGCAAACTTTTTTGTCACTTTGCTCTGATTTAGTTCTCATTTAGTGAAAGGCTACACTACTACCTTTCCCCAAGAGCCATTCAGATGTCCAATTTAACCTTGAAAGTTCTTTGAGAAAAGAAGGCTGCATTTAGCATGGGGCAGCTTCAGTTTTAGATACAAGTAGAAATAAGAGCAAGCTAGAAGTAGTAAATAGACATTTCTAACCCAATCATTCTCAGCAGTGAGACAATCCACAAGAATCTCCTGAGAACTCCTAAGGGATCACAAAATAATACATACAGGCAGTGTTAGCCAGCAAGAGCGTGGCTGCAGGATGAAGGAGTACTGATGATACGTTTAAACACTGACTGCAACAGTTTACATCATCCAAGAAACTACTATCTGCCTTTAATTTCTGGCAGCAGCTCAGTTCCCTGGGGAAGAAGAGACAGAGCAGTAGAAGAAATGGTGTTTACATCTGCGGTTGTGATTTAAGTCACTTTTCAGTATTCCTTCTGGTCTGCTATTCCATTGAAGGAGCAGAGATGCTGCCAACACAGAAGGTGCTCAAAGACAAAGCAGAGCCAAACCGACATCATTTGCAGAAACTGAATGTGCTACTCCGGCCAATTTTTCTTTTGCCCCTTGCTGATGACTGTAGGATTGAATATTCTGTGCGAATAGTTTCACCTGATATACCAAATCACAGGTCTGACCATGACCTGAAAAAGGAGGATACAGTAATGGTAATAGGTCTAATTTTGTCCACAATATAGAGAGTAGATACACAGGAAAGAGTCTGCCATCTTTGTGCATTTATGAAGAAGAAGCTCAAAACAGAATTAAGCCCAGACTTATTTCAACTGTAAATCTCAAAGCCTTTATGTTGAGCGAATCCTGACAAACATGGAATAGAACATGGAAAGCAATTCTGCTTTGTTTTTCCACTTCTCCCCTTTACCTTTGTGGTCTGTGTGTGGTTGCATCAGTTGACCAAAATTGCCAGGAGGCCCAAAAATACCAAGAGTATTTTGCACATACCAAGAGTAAAGCAAAAAACCATAGTCTTCTGCCATTAATGATTCATGGTGGGTTATTTTTAGCCATGTGTAGACAGCCAACAAGATACTTGCAAACCACTTAAACTCTCTTAGCAACTTTTAAGTGGGTTCTAAGAGGTGCAGAAGCCTGGAGTTGGCCTCCAGCTCAAGTACAAATTCCACCTGACGTGTGCCAAATAATTCCAGGCAGCAATATGTGTCATCAATATGCGTCCTTGTGGTACTTTTCAGCACGGTTGTTTTTGGAAGGAATCACAAAATATTATCAGCATTTTGTGCTTATGCAAAACTGGACCTTTCAAGTGAGTTCAGAAAGGCAGAGAGGCAGTGCACAATAAAACCTGAGAGCAAGCCAGAGGAAGAAATATATAAAGAAAAAGTGAGATAGAGTTTTAAGCTATTCTGCAGACAGCAAAATATGCCTGCTCAAAAATGCAATTATTGTTTTCTTTTGTTTGCAAGCACTCTATTTTTTCAGGTCACTGCATGAATCAAATAAGAAGACATTCATGTTTTCTATGCAGACCTCTGGGTACTTTAAATGAACTCCATATAAAGATCTGCTATGTGATTTGGGGATTTGCTGATGGGTTTTTCTTTGTACTAAAAACTGAGGTAGGTCCCTAATACAAGTATCTTTGTAAGTATTGGAAATATTGGATTTTGATTTATGCCTGCACCAAAATTTTACATACTAAATGCACAGGGTCTCTACTTACACTTCTGCTAGTAAGGCACATAGTTGGCATAACACATTGATGTAGGGTACAAAGACAGTACATACAATGCATGGTGTTTTCAGCAATATTACCTCTGCTCATCTGCTCTGACCTCTACATGTTTCTTTTTTATAGGGGGTTATAAACTAAGAGAATTTAAATGCAAATCAACTTTGATGGCCATGGAAATATTGCTGTTGCTACATGCAAAAGAGCAGGCATGGGCTTGCACCTTCCTGTTTCATTGCACACACTGGATACATACATGTGTACATGGAAGCAGAGCAGATGAGGAAACATATCAAAATCTTCTGCTTTATGAAGACATGAATGGCAGAGGAGCCTATAAGGAGCCTGGAAAAAGGATTTTGAGAACTTGACTAA
>JAYDZK010000268.1:43448202-43465689 GCA_034509185.1 Euphonia xanthogaster | reverse complement strand
CTGGAAAAAGGATTTTGAGAACTTGACTAATTGCAGATGTTGGTTTGATTACTCAAAGGAAATTTTCTTTTAGTGCAAATCCCTATTTATTCCACCTCTGTCTTTGGACTACTGCATCTGTGTTGTGTTATGTAGAATACACAGCTTAGACAACAAAGGGGCACTGGAGATTAGAATAAATATGAAGGGGGGAAGTCATCTGAGGCTTCACCCATCACCACCACCCCCATACCCCTTCAGTTTGGATCTCCAAGAATTTGTCAGACATTTAACTTCAAATCTATGTAGACATCTCTGACCCATTACATCAAATAGCTGAGTTTAACTCAAAAAGTAGTGTAAAGTAGCAAAGGCCAAAAAATAAAACAGCTATAGTTATTCCAATGGATAAGACTTACTGACTCATAAGAGTTCAGCCCCCCTCAACAGCTGAGTTTGTCTACTATAAAGTACTGTTTAAAAAATTATTTCCTTCCTATTTGAATTAAAATAAACTTAATTTCCTTATACCATACATCCTGAGATATGTTGCTGCATCTTCTATCCAAACACATGCTCAAACAAGCCCACCCTGGCAGCAACTAACTTCAAGACTTTTAAGTCTCTTGGGAGATATTGCCCTCCTCTGCTCCAGTGAAACAGAAAACCATCCTGTATTCAACAGAGAAAAAAAATCCGTTTCTATATTCACTGAAAATATTTCAACCATTAGCCCTTTAAAAAAAAAAAATCGAATCTGCTCCTCTGCTTAGGGATTATAAGAAGGAGGAAATCTTGTCAAAGCAGTAGTGCTCATTATTATTGTGAATAACAAACTCCTTTTAAAGCACAGATAAGGACTGAATAAACACAGTCGCTGTTTAAACACAGTCTGTGGCTGTTCTGGTCACTTTCTGAGTTCACTTCCTACAAATCACTGAGCTGCACTGGAACAAAAGAAAATGTGAGGTGATTTTAATAGTTACCTGCAGCAAATTAACTGCAAATACCAGTCTCCACCTGGGAAGCTTCTGACTCACACTGCCTCACAAGAAGCATGGAATTAGGAAAATTCTTGCATAAAAATTATGTTTTGAATACCAAGAGAAACCGTGATTCATTAAAATTAGTAAGATTCCTTTGCACAGAAGACAGTGAAGTGAAAATTTCTGTGGAAATGGTTCCACAATTTATTGGTCTTTAAATAGGTTTCCTTAAAGAGAAGAGAAAGGGATGTACCCTCCAATATGTGTAGTTCCACTGTTTCAGGCACTTCTGGATGTGTACAGGATGGCAAAAAGCAATTCAAACAATTTCTTGTATATGTTGGAGATAAAACTGAGATACATGGACTGTTGGTCTGTCTCAGCTGAGAATTTCTTGTTTTAGTCAGTCATATCTTATGGTCTGAACTAGGGACTGAGCATAACAGAAATGCAGCATGCACAGACCTATCCATTACGTTCCCAAAATATTTGAGACAGAAATTAGATATGGTGGTATCCCATAATGTATCTGATAGCTTAAAAGTCATTGAAACAGCTCAAATTCTGCATTTTGAAATTCTGGATATTTGCTAATGACTATAAATATAATGTTAAACCTAAACTGACCAAATAATGTATTCTCAGGAGCATTCCAAATGCAACGAGGAGGATGACTTAACTGGTCTATTTTGCTTTTAAGACCATGAGTTTTTAAGGCAAGTAAGAAAATAAAATGGTAAAATGATGATGCAAAAATATGCTTCCAGGGCTAAATTCTGGTTCCCTAAATAGCAATGTTCTGCTTTAACTTTAGAGGATTGGAAACTGTAAGGAGTGCAGTAGTGACCACAGAAGGAACTGAAACATATCATCATGTTTTATATGCTTTTCTTCAATGACCTCTGCACCTTTCCTATATAGAAAAACTCAAGCCAAGCTAAAATATCTCTATATAAAATTTCATTGACTTGAAATTCAGACTGTTTTGAATCTAGTGGTTCAGTTAGAACACACCTGAAATTTTTATTTAGCTAATTTTTGTATAAATGTTTTTTGCTTTTTTTTTTTCCTATTCCATTTGTATTCTTTGTATTATTTAAATGGGATCTTTCTTCTCAGTGAAACTTTGGTGAAAGAGGCCATCCAATCAGCTGCTATATGAACTCTGTATGAAGTCTGTGAACTTTCTAGGTTATGTCTTTTCCTTTTTGACTGCTGGGAAGGTTGTCAAACACAATCCTTTGAAGAAAGACTAGCTCACCATCTCACTTCACCTCCTTTGAGGTAGATATTTAGAAATATCCTCATCTTCCACTAACATATAAAATCTGTAACTTTACTTGTGTTTCAGTCAAAGGACAGTTTAGAAAAAATGTCTCCCTTTCTAAATGAGACACTAATCACAAAGAAAATTTCAGAATAAATATAGTGATAAAGAGAAACAAAAACAGAGGACAACCACATCTTTTCTTTTGATACTGTGCTTGTTTCCATTCTATCATCACCCATAACACATCAACATCCATCCTGATCAATGTCATTCTTTTTTGTGGATGAACTCTTCAAAAACTTCCACTACTCTCTGCAATTGTTAAACTAAGCAATAACAATCGTAACATTTAAAGTCTATTTTCTAAACAATCACTATTTTCCTCCTGTTTGAAAGTCCTATAAATAAATAAATAAATAAAATCCAGACATGGCTTCTTGACAGCTGTGGTACTGGCACTTAGTAAATGTTTGGCAACAGCCAACAAGAATTGCTTATTTTCTTCTCTAAAAAAATGAGGTTAAAAATTTGTGATCCCAGAAGATAAATTTCTTTCCATGTTATATTTGCAACGTCTCTCTCAGGGAGTCAGGTCAGCTTTTGCATCAATTACTGCTGGACACGGTAAATATCATCTCAGAATGTTAACACAGCCATGAGAGTTCAAATACTGCTTAATTCCTAAACCATAATTATATCCCGGCACCTGTTGGGCACAGTCATACTTGTCATTGTATAGAACATTATTCACCTTTCTCATCATCCTTTCTAATCCAGACTAGGACAGTAGTGTCCAGCCATCGGTATGGTGGAAAATGAGGTGGCAGCTTAAGGCTACTCCTTAGGAGAAGTGGAGTCCAAAGTGGAGTGAAGAGGAGGCAATGCTTGTATGATGGTTTCTTTTTCCTGATGGCAATCCTTTGATTAAATACTGAACCAGAAGCAGACAGGCAGGCCTCTAAAAGGGGAGCTTGGAGAGGCTAGTGTTACTCCACTCACAGAAAAAAACTCCAGTCTTCAGTCTCTCTTATTGGTAGACACTGATTTTTTCTGTGACAAGCTCTTTGGATGAAAACTATCTTACAGTGAGAAGCAGTAGATAAAGACAGGATGGAAAATGACACCATCCTTCTAATGTTTGGCAAGTAGAATGCCCCTGCACCTCTAAATCGTTCTTTTTAATCAATGAAGTAATTATTTTTTCTAAGAAATGTTATGGTGGCCTGGACATCCATTAGCATTTATATTTGCAATCCTTATTCTCATACCTATAATCACAAAGTCTTGAATCTCAGAGAAGACAAGATTAAGTAGTTCTGGACCCACTGGTTCAAGGAGAAGGTGCCATAAAAGACATGACAAGCATATTAAGATTCACAATAAAATCAGGTTGCAAGTCAGAGCCTATGATCAAACATAACACCAGTGGATGTGTTTCTTAAACTCAGTATGAGCATTAAGTAAAAAATGACTGATTAATTCAATTATCCTATGTAGCTTCCCACTTCAATATTTATGACAACTCTATCTCTCCTGAGCATCATAAAAGCTAAAATGAAGCTAAATACTTGAAAGCAGCATTCTCCATCAAGTTGTGTGGGTAGAATGTCACAGATATCTCACTAAAAAAGTAACAAAAATTCACAAGATGAAGTGTTCTCTGCTGCTTGTGTTCAACAGGTAAAGAAAAAACTTCATTTAGCAAGCATCATGGTAGAAACAGAGAACATTTTACTCTTCTGGTTCTTTTTTTGAAACTTTTAAGGTTTTGGATTTCCCTTCTCAAAATAAGGAATCAAAAGGTCGGGCCTCGTGTGGTTATGTGCTAGCTTTGTGAAGTTTTTTTGTTTTGTTTTTTTTTCTAATACCAGCTACAGTCAATTATATTCATCCTAGCACTCATTTACTCATGTCAGTTTGGGGTTCTCAAGCTTAGGGGAAGTGATGCCTCAGGTTTTAGCTTTTATATTTTTCAGACTCTATTCTGCTTTCAGGTATAAGCCTAGGCTTCATATTAGGGGATAGTAATCTCTCTTCACAGACTAGGTAGACAAAATAATTCCTTCTCTAGCTGGAGACCAAGGACACATGATCCAAATCTCAGGCCCAAGAGCAGAAACAAGGGTGGACCAAAGAGCCGAAACAAGAAGGATGGGACTTCATGGGCTAAAGCTGTAATTGGACAATTAGCTCCAATATGCGAATGAACCAAAACTTATAAAAGTATGACCCCCGTGACCAGTGGTCCATTTTGTGGCCATTTTGGGTTGTGCTGCCCAAGGTGGATCTATTTGAGGCCTCTTAATAAATATCTACTTTATTCTTTAGCTTCGTCTAGTCTCTGTTCTAGGTCAGCCTTCACAAGGTATCAGTCCTGTAACAGCAGCACTGGCCATGCTTCTGACCAGATGGCTGTCAGCAGGAGTGGAGCTAATTCCCTGGTTCATCCACAGGCTGGGCAACCTGGGCCTGGAGCTGACCTCCTGGGTCAGAGCCCAGACTCCTGCTCTCACAGACAGCCCTGCCATTGAAAGGTAACACCTTGGCCAGGAGCTGATGTATGGTTTGTTCTTCCCACTGTGAATCCCTCCCTGTTTTCTCCAGGGAGATAAGAATATGTGCTTCAGCTGCTTGTG
Organism: Euphonia xanthogaster; assembly: GCA_034509185.1. Lineage (NCBI taxonomy): Eukaryota > Metazoa > Chordata > Aves > Passeriformes > Fringillidae > Euphonia > Euphonia xanthogaster. Next base: position 43,460,818 of record JAYDZK010000268.1, on the reverse strand, counting down.
TTGCCAGGGTTAGCTAAAGATCCCTTGCAAAGTCATGGCACAACAAGCATCATTAGCCTCCTCCTGGAATTCAGAAAGCATTTTTCTTTTTCAGTTTAGATTGAGAAATTGAGGCAGGGGGCTGGGTGCTCTGGGTTCAGCTGTGAACTGCATACAGCCCTATGGTAAATATACATACTGCAGATAGTGCTCAGCTGCACAGCTGGTATCAAAAGCGGCTCAGGCTTTCCCAAGAAATACAGGATGAGACCCAGTACATGAGATATGGGAGAGTGAGGCCAAGGGCTTGGGGATAACAAGTAAGTTTGTGATTTAGTGCACTTAATTGCACTAACTTGGGTGGTTATTCTGAGCTACCTTCAGGATGCCTTCTTGCCCCTTTGGAGCCGACCAGAATGAGTACAACCCAAAGTGTGGCCTAAATCTGCCTTGGCCTTTGGGAGTGGTGTTATGACTCCACAAAAGACAATGCTACATCTTCTGCAGAGTTGAATAAACTTGCTTAAGGGCTGCAAAGTGAGACAGGAGCACAAGTAAAATTAAAAGTTACAAGTTCCTGTCTCTCAGTCTGCATTTAATCAATGAAACCACATGTCCTCTCTGCTTAGACATACAGCTTTGAAGACATGGCCCTTAATGGCCTGAGGTTTGACTGTTTCAGCTTTGTTATTTTGGTTTGGTTTTTTCCTTTTAGCCTTTACTACCAACCTCAGAGAGAGTCACTCAGAGCCAGTAGAGGGAAGAAGACTGGTGTCACAGTGGGGAACTCAATTTAATATGAGCACTCGCAGAAGTTTTTTGTTTCTTGAAAGCATGCAAATAGACAGTATGATTTACAAGGATACAGGGAAACAAGCACACAACTTCCCCTGATGTCGTGGTTAAGACAGCTTGGAAACTATAGTGCTGTGCAGAGAACAGCACAAACATACACTGCAGAAAGCCAAGGCAACTTTTCAAATCCATCTTTGTTTTAAGCACCAACTATTAAAGTGACCAAGCTGGTTTTACCTTGCTCTCTCTGACAGTAGGTGACAAAAGGCTTTTTAAATGCTGAAAAGTTGCAAGCCTGCTTTTTCTGAATTGCAGAAGGAATTTGTCTTCTTGGCTTTCGGATAACTATGCAGAGTGAAAGCCGGAAGGAATAGTTGCTCATCCTCTATCAAATATGCATGGAAGAAAGAAAAAGAAATATAAACCTGGCATATTGAGACTCATATGGATTAAAGCACCTAGCTTATACAGCATGCAGGTTTTAATGTGGCCTGAATAAGACGTGGCAGAAGCCATGGCAATTATTCTACTACATGAGCAAAAAAATTAACCTCATGTTTCTTATGCTGCAGATTACCCCAAATCCTTGATTCAGTTGTATCATGTGGACAACTTTGTGACAAAGTTAAATAATCTTTCTGTCTTTCACCACTTCTTGCAACTTTTGTTATTGTTCATTGGATAAGTAATCTTAGACTTCAGATGGAGGCAAAAATTGCAATAGCAAAAAAAGAATCACCTTTTACTCTGTTTGAATTGTACAATAAAGTCTTCTGCAAATTACAGCTATGAGATGGCTTATTATTGAAAGTGTCATTAATTGCAGTTGGTCACATTAGACACGTGAAGAGTTTTTGGGTTCACGCTTAATGCTCAGAATTTCTAGGATTGATTTTTCAGGTGGAAATGCTCATAGAAAGCTGTGTAAGACAAACTCAACACAGCAGCTTACAATTCACTGTTAAGGCTCTTCTCAAGACTCATGTAAATGTGCCCAAAAAGCAAGGGAAAAGGAATGCAAATATATCACTCCCATTTTCAGGAATTTCTACTTCCAGGGCCAAATTCTCCTGTGAAGAAAATGGCCATTTTCTTGTGCTTGTCTAGCTGAGAACATAGTGCATAATATTTTGACACTTCAAACTGAAGTCTGACTAAGCTATGGCACGTACATTTGAAGAAATAAGTAAAAAGGAGATGTAAAAGGTTGTTTGTTTTTATGGTTTTTTTTTTCTTTCTTTTGTTTTCAGGTATATTTCTAAACTTATCTAAGATTTGTGGGTAAATACTTATTTTGTTAAAATAGATGCCACAATGTGATAATGAAGTTTGAGAATGTGAATGTTCTTTCTCACTTAAAAAAACCAACCAAACAAAAAAAACAAAAAAAAACAAACCAAACCAACCCAAAAAACAACAGAAAAAAAACCAAAAATAACCCCAAACCAACACTCTCCATTGTAACTTTCTTCCCAATGTCATGTGCTAATATGTCATCATAACATCTGTCATCTGTATGCTTTCTCAACAAAATAATTATTGGTGTTTTCAGTTCAGTGTTAAAAAAGACTTTACTGTGAGTTATATTATTGCTTAGTTTTGAATATTCAAGTTTTATAATGCTCTATTTCTCATATTTTCTATTTTTAAAGTCGGTTTATTTGCAATGGTTGCAAGAGTATGTTCTTTAATTCAAGAGAAGCCAGAAATTATTAAAATTGGTAAAAGAAGGTGGTCCATAGGAAATGTATAATTTTGAGAAACTACTACAGAATCAAAGTCATGGATTCCTTTCCCATGTATGAAGCTCCATGGCTCTGATTCTATTCTACTGCCTTTGAAGGCAATGGAAAATTTCCCATTAGTTTCAGTAGACCCTTTGTTTTATTTTCAGAAGCATTTATTAAAGTTTCCCATTTTGAAGTTCCCATGATTTAACCTTGGGTGTGACCTTGAGGGAATTTTTATGCCCATGAACAGAGAGAATTACTGAACCCAATGAGCCTGAAGGGCTGGACCAAATATCATTACTTATAGTGCTATATTCTGTTAGCTGCATAGAATGCCAATATCTTGACTTGACTTCTCCATCCCACTTTATAATTCGAGATATATAGCTGTGCAGCTTATGCAATAGTTCTACTGCTAACAATGGCAGCTCGGTAGAAAAACACAGTTAAGACTTTGTGGAATGACAAGGACATAAAACTGCATGAGAGAAGTTTCAGTGTGTTAGGGAAAAATAGCAAAAAGGAAATTTTCTCCAAGTTTCTTGGGACTATTCTGAACAACATTTAGTGTAATAGGCTTGAAAGAAATATTTTCAAGAAAGTAGCTGAAACTTTGTTTTACATAAATTCAGTTGATTCAGGAAAGCAATTATTGCTGCATCAAGGGATTTTTTTAAAGACCTGAATAATAAACAAGATAATGGGCTCTATCAGTTTCATGGGATATTTAAGGGTGTAATTGACTTTTCAAAACGGAAATTTATCCTAAAGTTTCATCTGGTGATGCAGTGCACCATCCTGCATCAAGTAAAATCTCACTGCCATGGTTTGATTTAATTGGAAGCAGAGATAAAAACACCACCGTGTATTAACAACATTCTCACTAATTAATGTCAGCCAAAACTTTAACTCACTCCAGGAATTGTTGCATTTTACTTTTACACACATCCTTCTAAAATAGATGCCCCCTCACTTCTTCCACCCTGATGAGCCTTTCATTGGTACCAGCATGATGCCAAGGAAGAAACCAATTGGAACCCTGTACTGGATGTTCTTTCCCCTATTCTGTAACAATGACCTAAATTCACACACACACGTCTGTATTTCCACCTTTTCATTCCCTTTTTCACTGCTGCATATTTGTCCCACATTGTTCCTCCCTCATGGCTGCACTCCCCAACAGGAAGCACAACCCACCCGAGGAGGTTTCTGTGGATTTCAGCAAGCGTGGACGGGCTTCTGACTGATATTCTCTCCCTCCCGTGACTTACATAATCTAAATGGCATTTGGATTTCTGAAAGAACTGCATTTGGTTGGAAAGTGAATACTTCTTTTATTCTTAATTTTTTGAAATACAATTTCAAAGGGTTTTTTTATCCCTCTAAAATATCAAAGTAATTTTTTCTCAGCAGCTCCAAGCTCCCCTTAGATTTGTGAGCTGAACATTTTGTTTCCTTTAGTGTGCTGATATCTTTCCAAAACAGCATAAATGAAAAAAAGCATGGGAATAACTCCATCTTTCTCAAAAGAGGTCTCTGCTAAATAAATGGATTTAAGGATGTCCAGGGTCTACCCATAGGAGATAGCAAGAGCATTTAACACTTACAGTAAATGTACTTCTGTGCTAAATTACTTTTCACCTCTCAAGTATAGTAGAAATATTAGGTAATGATGCTCCAGTCCAAATGAAGACCAGAAAATGCAAAATCAAGAAGAAATTAATACTAGAAAACCAATAAAATCCCTGACATGCAACTAGGCCAGTTCATTACATTTGGTCTGACTCGATTTTTTCTGCAAGTACAATAGTATCTAGCAGACACTTCCCTGCTGAAGGCCAAATGCCCAAATGTTCTCTTGACCTACTGATTTTAATAAAATGTGTTTCAATGTTTCTTTAAAATTAACTGTCAAAGTTTGGGGAGGCTAGGTGTCAAGGAAATACTAGATACTTTGAAGTAAGCACCACATAAATATATTTCCTTGCAATTAGTTAAACAAAAACATCACTAAATTTACAATTAAACATCATTAAGTGATAATTTACTGGAAAAGCATTGCAGATGGTGAGTTCAGGAATCAGGAATGAAAAAGTAGAGAAGGACTCAAAATGTATGGAAAGAGCAGCATATCATGAGATATCTTTTATGGTTACTAGTGAAATATCTTCAGGTAGACTTCTCTTTTGCAATTAGGACCAAGGCAAAAATGCATAAAATAGAGAAGAAAAATTGTACGTCAATAAGGTCTCAAAAAAGAATAGTCAAAGTCTACAGAAAAGCAGGATAAACTTGTGATAAGAATCCTGATTATCTAGTATGTTACTACCTACATGGGTTTGAAAACATTAAATCTCTTGATTGCTTTATATTTGTTTCAAAGACTTTGATAGTCTCCTATTGTATGTATTTTCCCTTCTGTTGAGATGAAAAATTCTGGGTTTGGGACAGTTTCTATTATTAACTGCTGGACAACAGTTGTGAAGAGGAGAAGGAATGGATGCACCTTCCCTTTTTCTTAGCACTCTTCTGTGTTCCTTGGAGCAGCACAGTCTCTTAAGTGCACACTCAACAAGGATGAAGAAAAAAATGTTTTCAGTTAAATCTATTGTCAGGTTTTGGTTTTACCCCATTTTCTTACTCCACTTATATTTGGAGAGAAGGCATTATTTTCCTTCCTAGTGTGAGTAGTATTCTACTTTCTGTGCTCGCACGGGGGACCACACAGGGAGTTTCCTTTAATAAATTCACAAGTTAGAAGTTGCTCTTACTTGTGAACCCCATACTACTTGTGTTGCCAGAACTGTTTTTACTTTTCATCTTAAATTGGTCTTTAAAACAAATTTTCTAGCCAGTAGTTTATAGAACTGGGCAAAACAACCAATGTGAACGGTTGCAAAGCTCCTTCTGTTTTTTTTCTATCAATACTAACAGTACCAATGCAGAATCAACACTCTCCTCATACCTCCACTGAACATAATGCTGCCACAAAGGCTTTGTAAATCCCTGGACCTCACATGACCTAGGTTCTGATATCTCTCCTCTACTATAAGACCTGACCTGTTGCTTTAAGGTAACTCTGGTACTTGCCAAATTTGGAGGCACTTGATTTTTCTCTGCCAGAGAAAATCTGCAGTGCAAGACAAGTTCAGAACATACCTCTACAGGGGAAACAATTTGTTCATGAAAAATCATTGAGGCATTGTTAGAGCCATGCAGGAGCTCCTACCTCACTGGCTTCACTGACAGTGTGAGCAGAACAGGATGGGGACATATGTCAGATGGTGGAGTTTATAGGGACGGCTCCAGTTTGTCCTCAGTCTCAGTGATGGTGCTCAGCACACCTGCCTCTTCTTGGATTAATGGGGAGGAAAGCATGTGTACATGTGGAGGCTCTGGCCTTCATCCCCACCTCAGCTACTATAACCACTGTCAAAAGTGAAGAATGTTCTCAAAGCCTTACCAGCATCTTCAGACAGATTAGAAAACGTATGTACTTACTGATTATATAAAAAAGAGAACAGAAATTGCAATGTTTAACACTTTGCATTACAACCAAATGAGAAATTGAATTGTTTGGGAAAAAAATCACAGGGTTATCCCTTAACTAATATCAGATCTCTGCTGTAAATAAGACAGATATGGAAGCTTCTGAAAGAAGAACTCACTGTAATCCTTTGTAAAGAAATTCCTAGCCAACTTAAATATAGAATTTGCAATTAGCTATTACTATAATTATTGAGTCTAAACCCAGATGGGAATACCAGACATGAAAAATCAAATTTTGTAGGTATATTGATTAAAAACACAGATATAACTAATGCTAAGACTACATTTGAATACCTGTTTGAATATTTTAATAACGTTCCCCATTTTCAAGCATATAATCCTAATAATGTTCCTGTATGAGTGTTTTCTAAATGGCAAATTATTATACCTACCATTTAGACACCATGATTACACAAAGAAAATAAGATCTTAACCCAGGAAGAACTGTCAAAAATTAATGAAGCTTTGAGGTGTGGCAAGCAAGCTCTGAGTTAGACCAGGGAGTTTTTCAGACTAAGAGCTGTTAGCAGCGCATGCATAACAGTGACACTTGATTTACATGCCTTTTACATCTAAAAGCATGTTGTAAACAGGAACAATTCACCAAACCTTTCTGTAGGCTAGATAAATACTAGAGAACAACTAGCCTAAGCAGAAAAGAGAATAGCTGTGTTTTGAAGACTTTAAATAAGGACAAGATTTCTAATAGGGTTTTAGATGTTTAGCACTTGATTGGTATGTACTTTTCATCGGTGCATATTTTCTGGTCAAAAGTTCTGAATCAATGACATTAAAAAGCTTTGTACTGCATTGTCATAATTAAATTTTAATTGCAATTTGGATTTGAGTACTATCTAGACATGGCTGATATTTCCAGTGTTCATGCAAAGCAGTGTCCTCCTACTACTGATCTGGGAGTGGTGAACTCTGAGAGTTGATTTCAATCAGTCCCACAATTTTTCACAGAGAGAACAGATTATCAACCACTGCACCTCTGCTTGGCCAAGTTCCCACCAACTACCCTGGCTCCTTGGAGCAGGAAAGTAGTAAAGGTGGATCTGGATTTACACAGATTTGGATTAATAAATATTCTGGGAATATATTTTGAAAAAAAAGAAAAAGGTGCTATGGTCATATTCATATTGCCTAGCTCAGGTTTCATAGTTACCAATAGCTTTAAGTATCTGGTAAATCTGGAAAAAAATTATTAATGCTGAGGTAAGATGCTTTGGAAAACATCAAGAGTTCTATTTGTTACTACTATTAGAGAAAAAAAATATTTTAAAATTATATAATTCAGCATAGTTCTTATTTTCGCATGGGTTTTTTGAGGCACAAATAGAAAATAATCAGGATTTAGAGCTAGGATAGTTTAGATTCACCCCAAAGCAGTAAGGGTCAAATGCAATTAGCCCTAGCTTCCACATCAAAGTCAGACAGATCTATAAGAGTTTCTGCATGAGCTGTTCCTAGCTTCAGCCTATAAAAGTTTAGATTGGAAAGAATGTCCAGAAAGAGCACAGATTGTAGACATGGTATTAGATTAATATATGAGGAAATATTTGGTTGAAAACCTTGAAAATAGAGTAAAAAATCCCTCAGAACTTTGACATGCTATTTCAAATTAATCTCAACTGAACCTGACAACTGTTACCAGCTGATGGCAGCTCTGTGTGAAATAAGGATTCAGATTCCACCGCAGCTACCACTGGCTACAGCCAAAACCACGATTCCCATTTGGAGTAACAGTGCCCTTGTGACACCAAAAATCCCCAAATAGTAAAGGAGGTGAAAATATCCAGTTATTCCCTAGAAGGTCCCTCTGAGATAAGGTGAGGGACAGAATCAGATTATGTGTATGTGTGAAAGAAGGATGAAAGCATGGCTCATACTTCCATAGCACCTGTGCTGTATTTCTTCTTTGAATAGAGACATTCATTGTTTGAGACTTTCAGTCTGATAAACTGGCACTACAACAGTTAATAACTGAAAAAGTTGAAACAAAATCTTTTCTACTCCCTGAAATAACAAGATGGGAAAATACAGTACAATATATAGGCACGTTAGTATATTTTCTACTCTGTATCAAAATGAAAAGTCATTTAAATGCCTTTATTCTTAACCTTTTTAATATGGTATCAAAGAAAAATTGATCACACTCATATCACCCTTCCCCAAAAAACTGAAGGGAAAAAATTTCTCTATGCTGAACATAGATTTATGTATGGCCTCCATTATCATTACTGAGATCCTTTAGCTAAATCCCTGAGCCCTGCAGCAGAAACCTACACCTAATAATTTAGTCAAGAACTAAAAAGATGGTGGAATAAGACATAAGAAATAACAAAGAAAAAAAAAACAACAGAAATCAAACAGTAACAGGAATTGCCACATGGGACAGCAAAACCACTGCAGAAATTCATAGTTTGCAAGGGAATGGGGTTGCTTGATTCTGGGTCCTGAAGAGGTAAAAATAGAGCTGGTGTGAAGAAGAGTGACAGAAGTCCAAGAAGCTTAGGAAGCTCACTAGCCTATCATCACCTCCAGAAATAGTGGCATATGCCTCCATGACGGTGCAGGTTGGAAGATATGGTATTATTTTCCAGGGATAAATCAAAGAGATACTTTCTGTTTGTGCATTGTTTTGGTAGTGGGTAATTAGCTTCACGGGAAGAAATTTATCTGTCCTTGCTTCAGCAAAGGCAACAAGGAAGAAGATATATATGAACTCTATGCTTTTCCTAGCAAAAACCCTCAAAATAATACTTTAAACCAGATGAGCTTTTGTTATAGCTGTCTGTATATTAAATACAATTTTGCAGCACAAAAGTTCATTCTTTCAGGTTTCCTATGTCTCTGCACACTGTAAGGGCATGGAAAAAAAACATGAGACTCATTCAGGGATGAATATGTCAATTTTGGCAATCTAAGCTGTTTTACCTTTTAACAACTTCTGTTCTCTTATCCCACATCTTTTATGTTAAATCCCACATAAATTCAGGCCCCCTAAAAATGAGTAGAATTTGATGGAAATAGAAAGCTAGATTTAAAGGAATTATACCAAGAATGCTTTTGGGCCACTCTATATAACAGAAACTCTATATAACAGAATTTCTGCCAGTGAAGGTCATCACAGGAGCAGAAAATCTAATAAACTTTTTTACTATGTTATCACCTTTTTTTTTTACTACAGACAAACAAATGTCAGAATTTTTCATTTTCGTGCCACGAGAGGTTGTAAAGATATATATATTTTAAATTAAATAGCTATTTGAAAGGCAGAAAAGAAGTTGAATTTAAAGCAGTCTGACCCAGTGCATCTGGGAATCTCTAGTATGTGGTGTGAGAAAGTATTTCTTACACCTGGAAGAGTTTTGCTGCAGAACAGGGTCCTTATGCAGGGCAGGAAAAATGAATAAAGATTTCATCTACCATGTGTCCTAGGAAAAGGCCAACTTCTTAAGGAGTTGAACAGGAAGAATTAAATTCAGGTATTAATTTAAAATATCAGAGACTTCTCCAAATTGTAATTTGAACTGTGATTCTGTTAAGAAACTCAGATTTGGTTAACATTTGTGTGATGCCTGTTTCCAAAAATGTTCAAAACCCTTCTGCACTTATTCAAATCACTAATCACATTTTGCTACTGCTTCAGTTTCTCTGTAGTGAAGTTCAGAAATTTATCGTCAACTTGTAAATTGACACTGCAAATGCTCTTTCCCTCTTGCAGATCAAGAAGCCTAGGTTAACTTGGGTGTTAACTAGGTTAACTTGGGTGTCAAGAAGCCTAGGTTAACATTTTGTCCTCCTTTCCATTTAGTAATATCTATGGATATAGATATTATTATATGGATAAAGAGTCATCAGAGCAAAATGTCTACAAAAAAATCACAAAGACCATGTTTCACAGTAAGAGATGTAATCTAAAAGTTGCCTAGCATTAAACAGAGAAGAACTGTGATCTATTATTGATATATTGAAAGGAATTACAGTCACCAAAAAAAATGAGAACACCAGTGGAACAGCTGAGTGCTTCTCCTCTTCCCCTCTTCCCTCTTTCTTACTCTTCTATTACTGAAATTAAGACATTGGTGTTGAGAGAGTTTATCAGGAATTTCTGAAGGACAACGTATTAAATGTACAGAATCTCATTTTTCTTTCTCTTATAAATTAAAGAGCCATCATCATTAACACTATCATTTTGAAAAAGCAGAGAGTTTTAAAGAAAATCTGAAGTCTGATTTCTGAAATTTGTCAAGAGGAAATACACTGTATGTGTGTATGTATGTATACGTGTACATTTTCCTGTGAAGTTTCTTCTCTTCTTTCTAAATATGATAGAGACTTACCCAGAGAAATGGTTTCAAAAGGGTTAAAGTTATAATATTAATGCTGTACTACACTGATGTCAGCAATTTACAGCAGGATGGTGGATTCCAGTGCCAGAAGCTATGGCACAGGAGAGAATGTTATTTTAACAGCATGAATCTCTATGAAAGCCTGTCATCTTCTGTTCTTGAACCCTTGCTAATGTACTGAGGCGACATGCCCAGATAGAAAAGGAATGTTTTTCAGCTGTTATGTGGTGGCTATTAATATAAATACTGCTATACAATAAATATGATGCCACTGCTTGCCATCATTTTAAATTGACAAAGACATAGGAATCTCTTGGGACACTATGTTTCTAAAGGGCCACAACCTTCATTCCTTATTCAGACGAAACTCTTAATAACCTAGCTCACAAGAAACTTTCCTTATAAGAATTTTAAGCCCTTGAGACCATCTGGGCACAAATACCATGCTGTGTCAGGCCACATTCACTGTGACTGACAGGGCATAATGCAACACTAGCTTGAATTTTTCTGCATTGCTGCCCTCACACTCCTTAATATTTGCTTAGCATGCCTGACAATACCACAGTGAGATCCAGCACACGCTCAGTACCAGAGAAGAGCTGAAATTCTGAACATTATGACTGATGAAGCATTTTGTCTGACTAACAGCCCTCACAACTCACAGTGGATGAATAAAAAATTTAGCATTTGTCTTCCTAAAATTTCCTTTCTTTCTGTTATCACTTCCCCAAATCACTCAGCTAGAGTACTACAAAGATATATGTACTTATTTTTCAAAACAAAATAAAAGGCAAAAAGAAACTTTCTGTCTACTAAAGAATTTTTTAATATCAGAACTTTACCAGTTGCTTACCATTTTCTTTCGGCTAACAAGCTCTTGCAACATCATAGCCAATGACTATAGAGGTAATTCTTCAAGACTTACACACATGCCCTTCTAGGCAAATTATCAACAATGCATTCTTGAAAAGTCAATTCTGTCTATCCAACTCATCAGAAAGGAATGTGAGTAACCAAGATGAGCAGATGCACCTCAGTCACTTAAGCCAATCAGGTCATCCTAAGCAAACATGGCACTTGAAGGCATCAGGTCACTCACAAAATCAACTTGGTGATCTGAGAGAGAAAGAGATTTCTGTGGAGCCAGTGGAACTTACAAAAAAAAGAAACAAAAACAGAGAAATAAGTCTCTATATTTGAATTTCCTGTATGTCAGTAAAAATAAAACACTAATGTTAAATAAAAGTAACTGTTAATACTTTTTATACCAACATTAATATGTAACATGCTCATATTTGAAATGCAGTGGTGTGAAACTGGTTGTTTTACCTGTTTATACCTACTCATACATAATTCCTGCTTAGAAAGTTTACCACCTATCTTTCATGTACTTTTTTGCCTCCACTCACCCTGATCTGTTTTTCTGCCAAAACCACTGGAAAATGCAGAAGTATAGTGTTATTTCTCTTATACATTAAAAAAAAGAGGGGAAAAAAAGTGTGTGTGGGGGCTGCAGATCTAAACCAAACTCTCTGACTGCATCACTGCTGGAAACAAAAATCAAAATTTTACAATATCTCAGCAAAGGAAGTAGCTAATCACAGAAATAGGTGATCTACTAGTCAGATAACAGAACTGTGATTTGTACAAGCATATGCTGTGGAACTAGAGGAGGCATCCTGGGTCAATGAATCCAATTCCCTGCTATCATAAATAATCATGTCATATAATCCCATTCATCTCATTTGAGCTCCATCTTAAAACCCTTTTTATGAATTTGTGGAATAAATGCATTCATAGCTGGTTTATATTAATTTGTTCTTGTGTAACCTTGTCCTTTAGCAAAAATAACTCATCTTCCTCCTGCCCCACTTATTTATAGAAGGCAATCATACTTTTTCTCAGCTATTATTTTGCTAGGCTAAATCCAGCTCTTTCAGTCCCCTCATGTAAAACAGCTTCTTCATTCCTCTAGTTATCAAAGCAGCTGGTCTATGTACCTGCCCCAATTCAAACATGGGGTTTTTTAATACTCTCTTCAATGCTCCAAATAGTTTTAACACTTCCTATGCTAATGATCAAAATTTCATTACCTACTGGAGATGCTTCATCTCAAGCATACTAATCTGTCCTTCCTTCCTTCCTTCCTTCCTTCCTTCCTTCCTTCCTTCCTTCCTTCCTTCCTTCCTTCCTTCCTTCCTTCCT
>JAYDZK010000268.1:43429814-43448102 GCA_034509185.1 Euphonia xanthogaster | reverse complement strand
TCAAGCATACTAATCTGTCCTTCCTTCCTTCCTTCTTTCCTTCCTTCCTTCCTTCCTTCCTTCCTTCCTCCCTCCCTCCCTCCTTCTTGGCAAAGGCACTCAAGTGTTTTGTGATTGACTCATACATTCAAGTCTCCCTTCCCAACAGTTGTTCTCCCAGCCTACAAGTCAAAACTTTTGTTAAGTAACAATATAAATACACCAAAACTTAAAATGTTTCAGTATTTTAATAATTTTATCATAATTCTGTCTTAGAACAGTGAAAGAGTTTTCAGATATTATGGCAGTACTCTCATGAGAGTTCATCTTATATATGTGCCATTGGTTAATTTCATACTAGTAAACTAAATTTCTATATGAAAATGCTAATAATTGTCAGCACCAAAGATAAGGGTAGAGGAATTCTAATAATAATATCTATTAAGACAAGTTACTGCATTTTTAAACTCTCTTTCTTTTAGTTGTTTTACACTTAGAAAATTGTTTCCAGTTTCTAAGTCTCTAACTTTCCTTCTCATGCTACAGAATTTCATCAGATCAGATATTCTTTTGAAGTCTAGATAGAAAAAGTATATTATCATTTTCTTCAAGAAAACCAGTTATCTTGTTAAACACAGCTATCAGGCTAGCCTAGCATCACTCCTCCTCTATCTCTGGCTGATGCAAACTGTATTCCATCCCATTTTACACAGACATTCCTATTTTTAAACATTTGTCTAAAAATGGGTTTTAAATCTTTGCTTATGAGAAGAGAAAAGACCCTCTAGCCACACTAACAAAGATGATCACTTCCTTCTTTTTCTTCCTTTTCATATCTTCTCCAATTAGTGAAGAATGCCGCAGGACTTACTGCCTCAAATCTCCAAGGTGAAATTTGCACATCCTTAATCCTTGCTGCATTCTCAGGTGAAGAAATATTAGTTTTTAAATACATGCTTCCGCTAGCTTTTCTCTCTGTCTTTGCATATTTCAGAGACATCCCCAGTGAAAATTCAGTGACAGAGTTCTAATCCTGAGCATAAGACTTAATTTAATTTATTTGGAATGAGTTAGAAAAAATTATCTCATCTGTTTTCCTGCAATAGGGATAATGAAATATGCCACTCAGAGCATGCTTGTTTTGCTGCATTTTATGTCACTTTAGAAATCAACCCCAGTGTTTAAACCCACTATTGTATCTCCAGTGAATGACACTACAATCTTCTTTTCTAAGCGTCCACATGTACCCTTCTGAGATCCTTGCTAGCTGTATTGGATGAAAAACTCTCACATTAGGTATTTTCTAGGAGTCCATCTAGATTAAATCATTGCAGTCTATATTTTCACTCTTGTGGTATGATAATAAATTATTATAATATTACTATTGCTACAGACTACTACATTGTCAAAAATTTCCACTGTTTTATTATAATAACTTCATAATTCATTAAAGAATATGAGAAGAAGAAACTGCTGCATAGGCTGAAAATTATAATCAGAAATACAAGCTGCATAGAAAGTATTATGTGTAAAAAATCTTTGTAAAACATAGCTTAGTAACATAGGTTGGTATCTTAGATATATGCAGATTAATCAGAACTAACCTGGCAAGTAAATGCTGGAAAGGCACACAGTAGTAGACAGAATGAAAGATTAGTGCTAAAAAATACATGAAAAAGAAAATAGTATAACTTCTTTAACCATATGGTAAATGGCACAATTCTGAGTAGAAAAAGAATTCTTTGATATGGAAAACGTATGCTATGCATCACATAAGGGAGAAAAAGGGCAAGACAGACTAGACAAAAGCAGTGGCCATCACCAAAGGCTTCAGAAAATCCTGAGACTAAAGTGCCACAGATCCTGAAATCTTAATTGTTCACATTTGTAAACAGGTCTCTGAGCTTCTGCCTAGTTCCGGAATGATTAACTGCTGTCTTATTCACTCCCATACAAGAATCACTTTTTTTTTTCCTACCTAAGAATGTCTTGTAATCCATATAAACAGCTTGTACTTATTCTGACCATAAATTCTGCAGCACTTAGTTCAGCAGGATAGCTCCTAACTATAGAGAATACGATCAGTTTAAGAAGTAGTTGACTTCCAGACCCTTGATCTGATCTAAGGAAAAAACCACTTAAGAATATTCTCCTTATCTACCTAGTACCTTTTGCATTATAATGTCATCTCCCTTCTGAGCTAAATACTTCTATTTTGTGAACAATTGCAACAGATTATATTGTGGAAAATGCATGAAAAAAATATAAAAGCAATAAAACCAGAAAAACCTCTCTCTTAGTGTTGACTTCAATTCTGAAGAATTTGAGATATTTAGATTTTTATGGGACATTTCATACAAAGATAATCTTTCTCTACATCATCTTTAAGTGCTTAAGAGACAAAAGATGACACAACTCTGAACAAAATTTCTGGGACTGTTCAGAATTTTTAACCAGCTAGGACCAAAGGTTAAATTACTTGACCAAGTAAGCTCAGTAAGTCAGCAGCAGAGTCAGAATGAATAAGCCCCAGGAGTGAAATTTCATCTTTTTGAGGCCAACATAATTTTCCCAACATTTTCTGCTTAGCCAGGATTTCACTTCAGTTTCTATAATATGCTTCTGTCTCCTCTAATCACTAAAGTACAATGGCTCTAAGTGGCTCTTCAGTTACTAAATTTTTAAACTCTTCAGTTACTAAACTTTTAAAGGCTGCTTTGATGGTGTTGCTGGTGATATTTTTTGCCTTCTCATGTGCTTTATTTCACATGATTTTACTAAAGAGTTCATCAATCATTATTCCAGTAATATAAGCTTAGGCAAGTATCTTGATTTAAAATTTACTGACACTATAATCCCTTTAAATAGTTCCAGCATAGCATTAACTTATTATAGAAAATGACAGTATAATACAAAAATTTAAAAGAATAAACTATAAATAAAATTTCTGAAGAAAGATAGATCTCACATCAGGCTATTTGTATCAAAGCACATGATGGCAATGTACCATATTTGTGAACTTGATATAGAAACACTTTAACCACTTCTGTTTATGTGTACAGGTCTAACAATGATAACATTTTCTGTCATAAATATTTGGAAACTCTGAAACAAACAAAAAAAATAAAATATACCAAAACCTTTGTATTTTTGAGTGGTCTAGAAAGGCTTGAATAGCCCACCAGATTAACTTTTTCACCTTTAAACAGCAAAAAAGCAATTCAGATATTTCCTTAAAATAACCTTTTTTTATATTTGATAAACTTATCACAAAATTTGTAAATGCCAAATTGCTTATGGTCTTTTAGCAGCAACACTCAAAAATTAGTGGAAGCTTAGCTTGGACACCTTCAATACTTTCTTGAAAATCATAATTTGCTGATGACAGTGACTGTCCAGAATTTTGCTCATTATGCTTAAGAAATATTTGAAATTGAAGAAGTGATTCTTTGATTTAATAATTATATTTTTAACCAATTCAGATGAGAATATTTTCCAATATAATTTTACCAATGACATTCAATCTGGACAGCTACAGTTCTCACATTGCTGAGATAATGTTATTGCTATTAATAATCTCAAAGGACCTCTGAGATTGAAGGCATTGCACAGAGCCACAGATGGCTGCATAAAGCTCACTATTTTAATAGCTATAACATTAAAAATACTGGAAATTCCATACACTTGGCTTAGTTGTACTGTATGTTTACCTCAAAAAAGCCAGAAATTATTGTGACAGGAAGAACCCTTGCAGGAAACATAACACTATATAAATGACACTCTAGTGCTAGCTGACCTTATGGTAATATAAATATTGATGTTATTAATGCCACCTAAAGTATCCACTGAAAGTACCCAAATAGAAATATACCTGCCTGTCTTGTGTGCAATGTAGCAGTTTAAGTCAGCAAGGCATTGCTTCTATTTCAATGTTTTATTTCAAACTGATTTATTCCACTGATGTCCATCAGAAAGGGAAAGGAGATTGAGGAAATGCACGAGGGGAGTAAGAGAGGACGAGGAAAAGAAAGAAAGAAGACACAAATGCACTCGGTGTTAATAGCACAAGTTACACAGTATCTTTGTACAGAACCCCGCGGACTGTGATTTCAGCTACTGGCTGCACTGTAGGCACTTCTGTGTGAATGTGAATGGAAATTTATGTATTTTTAGGGGTTTAGCAATTAAGGCCTAAGTACATAATATCTGGAAGATAGATATAACAGATCCTAAGAAGAGGTGCCAGGACAAAAACTCCTCCACTGTTCAACTCATTCTTACTATTATTTCAGTGCCTTGAGTTCTTGACTACCTAAGGCTCCAGTTGAAGATGATGCTGTAGTCAGTGCATTCTCTCTGTCAGAGGGGAAGATGTGCATCTTATGGTATGGCTCAACTCTGATCAATCAATTTTGCTATTCCAAATGACCAAACATGGTTAATTAATTTATCTTAAATAGTGAGAAGGTTTCCTTATGCCAGCTGTGCCTGCTCTGTCACTGCAGACATATTTGCAGCACTAATACATCAGTGCTTTGTCAAAGCTAATTCCATTTGTGCCTAGAAATGAGCCTTACATCATTTATTGGAGACTATGTACTAACTTTTGCTTTTAGAAAAATAGCCTGATGTTCTGCTTATTTGAGACAAAAACTAAAAGAGTAAAGATGTCATTCCAGCTCGTGGGACAAGTATAATGACTTTCAGTTTCTAAAAAATGCTCAGCATGTCTCACTCCTTTTTTTTTGGATAATATCTGGAAATAAAAAAAGCTTCAGAAGAGCAGGTCTGTGAAGAATTCAAGCCTGAATATTACAAGTATATATGGAAAATACATATAGATGTATCAGATCCCAGTTTTACAAATTTTCTTTAGATCAGTTCAAATTAATTTTTACATGGTTTTGATGAAAAATGCTAAGATGCAGTTCTGAGCCTGAATCATACTCAGAATTCCTGTGTATTAGCTTAGACTCTAGGTGCTCATAAAATAATTTTTTGTCTCCCTTTGTGATGCATTCTTATCTCAGTGCTCATGTTCCACTGAGACAAGAAGAAAAGGAATACATCCTTTTCCAGGTGGCTTGTAGCACTTTACAGTAGAGCTAAATCTAGCAATCAAATTACAGGTTAAGCTTTTACATGTGACCATTTATTGAATGGATACTCCTCTTCATGACAGGGAAAGCATAAAGACCTCATAAGAGTTTTAACAACTACTCAATGAAATGCTTGAATGAAGTCTTAACTAACCATAAGGGACATGGGGAGGGTAGTCAGAAGTTATCCCATTTCTTTGATGTCAGTGGGAGCTGAAGGACAAATCATCACCTGAGTCTTTGACTCCAGGAACTTCAGTCACTTCTGTTAAAACAGAGATATAGCTATATCAGTGCTATTATGCCACACAAATGCCTAAAAATAGATTACATCCAAATTAATCGATTACCCATCACAATGGGCTGATATTAAATTTCAGAGGTATATGCAGCTCAAATTTGTGTTTGGGACAGCAAGTAAGTAAATCTGTATCACTTTAGATACATTGTTTCACCAAATCAAAATGTTATATTTGTAACTTATTTAAATATTTCTAAAATTTTCAGCCAATTCTGGACATAATATGGGAAAGAAAACTTATGACTGTACTAAATTTAGGAGTAGTGGATTCATCATCAATATGTTACATTCCCTTAAAGTTTTTGTTATTCTGTAATAATATTCTGTTTTATTCTGGAAAGCTAACCAGATCAGATAATGATGGTTCAGAATGATGGTTCATTCTTTTGTTCAAGTCCTGAACTAGCATAATTAATCAAAAAAATTATGTCAGTACAGACCAACTGACGAGCAGAGCTGCATGTTCAGAAAACAGAGTATGTGTTCTAGCATCATCAGATGCATTGAATATTAAATCAGTAACTGGATGCCACACTTCAGCCCACTGAAGCTTGCCCAGTATGATATTGCAGTATTTTCTCTTTAGGAAAAAATTGGCAATGAAATTTTCACATATATATGAGAAATTGCTAGGATAAACTGCATATTGCAAAACATAATTCCAACATTCTTTATTAGGAAAATTATTTTGGGAACTTTTAGCACAGAGACAAGTTGTTCAAACCAAGGGTTTGGAGACATGCATAAAAGTTTTCCCTTAAAATAAATCTTAATTCCTCCCATGTCTCTAGAAGGAAACTGATTTTGACAAACTGTATTTTGCCTCTGTTTCATTTAATTATTCACATCAACATTTAGCAAGGTAGATTTCTCTTTGCTCAAATTCTCATTGCATGCCAGACATCCTGCTGCCTATTCTTACTACTTTTATTACTTATTGTTTTTGTATGGAGGACTTTGCAGGCAATACTGTTACAATTTAAATTAAAAAAAAAAAAAAAGTCACCATGAGAAAACTTGATCTTCAGAAAGAGCTTTTACTTCAAGCTGTCTCAGATTTATATTTCAGGCCATACTACATTTTGAAATTAAATCTTTCTCACTCAAAACCGTAAAAATATAAAGGTAGTTCTTCTTGGTCCTTCCAATGGAGATAAGTTGAAGGAAATTTCCACCAAAAGAAATGTTTTTAAGTGTGTGTGGAGACCTTGCAAAATGGTTATTGTGTTCAAAACTTATTGACTTTTACTGGGATTGAAAGTATGCAGAATTCTGAAGGACTTGACCTCAGCTGTGGAAAGGATACTGCTTCTCAAATTTATTTTTGATCTAACTGGAAACAGAAGAAGCCAGCATGAAATAGGGGCCTGCATTTCACAGGAATAATATCTTAGTCACTTTTGGGAGAGAGTGGGAAGGTAGAGGAGAAATCTAAAAAATTTCTATTCCTTTAGCATGAAATTACTGCAGTACAGCTTCATGATTCTTAAGCTATGGAAAAAAAAAGTCATAGATACTGCTGAGTAAGTAACATTTTTAAGTAAGTAATTAAAAAAAAAAAAAGTAATGTGTAGTTAATTGTCCCAGGAGCAAAGCCCCTAGAAGTTAGCCATTGCTCCCTAGAAATATCTGTAAAGAGTGAGGTATACATATGTTGCAGCCATTGTCTCTTTGTTACAGCAGTCTTCAGATTTTTGCTGTACTTTATGGAGAATCTTACAGACCTTCACCTATTTACTCCAAATTCATTTCTTTATATAGAAAAATCAGGTATTTTGAAGCTGCAGCTTCATTAGGAATCATCTGATTATAGTAACATGTTTAATGCTTGTACTTGGGCTGGAAGCAGATAATTGTTTTGCTGGGTTTGTTTTTATTATTCTCCCAGGTACTTCACATAGCAAAATGGCAATATATACTAAGCACATGTATGAGTTTCTCTACTGGGTGGCATACTAGTCATCAAAAATAAATCAAGAAGCTCTGTTCAGTCTGTGAAAATTTTACTTTCTTGGGATGCCATTTTTTTAAAGTTTATATTAAAAACCAGAGGATTCTTTCACATTTCCCTATTACTTGGTATTTTTAATGAAAATCTAACACACTTTTTCAAATGAATTTTTGAACATGTCCTTTTGGACTAAATCTAGTGCTTTTGATTCTGTTTATTGTTTTCAAAAGTATTGTGGATTTTTGCAATTGCTTTTTAAACTACTATGGATATAGGTAGCATGCACAAATAGGCAGATGACTGTAGTTGCCCATTTGATTTGTCAATGTACTGACATCTATGCATTGATTCATAAACCATGAGCACTCTCTACTTTACTTCAGGCATTTCAGGTCTGTACATGCACTGTGTTTCTGATTATTTATAGCTCCAAATAGGTTTTGCCATGACACTGTCAATATGTCTGATAAAAGGATGTTCATCTTCTTTCTGCTTTATCCTATAGGTAAAGATTTGAAACAAGGAGTAAGTCTCTTCATTTTCATTTATGTAGATGTAAGGTAATTCCAGATTTTAGAAGAACAAACCTATATTTACACTGGAGAAATATCTGTGGTGAAAGTGTAACCCTTTAGTTTTTGCTATTTCAGGTTTTATAATTCCTTTTCCCTTATTGTTAATGATACATCATGAGAAGACTTACAGAGTGAAAAATTATCAGAAAGATCCCTCTCTTTTTAAGAGCAGTAATATTAAATATGGTGTTATTTATTTCACTTTTTTATTTGCACCATAGCAATGCATGTAAGGGAAAACTTCCCCAAATGACTGTCAGCAATTATAGAACATGGGTACTTATTTATAACAAGGAGAATCTTCCTCCTGGAAATTGCCTGAAAAGCAAGAAATACACTGGGATCATGAATTCAACCTGTGTAATTACCTGAGAGAAAGGAAGAGGAGATTTGTTTCTCATCAGATCAGCTCTAATCTCATTTTCCCACAGCCTAAAATGACAGCTTTGTACTTATATCCATTAGTGAACCTGTGGACTCCTTCCTCTCTGACAAGAGATGTTAAAATAGATGGAATCATAGTACCATGAAAATGCAACCCTTTAATCTTGCTGGGAAGACCTAGGTTTCAACGTGTCTGGGGCTTTAAGCATTAGAGGTTACAAGAGAAGGGCAAAGTGAGGCAGAGGGAGAGAATGAGAGAGCAGGGGTGAGAGAGAAAAGCTGTATATAAGATTTCTAGAAGAAAAACTGATTGGGAGTAATTTCTGCAACATTGTTATTTGCAGCTGGAAAGTGCAGCACAATTGATGCCATTTTGTTAATTACTTATCTAGATTGTACATGTGTATCAAATCGGTGGAGTTATAAATGTGATTGAGTACCCATAAATTATTGTGTGTACAAACCACTGCCCTGCATTTCATAATCAGAAGGGAATTTAAAGATTTTTAATTCTGACTGACCCGGTCTCATGTTGAGTATTAATAATTCTCTGCATTATATAAATGCATGTAATATTATTGAGCATCACAGAACACTTTTGTAATAGCAGCTTTCACTAAAGTTTTACATATTGGCATTAGGTTAATACAGTGATGAGCAGAATAAGATCACAAAGAACAGAATGCAATCTGGCTCGTTATTATTCACTCTGTTTTATATCTAGTTGCAAAACATTGTACTAGTTTCTATAAAGGAAACAATTACTAACAAAAGGACACATTTATTATTAGACATTAACAGCCTCTGGGGTACTACTGAAATTTGTACTGCAAAAAGGCCACTAAATCCTGAATGAAAAAACATCACTGGTTACCAGATAGCAAAGTCTTACTGTAAATTCTGGAGATAAATATTCACTGCAGCGCAGTAATACTGAATTTTCTCCTGTAGCATTACAGCAGCTCTCTCATGCTGTTCTCATCTTTCTTAGACAACACCACCATCAGAATATGTGCAACTATAAGCCTAACTGAAATTTTTAAATGGCAAATTGATAGAGGACCTCTGTCACTATTCTCCCTACTCCTGCAATAGAGAGCTCCTGCAGCAGGAGAAATTATTTAATTCATTAAAACTGAGAAGTTTGAAATTTACTGCAAGAGGCAAAAGTTTACTGTTGCATTGATAAAGCTGTTATGTCAGTAGTTCTCTTGCAGAAGGAGATGATGGTTAGGCTGCTAAATTTTTTAGAGCCATATTACATGCCCAAAATGGTCACATGCCTGTGAAAATCAATCTATGTTAGTTATAGCAGTGGTGGAATGCATGAAGAATGTCATGGAAAACATGTCAGTCACAATGGGCAGAGCAATTGCTATGAGACCGATATAAGGATTGTAACTGCAATATAAAATAGATGCCTCTATAAATTACTCCACAGATGACTCTGAAACTCCAAACTGTGTGGCAAATAACTAGACAAGTGCTGTAAACCTGACCTTAGGCAATTGCATGCCCAAGCATTTCCACTTAAATCAAGAAAAAAAATATTTACTTTGTGTGAGAGATTTGAAGAGCAGGGTCCTCTATTGATTCTGAGGAAGCCAGGGCACAAACAGCAGTGTCAGCTACCAGACTGCAATCCTTTCTCCTTATTATTTAAGAAGGAAGGCTGGCCTACAGTCATGGCTGTAACAAGGAGCTCAACAGAGAAGTTTTCACTTTTATGTTGTAGATAATTCAGCTGTAAACTGGCTGAGCCCTGATTTTTGCAAGTGCTACTACACATCTAATATCAAGCCACTTTCTGAATCTGCTTGTGCATCAGAATTCACTGATCAAATGCTGTTCTTTACTCTTCCTCCTATCTTATGTTTGCATTCCCTCTTTTTATGTTAGGAAAATTAGTGTAGAGTTTGTTTCTGATAGAGTGCCTTTTACGAGGACTTGTACAGGGTGACTGAGGCTCACATCTGCTTTGTAAGAACAGAGGAAGAAGAGCATGTGGAGGTCAAAGAGCAGTTTGTCTTCCTTACCTAACAAATCTTTTAACATCTGACAGGGACTGGAAAACAAGGCTCTGTTAATAGTGGTGGGTTTACCTGAGTCCCCCCTTCATTTCATATAGATCACCAAAGACTATGCCTGGATTTCAAATAGTAATAAAAAGATTTTGTATTCAGCAAGAGAAACCCTGTGTCATTTACTCCCCTTGTAAGCTTTTAAATATTGCACTTTTTTGTTATTTCTTTTAGTCTATTAGGAAAGGTGAATCAGAAACCATAAGACTGTTTCTGTTGTCAGGAATGACATGTTGACTAATTTCCTATTCTAGTAAGGGTATTCTAATTTCCACTTGTACTTCATTTGTCTGAATTGTCCAATAAAGTATTTGCTAATCTGATAAAATTTGAATTTTCTCCAATTTCCTAAAATCAATTACTTAAAGACATGTTTGGCTAAATTTTAGTGCTCATGAAAAGGGAAGGCAGCACTGAGCGAATCATCACACACAAGTTCCCTGGCACAGTTCTGCCAAAGCAGCTCAGTCCCACACCTGTCCTGGAACTATTCACAGAGCTAATCTATGCAGTAGTTATTCCCGTGTGGGCAACTATCCATGAGAGGCTTGACTGAGACCAGCCAAATTCATCTGCCTTGTGTTTTATTACTCACAGGAAGCTTGATCTGAAAGAATGAAGGGCTAACATGTTAACTCATACAGTGCCATTTTTCCACTGAGCTTTTTTTTTTTCTGTTTTGCAGTTACAGGGGTTGAATTCTAGTCAGATTCTTTACTGGACTTTTTTGCAAGACAATAAGTAAGCAAATAACTAGAATAACATGTTGTTCCAAATATTACTGCTACCACAACACTCATGGAGAAGGCTGACACAGTAAAAAAAATTGCACACCCTCCCTAACAAAGCAAGGACACATATCTTTGGTATAGCCTTCACCACGAATTATCTCCTTCCTTCATGTTAAGGGCTTGCACTTGGTGCTGATGCTGATTGTGGGCATTTGGTGTGCCTGGGGGAAGAGAAATGCCAACCCTCCCATATGTACATGCACAGGGAGTTTCTGCAGCCATTGCTGGTTTAGTCTGTACCACTCCTTGTCCCCTGACAAGGGGACAGTGCTGAATTCTGCCTTGCATTCAGCTGCAAGAGGCAAAAGCAAACTGCAGACCTTAATATACAGTTTGATCAATGTTTGACCTAGACAGTGATTTAATCAACAGGACAGCATGAATGCACTGATGATGCAGAGAAAACATCACAATTCTGAATGTTACAGTGCACAGTGAACATTTCTTTCATTTGGTTTCTTACAAACAACAGTAATAAAGACCCACTTTGGTATCTTTTGTTCCCTACATTGCTCCCCTAGTTCAGTCTTTTTTTTTTTATCATGTAAGGGATCTCTAATATCTTTCCGATGGGATTTGTCTTACAAAAAAAGCTTCCAGGATCTATATTATATACTTTAAATAACATATAATAGTAATTATTCCCCTTTGATTTATCCACATAAACATATTTTCTGTGAATTAACCCATTCCTGAGAGGAAAATTTAAGACTAGTTTCTCACTAATTGCTTTATCCATCCCATCTTTACTCTGTGTCTGTTTTTTCTTATGGTTAACATGCATAGTTTCTAAAGATACAAAAGTGAGAACACAGAATAATATTTATAGGGAATAGGTTAAAGAACAACAGACTCACAAAACCAGCAAGGGTTCTGTCCTAGAGGTAACACACTCTGAGAGAACATTAACTGTCTGACAATTCAAATGTGCTATGCCCACCACAGAAATAATTACAGGAATGCAATAGATCCTTTTGTCCCATCTTAGCTTGTCCTAGAAGGTGGACTGTCCTACTTCTCTCTCTCATGGCAGTCATTTTCTTCTCAAATGAATAACAGTTTAGGTGGTTAAAACTGTGATAATTAGGACATCCTGATTTTCTGTTGCACATAAACTTGTTTATCTCTGGAATTCATTAAGTCCAGACAATTTTGATTACTCACTTCCATCCTGTTTTTCAGTTATTTTCTAGTCACTTTCCCTCCCCAGCTTTTATCTTCCCTTTGGCACAATACTCCAATACTTGACTTTCAAAAATAATGTGAGAAGTATTTAAATGAAAATAAAAGCTTCTGTGAACATTAATATTAGTTTTGATAGTATCTTTAGGATACTTGTCCTCAATGCATCTGACATGACAGACATAAGAGGATGAACTCCAGCTTAAAAGAAAGATCCTTCTTATCTGAAGAGCTAACTAAAAATTCTAATTCAGCCTATACTGCCCCATGTATTTGAAAAATAGACGCACTGAAAGAGACAAATAGGAGAGTAGTATGCTGCTACCAGAATACAAACATATGTCAATAAAAGTACCCCAGACCATGGAAAGGCAAATTTCATAGCAAGACCCCAGGTCTTTTTTTATTTCCTATTGTATTAAACAGGAGATAATCTTTTAGCATCACAGTGAAAGAGTTAAAAAGAAGGTATTTCGACAAGCATTGGTTATCAATCAACACAAGACAATATACAGCGCTATATTTAAACACCCCTTCCCAAGATTGCCAAGTATTTTTTCACAAGACGTAAGCAGCCTGTGAACTGACACTGATGTTATCTGAAATTTAAAAGTGTTTATTCTCCTAGAGCTTGAAAAGGATCATCTTTCTGCAGCTGGTTGCCTATACTAGATGATGCCTTCTCTGGGTCAGCACATGCATAACCAGACAATCATTCGGCAGCTTGTAAAATATGATTGCATATGAGATATTGATGGCCTAAGGGAAGTTCTGAATATGAGAGGTTCATAATTAGAATATCTATGTATTTGATTCAATAGAGTTTCCATCAATGTCACAGACATGAGTGGTTATGAATTTCAGAGTAATCTCTGCTCGTATGGACTGATTTATGTACTTTCAGTTTTGGACAAATGAAGGGTGAAGAGTTAAAACTCTTCTACCTAGAGACCTCCTTATCCTTTGAAGGACTCTAAAATTTATAATTGCCTCTCCTGGTGTCAGGATCAAGCTCCATAGTTGGTAACTCATGACCTATTTATGATCATGCCATCCATCCACTTTCAGCCATTCTGTCCTCTTATCTGTAAATTCACAGTCACACCATGTAGGATGTGTGGATCTGCTGATAAGACATTTTTGCAGGAAAGAGAATCTGGGCAGATCAACAGTTCTGTTGCCAGAGCTGCTGGCAGCAACTCTAACATCTCATTTATTCCAGATTTATAAAGATCCACTGTGCTGATCTGAGAATAGAGCTGAGTGTTTGAATTCTGTGATAATAGACAAACCTGTATGTGGTACGAAATATAAAGTTAAATAGATACTGATAAGAGTATCCAGTGTGGAACAGAAAACAACCATCTTAGTTAGCACTGAGATTTCCAGAGCTCCTGAACTGTGGGCTTGGGTGTCCTTTGGTTTTGCTTTTGGGTTTGTTTTAGTGGGTTTTGGTTGTTTATTTGGTCTTTACTTAGTTTTCAATGACAGCATTTTACTGGAATTATAAATAACTAAAAACTAAGGTTCTAGGTTATCGCACAAGAAGGGATACAGAACCCCGTATGCATAATTTAAAATTAAATCAAATTTCAACATTTTTCTTAAGACTGTATTGAATGGAGTAGTACTTGTGAAAACTGTTCGGTATTAACTGTAGAGGGAAAGCACTACAGTAGAAAATGAAACAAACCTGAAAAACTCATGTAACAGTTTCCATTTCAAAATTCTTCAGTATCACTGTTTGCCCCACTACCTAGTTAAATAAGAAAAAAGGAAGATGCTAATGAAGCTCCAGGAGGAAATTTTGTTAAATGATCTTTTGCTGCTCTAGTTATCTTGAAAATCTTTTTTTGTTGTTTTTCTTTTCCATATTTTGTGTGTGTGTGCCCCCACACGCATGTATTTACATTTTTATAATTTTAAATACATAATACTACATGAATCAAAAAATTTTAGAAAGGAGATTTTTATGGGGCTTAACATGGCTAAGGGAACTAGAGTAACATCACCGCCAGATGCTTTGCCACAGATGCTTAGGCATCTCTGGGCAATTATAAGGGACTTGACTCTGTCTGTGGAATTCGGAGTGCACATTCTTAAAAGAATGAGAGGTGTCCATTATGCTTGTTTCTTTCCTAAGTATTTTCAAAGCTATAGTGGTAGGTACTTCTCTCTGTGAGTAAAGATTGTAATTCGCCTGCACCCTGACAAGTAATTAGGTTTTGAAATTAGTTTTGTTGAACAGTGAAACTAATTTCTCAAATAAAAAAAAAAAAAAAAAGACTTCCACTGGCAAAATGCATTTTACAATTTACTGTAAAATGTTGAACTGTTCAAGAAGCAGCTCTTCACTGAGCAGCATGGCACAGGGCCAGAACGAGCTATTTCAAAAATCACTGTTAGGCATATACCGTTTGATACACAGGATTTAGCAGTACAGATGAGAATGACTATCTGCATGTGATCATGTTCTGTTAAATTTTAGTAGTCCTTCACTGTATACTCATCTTTAACTTGAGGAAATTTGTTCTTAGACAACTAAATCTGTTTTAACAGAGGAGAAATTTATCAGGCTAGATAACAGCACATTTTATTTGCTTAACTTACTTATTTTGATTTGGAAATGAATTTTCAATGGACAGTTCAAAGCATAAAATGATGAAGTATTGAAAAAGTTTAAATTAAGAAAGAAAATGTTATGAGCATATTAGAGAGAAAGTTGTGAGCTGTTGGTTAGACTTTCCTGTCTTTTCTGCCTCCACTTTCTCTTGTCCAATTAATAATGAGGGGGCTTACAGTAATGGATCTGTACAACATGATGCAATATGCATATAGAACAGTAATATATTTAATTGGAGTCCTACATTCATCAGATCTAAGGTAACACCAATTCAGGCCTCAAAATGATTTAGGTTTTGGGGTTTTTTGTTTTGTTTTGTTTTGTTTTTTTTACATAACAAATGATGAAACTTAAGAGCAAGTTATCAACTGATATGGCTCAAGAAATAATGTGTAGTCTTGGAGCATTTGTGACTAACTCCAAAGCTAAGTGGTTAAAGATAAGAATGAGGTTAAACTTGGATGAGCCAATGAGACGGCCTGAGAAACCAGCCTAACAAGACTCTTAAATAGGGTACATTTAGCTGGATGCAAATCTCTCAGTGACACAAGAAGCACCACCTAGGAAAAGCTTCCTAGATCACAAATGAAATTATAAGGTATGGCTAACATATACTCCTTCATTTAGAGACACCTGACATGGTTTCAGTTAGCATTTAAGGCATGAAACAGACTCACTAAAACTCCCTCACTTACCAAAACCATAATTCATTAAATGATATGCACACGCGATGTCTCATCTGCAGATAGTTTCTACAGAAGTATACCTATGTATGCTGTGCCTATGACAAACACAGACACTGCTTCAATCCTAATAAAGACACAGTTCTAGTAAGTTAAATTACTTTTACCTACATAGCTTGTTTTCCTATACATATGTGAAGAAACTCCTATTGAAAGCATACATACATGAGTATAATCAGAGACATGCTGTTGTTGTTGTATCATCTTCAATTACAGCTAAATGACATCACTTTGGGGTATTGAAATCATTACTCACATGAGTATCACCTAATAATGAAAAGAGTGTCTGTGAAATTACCTTGCCAGTGAAAGAGAGAAGGATTGAGTCTGGAATCCAGTACAATAATTTAAAATGCAGTTCTTCAGCTGTGAAGATGTATTTCACAAGCACAGGTAAGTTTGGGACAGGTGCTTTGTGTTGATCTTGGGAGCAATACCCCTTGGAAACACCTCAGTTTTTTTAACCACTATAGAAATTTCCAACACACTCCAGGAAAAGTATACCTTTTTTCTTATTGTTCAATTTGATTTGCAGTTCACCAACAAAATTAATTTTTATTTAATATTAATTATATATGCTTTGAAAGGTCTGAGGGAGACCTCTATGACTAGACAGTCACAGTCACCTATATATGTAACCCATCCAAAAACTGTATATATATGCATTTAATATATATAACCTACATTTCTTTTTCAAAACTGCATATTAATTCTCATGTTCTGTCAGTATGACATTGATTTTTATTTTTTTTTTGCAGTAGTTTCCAATGGTATTGTAAAGGTCATATTTTTCTCTGTAGGAAAAACATACAGGACATCTTAAGGGAAAGAAATATTTGTGCTCTAAACCTACAGATCTGCAGCTGATGACCCTATGACTCCAGTTTGACCATGTTTTGATCCTCTGCAACCTGTGTGAAGATTGAAGACTGTACATAAGCATCACCAAAGCCCCCCAGCATTCCTAGGACATGCTGCTGGAGCACTTTCCCACACAGACAACCCTTTTAAAGATGATGTCTCTTGGCTAGATCTTATGGAACAGCTTGGCCAGGTATCAGCTGCTAGTGCAGCTATGTGGTGCAGCACTGGAGGCACTGTCAGAAAAAGCTCTACTCTTTAGTTTAATTTGACCTGTTGGTTTTGTGAAGGAATGACAAAAGCTGCCAGTGAGAACTGGGAGTAGCACTGCAGTACGCTGATTTCTGGTTTTGGGAGGTGCTGATGAGGCTTTTTATTCAGAGCTCTCACCTTCTCTACTCTCAAGAGGTCATCTAGTACTTTCACATAGTTTATAGCATTTACTAGAAGAGAAGTGTGTAGCATCAGCCTGCCCTGGCTTTCCTGAGCCCAGATGTACGTGACAATGAATGTCTAATAAATCAGATATGGAATTTCAAAATCTTTTGCTTGTAACGCTCCCACAAGATCTCAGTCATTAAAAAAATCTTGAAAATTTTGTCTGAAGAGAATTTTTGGAATTGCTTTAGATTAATTTAGTCATCGAGAAGGAACTAGCTTGATATCTACATGATATTTTTAAGGTAATTAGATTACCAATGACAACCTGGACACAATTAAGAACTTTGGTCAAAGAGCAGAACTTCTGTTACTTCATCCAAACATTTTCACTGTGATATTTTCAAAAATAAATGATGATAAAAGAAAGTAAGTACTGGATTCTGTGGCTCAAGGTATGTCTCTGCCTGGGTCAGGATTTGCAAAAACACTGCAGACCATCACAGCAATTTACTGACCAGGGCTCGTTGGAAGCAAGTCACCTCTCACCTGGGGCTGAAGTAAAGCCATCACTTTGCAGGACCAAATCTGGAAATGATCTGATCCTGTATGTCAAAAGAGGGTTTTTTCAAAGACAGTACCTTTGAATGATTAGCAATTTTCTGTGTCATATGCCTTTTTAAATACATCATTGCATTACACTAGGCTAAAAAAGATTCATGAAAAAAACCCCAAACCAAATAAAGCAGTCATAGCTTGAAGTAAAATATACAGAAGACTGTTTCTGGGTAGAGTTGAAACACAAGACTTCTTTTAAAAAGGGAAACTTTACAGACCTTGTTCTGCATCATTAAGTTTTCAGGAATGCTGAATAGAGCATGATGGATTTAAGTTGCTGGTAGTATTTAATTTTGATACAGTTCAAGGGGCCACATCAGAAGAAGGAATTAAAGACAGAAAAAAACCAAACAAACAACCTGTTAACTGGGAAAACCATCAATTAAAAAAAAAAGAAAAAGTATAAGAAGGTCCCAACACCTTTCACCAGTGGTTGAAAATATCTGATTAAATTGTAGTATTCCTAGGGCATATTATTTGATGTGATTAGAATATAATTTGCTAAACAGAGCAGAGCTTTTATTTCAAACACTTCTTTCCTGAGTATCATCGATGGATCAAGGTTTCGGTGTGTTTAAAATAAATGAATAAAACATGCCATCATTTTAATGATGATCTTTTTGTTGTTGTTTTTCTTTAAAATAAGCCAATTACTTGAAATGTGTGGGTTACACATAGCTGTAGGGAAACTGAGGCTCATATCATCCACGTATATCTAATTA
>JAYDZK010000268.1:43403648-43426036 GCA_034509185.1 Euphonia xanthogaster | reverse complement strand
CTCCCGGCCGGCCCCGCGGGCCCGTTCCCCGCCGGCCGCCGCCGCTCCGAGCGAACCCCGCGCCTCCCGCGCCTTCCTCCGCCCTTACGAGGCGGCGGCATCGTCCTACCCCCTGCTCCTCCACCTCCTCCTCCGGCGTGCAGCCCACGGCTCTGGCATTCCCAACGCACTTTCTCTCCTCGATTCGCTCTCTCTTTCCCCCGCCGTTCCTCCTTCTCCGGTAAAAAAATAAACGAGAGGGGACCGCGGCTACGCTTGGTCTTGGGGTTTCTTTCTTTCTGGATTTTTTGGTTGTTTGCCCCCCCCCCTTTTTTTTTTTTTTGTCTCTTTCTGTCCTCTGGAAATGATGAAAAGATCACATGAGGAGCAGGCACGGCGACCCAGGACCTTCGTAAGTCAGAGAAGGCATCGGACACATTTATGTGAGTATATATGTGAGCGTGTGTCTGGCTCTCTCCAAGTCCTGCGCCTGCCTCCAGCCGGGATTGCAGGATGATCTTAGCAGTAGTGATGCCTCACATCGCACTATTCCCTGCTAATGTAAGTCGTGCCTTTTTTCCTCCCTGCCTGACACCCCAGGGAGATGTTTACAGTAATGAATTCAGTTGATAGCCATCTCTCTCTCTCTCCTGGAGTCCCTCCCACATTTCTACTTTAAAGAATGCTTGGAAGGCAGGGCTGCAACCTAAAGCTTTCCAAGAGGCAAAGTCAGGCTAGATTTTCTCTTTTTCTTCTTTCCTTATTTCCCTCCCCGTCCCCCCCTCCTCCCCCCCGTCCCCCCCGGCTACTTTTCACCCTTAGGTTGCTGAGGAAAATTTAGCCAGCATCATCTGTTTGGACTCCCCCTCTCCCCCTCTTTCAGCAATGGGAACCAAGCGGGCGGCGCTGCCGGGGGATGTACTGGCTGCGGAGACCCCGATCCCCGCCCTGCCCCACCACCGGGCCGGTGCTGCGGGAGAGGGAGGTGCGCGTACCGCCGTCCTTCGCGGCGGGACTGCCCCGCACCGCTGCTCCGGGGACTCTCGGAGTGTACCGGAGCGTATCGGAAGGGAAGCCGGGAAGTGAGCTGAAAAACTCCCCGAGCGGCGGTTCTGGGAGATGCCCTCTCTAGCAATAATTACTGCTGAGCTCTCCACCAACATGGCGATATTGTGCAGCCGCCGACAAGCCCGCCTCCCCCACCCCCTTCTTTTCCTCTCCTTCCTCCCTTGCGAACTTTTAGATACACAGCACCAGTATTCAACAAATATAACACAGAATAAAAGAATCTCCAACCCTCAGGGAAGAGACGGATCTCCTCTAGTATTCTGTCTGATTTTCATCATCAGCCATAAAGACTTAAAAACCTCTGGAGAAACCGCCTTTTGCCCTAAAGCGGTAACAACACCCACTCCCCTCCACCCCCCTATTTCTCCTGTACACATTCAGTGCGTGTACATATGAGTGTGTGTGTGTGCATGCCGGGCTGTCTGCGCTTGTTTCGGAGTAACCCTTCCCCCGCCGTCCAGCTCCCTAGTAGGCTACTGCCTTGTCCTGGAAAGTCCACTTAAACACAAGGCTATTTAATACCGGGAAGCACTTGAGCGATAGGATACAGCCGTCAAGGTAGGACGTTGGGTGTGGGAAGAGAATTTGCCTCGAACTCCTACATTAGTAAAGAAAACGCACAGCACAGCTTTTGCTGCGAGTTACTTTAAGAAACGGACTGAGGAGGGATGGAGGAGAGGGTGCTGATCAATGCCATGTGTCGAGGAAACAGAAAAGGCAACCGAAATGCCTCGGGGTTGGCTTCCCCCTCACCCCTGGCGGCTCAGTGGTTCTATTTGCTCGGCCGTACCTCACAAGCTGAATCACTCGCTATTAGCTCCGCGCCTCCTTCGCCCTTCGCTTGGGGGGGCTAAACCACTCACGACTTCAAAGGCTCAATAAAGCCGTACCGAGGAGCCCCGGCGAGGGTCAGCCCAGCCGCCGTGCGCTCGGCGCA
Organism: Euphonia xanthogaster; assembly: GCA_034509185.1. Taxonomy (NCBI): domain Eukaryota; kingdom Metazoa; phylum Chordata; class Aves; order Passeriformes; family Fringillidae; genus Euphonia; species Euphonia xanthogaster. The sequence goes on along the minus strand of JAYDZK010000268.1, from coordinate 43,424,052 downwards.
GCTCCTGCCCCCGCACTCGCCCTGCCCTCCACCTCCTGCCCTCCAAGGGGGCTTCGGAGAGTCCCCGCGTATGGACAGCCCGGAGCGGAGCCGAGCCGCGCCGCCTGCTCGCTCGGAGAAGGACTTGTGCCCTCACCTAAGCGGAGTGATGGGGGTGGGGAGCGAGCACGGACGGGGGAGCGCAGGTAGCAAGCATTTCTCAGGGGACTCAGCAAGAGGAAGGGAGCTGAGGACGAGACACCTCTTCCCTCCCTGCTTTACGCCCCCAGGTTGGAGGGGAGGCCGCCCGGGGCCCTCCGCGGGTCCAGCCGGCCGGGAAGAGGGTGTGACACCCGTCAGTCCCTCGGTCAGAGCCTGCAACCCCGCCTCGGAGCAGAGGCTGCTCTGTGGTCGAAACTGCTAGCAGCTGCCGGCTGGTCCCGAGGGGTGAAAGGATCAGGAGTCCTGTAGAGTACAAAGGCTAATGTGCTAGGTATTTTTTTTTTTTTTTTTTACTTTTTAAGATCTTTCTTTCTTAGCCTCTGCGTACTTTTCAGAGTTCTTATTTGAGCATGATTTATATCTCCTTTTTGAAGCTGATGGACAACCAGTGCATTTTAAAGTCCAAGTAATCAGGACTTAAAAAAAACCAAACAACAAAACTCTCGTTATCATGTGTAATCCACCTGTCCCTCTTTTTTCCATGTCCCCGATACTAGCAACCTGTCGTCAGCACAGGAGGCAGAGCTGGCCATTGTCCATCACAAGTATTTCTGCCCTCTGTTCCCGTAATGAGGGAGGAAAGTGGGAATGTTAAAAACTTCTGCAAGGCTGCAGGCAGTTGTCCTGCTCCGCAGTCTCACAGGGATTAGGCAGAATTATTCCTGTTCCTCTCCCTGTCCCTGGACCCTCAACCAGCCTATACTTCAAATCAGTGAATGATACTCAGGACATGTTTTGGTCAAATCAAGACTGTGTCAATCCAGAAAGTGACTTAATCAGGCGTTACCTGCTCCTGCGGAAGTGGGTTCCTTCTCGGTAGGTCACCCAAAGCCCACTGGGTCCGGCAGGTTGAAAGGGGAGAAAGTGGCAGCACAGCTGGGTTCCAGCATGGTACTGTTTTAAGGATCACCACCGAGGTCTCTGTTTTCCATAGCTGCCAAATAGTCACCAACACCCAAGGCTGCTCTCAAGGAAAGGAGGAAAGAAATTATCTTCCCAAACTGCTCTCCAGCCGGTCATTTGACCCCGACACCCACTGATGACACTGAAGAACACCCCGTAGAAGCGGCTAAACGCCTCGCAATTTCCTGTCTTCTCGTCCCCCAGGCGGCCCCGGCGCACCGCCGCCGAGCGATCTTATCGCCGTGCGATCATTATTCACCGGTGACAACCACAGATGCAGCGCTCCTAAGTGAGGGTGACAGATTTCAAACGCGGGGCTGCAGCGTATCCAGCCTCAGACATATTCTTCCTCAAACTTCGCCTAGCAAGAAAGTCAGCGGCTTAACCCTTTGCAGCTCTTTCTCTCGCCCGGGGACCGAGACCCCAGCACCGGGGAATGCTGGCTGGAGGGAATGCAGGACAACACGGCTACTTGGCTGGGGATTCTTTTTTACCTGCCATTTTATATTCTTGGTTATTTTCACTTGAAACAGATAAGAACAGCCAACTCTGGGGAGCAGATGGAGGGCTTTTCTGTGATTAGGGGCTGGAAAAATCCTCTTGGCAAAGCAAATCGCTGGGGACTCACCTGTGGTCCCTCTCTGTCACCGTGTCTGCAAACTCATCTGCATGGCACGAGTTCCTCTCATACGCACATATACAGAGCTTCTGCACTTTCCCCAGAGTGATGTGGTTAAAAGCACAATTCCAAAAGTGCCATTTCACTCAGATCTCCAGAATCAGCTCTTTTACAGGTTATTAACTACAACAAAGAAAGGAGCAAGTGAGAAAGAAACATATTTTCAGGAAAGAAAGGAAAAAAAGCCTTTTTCACACATGCACTTTGTACTCAAAGGAAATATTTACCACGACCAAACTCCAGCATGTCAGAGCATGTTTCCTCCTAAGCACAAGAAACCTTAGAACTGAGAGAAAAGCATGTGCAATTCCAAGATGAAATGAAGTGCTTGAAAGCTTTCCAAAGTGAGGACCACCAGCCCAGAGCCCGATGTCAAGATGACATTAAGACATCAGGGAAACAAGATTAACAGACTCTATTGGTTGCCTAGTATTCATTTATATGTATTTTCAATGCATTATGATATTTCTGTCACCTTCTCTGCCCCCCCCCCCCCAAAAAAAAAAAAAAAAAAAAAAAAAAAAAAAAAAAAAAAAAAAAAAAGGAGGGGGAAACACACGACCTCTGACTGCAACTGGCATTCCGGAAGGTCCTTTCTGAGCCCCTGTGGTCATGCTGTAGGAAGGATGGAGAGGCAGGTAGATGTGTATGAATGGGAATTTCAGTGCTTTCTCCATTAAATGTTTAAGATAAGGCTGGACAAGGGAGATGAATCCTACAGTAAGCAAAAGGACTAGAAAAAAAGTATTCTCCTCCCATCCACATTTCTAACTTCCGCTTTTAAGCACAGCAGGCAAATGAACCTCATTTGAAGAACAACCCCCAGCCACACTCAACCCCCCCTCCCCCCCACCCCCCCAAACTCCCCCAAAACTGACCCTTTAGACATCACAAATATCTTGTCCAGTTTGTAACAGCAGGTGACGCGGGTGGGGCCGTGAGTAGCCCTGGCCGAGGGAGGTTTCGCAGGCAGGAGCAGGAGCGCTGCCGCGGGTGCGCAGCGGGAGCTACGCGGGCGCGGAGCGGGGCCGCCTGCACGTCCCGCGGCGCGGCCAAGGTGGCAGCAGAGCACAGCGGTAGGATGGACACTTCCCCCTCTTCGCTCCTTCCAACACGCTCGGTTTAAACTGCTGCGCACCCCTTCCCCCTCTACCCCCCTCTCCACGTAATCTTGGTAATAGTCTGATTACTTGGACTTTAAACAATTTTTGCCCTCACCATCACCAGACTATAAATGTGTCAAGGATGTATTTATTTATTTATTTGTTTGCTAGCAAACCGCTTTGCATGGTTGAAAAGCTGTAAACTAAAAGGGGAATACAGAAATATATGCTCTTTAAATTATCTGTGATCATACAAGAGGGCTAGCCTTGAGTGATGGTCCACTGATCCATAATACAACCTCACTTATTTTATAGAAAATGTAAGATGGGATAACATAAGGAAATGTCATAAAAATGAAAGTGTATTTTTCAATATTTTTTTTTCTTACAGCTATATTGTTAGGTTGATTTCTGCAGCCTGCAAGAAAAAGGGTAAAAGGAAATGGAAATAATTTTGTAACTGAGAGATTGGTCTAAATCATACTGAATGATCTCAATTTTGCCTGTAATGTAAAATTTTTACTTCAGGCCTTAAATTCATGCAGTTAACAGAAGGGAAAAAAATCACTAAATATATTCTTCATAAAATTTGGGAAAATCAGCTTATTAAAAAAGGTTTTGAGGAAGGAAAGGGAAAGGAAAGAGGATGGGGAAGGAAAGAGAAAGGAAAGGGATGGAAAAAGAAGGAAAGGGGCAGAAAGGAAGGGGAAGGGGAAGAGGAAGGGAACCAGGTAGATATAGTTATAGAATATTGATATTATTTACCACAGTTTTCATGCCGATGACAGTTGCACAATTATAGATCAATCCAACCAACATTTAGTTGAATTTGACAAAATTAAGGTAATTAAAGTGGCTAAATCATGACATAACTATCCAGCAATCATTAAACATTGTTATACATTGTTTCTTTGTGGTTTCATTGGTTTTTTTCATGTATAGGCAATGCAAGGGAAAATGGAATAATGAGAAAAACTGAAATCAACGTCAATATGGAAAAAAGAATTAATTTATGATTGACCTAACTATCTACCATGGTGAGTGGAAGGCATGAGTAAAACCTTCTGAATAGCATACAAATAGCCAACATAAGTGTTTTCTTTCACATTTTCTAAGCGTAATCATTAAGGTCCTTTTCATTGTCATAGCCAGCTTTTAAAATAAAGGAATATCTTCCATCTCTGGTTCTGTCACTGCACCTTTATGTTTCTGGAAAAGATAATCCACACCCTTCTATCAGACGAACTCTTGCTTCACTATATGAAGCTGAAACACCTCAGTGAAAGTCACACAGCATTCATTACGTTGCCCCTTCTGCATTCAGTACTCTTCTTTTATTCTAAAAGGAGAAGGCTAGAAGGCAGATTATCAATCTACTGTAGAGAAAATATCCTTTTCTGATCGCAAGGCTATCCTCCCAATCTCCCATGGGAGTTCAAGAGCTCACTCATTCTAATTTCCTACTGATTAAAAAAATCAGATTTATTTGTACTTTCTCATCCACAGGTTCGGCAAGCTCAAATCATTCTTTCACTTTTGTCTCTGTCAAGTCAATTTCTGTAAATTTTGTATTTTCTAGAGGATGATTATAATTATGACAGAGTGCCTCTTAATGATCAAAGAGGAGTGTCCTAGGGTGACTTTATGATGCTTGTATGCCCATTTGTCTGTTCTGTTTATTCTGGATATTAAGTTCTGCACCTTTAAGACTGGTTCCAAGAGTGAAGCAGGGAGAAGCAACACAGAGTTTGTTTTCAGAAAGTGAACTTCCAGAATACTTTGCTTGCTAAATAAAAATAATTTTTTCCACTTTTCACCGAGGAAACCTTTTATTGAACCAGTAGGGGGAAGGGTCACTGGAATCTGCCTTCTAGAGGGACTTCTTTGGAAGTTTCCTCCCAGATTTGCGCTAAACCAGGACAAGGAGCTAGTTTTCTTTCAGTCCAATAAACATGAATGAACATTAGAATTATGAGAATATATAAAACTTGTACAGGAGAACATTATTTTTAAAAGATTAGTCTGATCAAAATGTTTCAATATTATTTAAAGAGAGAACATAAAAAAAAATGCTACAGTTTATAATATAGACCCCAAGGCTTATGGAATAGCTTTGGCTTTATATTTGCTTGATTTCCATGTGTCACTTTACACAAGGTTAGCAAACTTTGATCTACAGTATTTCAAAATATTTCAAGCTCTATCTGACAACTGTCAACTCTCTTTCAATTCCAGTATCGGCTAATTATGTGTAATAGGATACAATGGAGAATTCAAGTTTTCTATTGAAATGTATTTGTTTTTTGCCTTGTCTGGATTAGTCCCTAGATTCTGATAAACTGGTAGCATCGTTTGGTAAAGCCTTTTCTAGTCTTTTCTGTTTATTTATTTAACAACACATTGTTGCAAAAAGATTAGGTGAAAAGGAAAATTTGTTTCAATTACCTAAAGAAAAAGCTATAAAAATGTTACCCTGACCATCAGGGTCAAGAAGCAGAGGCTACATGATTTCACCTCCAAACTCAGAAATAAATGAGCAATAATTTTGGCATGCTGGTGCACAAGAGGTCACCTTTCCAGGGACTATTACAAGAGGGCAGAAAAACATGTCACCATGGTACAGACCAATTACCTGAAAGGAAAAAAAAGAGAATACTCAGCAGATGGTATCTGTTTTGAATCCTGATAAATTGGCAGTAAGCTTTCAGGTCTTCAAGAGGATTTTGAGGCAGTGAAAATATCTTGTGAAACCATTTGTCTTGCTCTTTAGCGCTGCAAAGCACCCACATCACAGATTTGTGGACTGAGGGGGATAGGAAGGTTGTCACAGCAGTCAACAACTTCAACTCTTTTAAAACATAGGGCACCAGATTAATTTTGTTCAGACCAAAAACATTTTGTTAGAATTTAGTGAAAGAGATTCTATGTTGCTTCAGTAATTTCTTTATGAACAGAAAGGCACTGCCTTTTAGACTTAAGGGAAATGTTATTAGGAGGAACAGGGATCTCTGATTAGATCTACTGAATCAGTGAAAGGTACACATCCAGGTAACCATGGCCTGCTGAGAAAAAGAGAAGGGATGAGCACTTATGAGCGACATGTATTATGTTGAAGTAGAAATGCAGAGCTAAAAGTTATGAGGCTGTTTACTAATGGATGTTATGAAGAATATGGTGCCTAGTGCCAGTAGATTTTTTTATTTCATTCCCATAATATAGCAGAACTGGGAAAGTCTAAATTTGCTTCACTGATGGGATGCTGAAAGAACCTTCTGGTGAGAAAACCCATCTGCAGAATTGCACCAGGATTGCAAATTTAGGGTGAACTTAATTCAGCTAGGAGTCATTGTTAGGCAATTCCATTCTTCTTGTGGAATTGTGTTTTCCATTCAGCAGTCTTTGTAATTCTCAAGACCTTGAACAATCCCTGAGGAAAGACCAATTTTGCCTTTTATATATACTATACACATTCAACCTCTGAGAGAGTACTGACCATTTGATATAACGCCCCAGCTATATGCAAAGATAACAGAATATGGAAAATTCATTTTCTGGATCATGTGTGTACATATATATTGAATTGTCTTGCAGAATTTATAACTAAGTAATTGAGGTCTGCTTCTTCTTCGCTTTTTACTCAAACAGACACTTCAGTCCATGATGGGTTTTCTATTCAGTTAATTCTGCTTACTTGGTGGCGACAAATTGCACTTGAAATCTACCATGAGATTATTTAGTTAAACATACCACAATTAAAGTGTCCTAGGTGGAGTAGTTATGAAGAAGAGCCAGGAATATACCCCCAGGATAAACTGAACTTTTTACTTACATCATAAAATGATGCTCCTTTCTATGCCTCAGGCAAAAAGAATGCTAAGAAGTTAAGATAATCTTTTTGGTAGGGTTAGAGAAGACAGTGAAATCCTCCCTGGAGAAATGGAAGCAGCTTGAGTGTGTAATCATTAATTGGTGAACTTTAGTAAGTCCAAATAATGAGTTAGGGAGAGAAGAGTTTTCAGGTTTTGGCTCTTTCTTTTTTAATTTTGAAGCATTTGTCAGCATTTGTTCATCAGGGAGACAGATTTCTGCAAGCTCAGAGAAGCAGGGGTTTCACTTTAGCAACAACTTTGGTGTTTTTTTCTTGAATTTGTCAAACAAAAATAGTCTTAGCAACTGTTGAACAAAATAGTCTAACTATACACTTCCACTGCCTTTGTCCTTGGATTTCTCTGGTCTCAGATGTTGTTGGCTATTGAGCACTGTTATGTCCAGTCTTAGCATTCTCATAATTTTTAGCTTATTGCTGGACTTGGTGTAGGGAACAGCAAGGAAAAGGGAGGATGAGCTGGAAGTCAAGAGTGATCCCAGAAAGAGGCAGTGCCCTCAGTCAGTCCTGCAGAAGGGAGACAGGTGGACAAAAAAAGGGGCTCGGTGCACAGTTCATTAATATCCCCAGGCATGCCAGGATGGAGACTCAGGTTCAGTGTTCTCTGAGGGCTGAGACAAGACTGGAAAAAAAGGCTATCATACTGTTCAATGTCCATCCAGAAGAGAGGACTAGAGACCTGCACATGTCCAGTGACTGCATCTGGGCACCCCCAAGGTGACACAAAGCCCCTGCACCAGAGCAGAGTTGGAGAGAAGGAGTGAGGAGGGGGGTTCCCAGGGAAGAATGGATCTAGTCAGGGCCCATGTGTTCCCCCAGGACTCTGGATTTTTGACACTAGCCACCAGTAACCGCACACTTGAATTACTGAAATATATACATGTAATACTTGATGATTACATAACATCAGTTCTCTGAAGGGCCAGTTAATAAAGTCACTAACAAGATCAAGCTCTTTCCTCCAACAATAGTTAGTTTTACCAATCCATACTGGATAGTCCATTGTGCTAGACATTTGAAAGATAGAATATTTCATCTACATGTAAGAAACTTATAAGCTCTTTTTAGATGCTGTCAGTGCTTCTCTTTTCTTAGTAGTTTCATTTTTGTGCATGAGATTGGACAGTCAGAGAGGAGATACACCATTACCATTTCGAACAGTTGTCTTATAATTCTTCTTATAACTGATGATAATGTGATGGAGATAATTCCCGATAATTCCCCAATAAAAGGGTAAGGCTATTGCTTGAGAGATACAGACTTTTACGGTCATCTGATCTGAGGACGCTCAAGCAATTATTGATCAAAACTTTCTGCTGTGCTCCTGCAAGTACATTTTTTGCAACAGTTATTACTGAGATGTATTCTTGAACCTCTGCAGATGACAGCAAAATATGTACTAGCACTGACCAGGGTCAATTTCCAGCTTCCTTTTTTTTTGCTAGGCTGTAAACTGATAACTATCAGGGGATGATGCCAGTCTAAAAAAGCTCTTCCTGTTGAGGGAAAATGAGGAAAGAGATGGGTGGACAACTGGGGGAGGTAATAACTTTAACCAGTGTTTATCCCCCACTGCAAATGAGTCAATAGTCACAGCTCTAATTTAGTTAAAGAAAAAAGTCTCTAACTTTCAAGAATGGAAGTCCTCAAACTAGAAAAAGTCAAAAAAAAAAAAGAAATCCCAACAAACCAATTAACGAACCAAGACAAAATAAGTGAATGTGATAATTACTGGAAGAAAGGAATTCCTAATGAATATTGGGTTAGAATTCCACATCATGTGATAGATTGCTGTCATGATTTCCATTACAAATGTAGGTTTTAAATATCATGATTTTCAGTTTTGTAACCAAGAAAAGATTGAAGTTCTGGTTTTATTTCACTTTTTGTTACTGCTAAAGTTGCATTTATTGGATTGTTTGTTTGGATTTCTCCTCCCTTTTTACTTTATATTTTAAACTGCCCAGAAATGCTGAATAATGTTTGTGCCATGTGATACCTGAGCTAAGGAGCATGTTGCAGTCAGTACCTGTGAACCCTTCATTACCTGTAGCCTCAGGCCATTGTCTACTGTCACCTACCTTGTCCTCTGATAGAATTATTTGATTTAGCTAGGTTTATTTCAGGTTTGAAGGGGATGATATTAAATTTATCAATTCCTAGGAAATCTGTACTTGGAGACATGTGAGTAGATCCTTTGGGAACATGTCTTCTGAAGTTGTAGTAAGAGACAGACCATCACATTTCTTTCTACCCATTTGGTTACTATCACAAATCTTGAATTCTCTACTTGGAGATAAATGGACAAAAAATGTCTCCTGCTGTTGCAGGGCAAACTCTATCAAGTCAGCTGAGTCAAATCACACTGACTGCACAACTTTTGATGCAATGAATCAGAGAATTGGCATAGCTGTGCCAACACCCTGCTACTTCTGGCCATGCCGTTATTTGACACTTCAGAGAAACGTGCAAAAAATTCATAAACCACCTGGCCAATTGTTCAAGTTACATATCTTGATTAAAAAGGTTATGGATGAAGAAGCAGAAGTCAGGGAAACGGACAATCTTTTTCTAGTCGAGCGCTCAGTTAGACACCTTGTCTTTAACAGAACATGAAGAAGCTCCCTTTTGTTTCTCAGTTTTTTCTAAATGTTCATATTTTATGAAGCATGCACGTACTAATCCAGAGACATAGACAATTGGACTATTAAGATTCATTAAATGCATTGATTTGTCTTTTTCTTTCTGTTTCTTATCTCTTATTAATGATGCACAATGACTTGTCTCTCATTTTTTTCAACTGTTTTCATCTATATTCCTCATATTTTATCTCGAACAAAGAGTAGTCTTGTGTCAGGAAGGCTCATCAAAGTCATAATTGCACTTCATTTATCTGCATTGAACTGTCTGTCATCCGTTAGCATTTTGAACGCTCTATACGTCTTTCTGCACTTGTCTGCATTCTTCCTCATTTACTTTTCCTGGACCATCCATTACTTCTTGCTAGTTTATTTCTGCTTTTAATTGCTTTTAATTACCAGATGTTTTTGTAATCTTCTGGCCGTTTCAACCCAGAAATATTGGTAATGCTTTTTTTCCTGCATTTAGCAAGAGTTCATAGTCAACACTACTATTTATTTACAAGACTAACACGCCCCAGCAAGGCAGGATAAATCTCAGTACTGAGGATCTGTTATGCACCACAAAAACCTGTGCACCTTTTCATAATCTGTCTTTTATGCTCTGGATATTATCCTTGACATAGCCTAAAACTCAAAAGCACTTATTGTAAGTAATTTCTGTAAAATCATCAACTGATAAATATTAGATTGGTGGCCAGAAGGGGATAAGGACTGTTATTTATTATTTTAGTTTCTTCTTGTTCTTATCATGCATCATGTTTTATTTTTAGTTAATTTAAATATTACTTCTTTAATTTTTTTTTCCTATCATACAACTGCTTTTGCTTGTTCTTTTCCTCCTAGGTACCTATCTCATCATCTTTACTATACCTTATTTTAAAAGACCTGGACAAACTGGGTTACAGAAGGTGTTTTACAAATTAGACAAAGAACTAAAATCTCAGAGGGCTGTTTTGAAAGAAGTAAATGTGGAAACATTAATTTTGGGCTGTACAGATAATGTGTTCCTTATCTGTAAAATGAGACAAATGAGCATCTTTCCTTCACAGGAAAATCCTTTTTATGAGTAGGTGAAGGTTATCAGAAAGAAGGTTAAAATACTAGAAGGTTAAAATAGTATATACTTTATATTTCAGATTCTTAACTGAGGCACATTGGTATAATGGAATAAATGAAACTATGGTGGTTTATCTAAAATGAAAACAAATGTGGATGGGTTTGTGCAGTTTTGCATTTTGCGGAGAGTCAGACAGATTAACAGTGTCATCATTACCTCATGTAGGCAGGTTTCAGAGGCTTAAGGACTTTATTTATTAAGCTCAGGTGGACAAAACACTATTTTATGTTTGTTAATTCTTTAGACTAGAAATAATATCGGTTCACAAGAAATCTACTGAAACTCAGTTTACATAAATATCTCCCTGTAATTCATTTTTCTACTTTCACCAGAAGTGAAATTTCTGAGTGTCTGTAAAGTATTAAATAGTTTTAATAAAAATGAACAGAAGCCCAGTCAAAAGGGACAAATATTTCACCAGCCTTCTTAACTTTTCATATGTTGTTTTAATTTCAATTAATTTTATAAATACTATAAATACTTTATATACACTGTACTATGAAATTAAGCTGATCTTTAACAGGTGTTGTATTTTTAAATTAGCAATGGATTCATCTAGGGGGTAAATGAAGCACTCCTGGAGTATGCCTAACTTGATTTTTAAATGTTTTTATTAAGCTAGTAAATTTTAACTGAAAAAGAACACAGAGCTTGGGAACATAACGAGATAATTCATCATGATGACTGATTATTTTCAATGCCAATTATACATTTGAGTTTGTCTACCTTGAATTTTCAGCTATTGTGCCTTACTACAGATTATGACATATGAACCTTCTCATCACAAACAAAATGGAATAATCTCCTTAACTTCCTTTAGTAACAAAATCTTTTTTCCTCTTCTTCACTCTTTTGTTGGTTACCGGTTCCTTGTCAACTACAGCATCACCCACCCACACATCCCAGCTGCTACTCTCTCATTTTCCTTCCAAAACACCAGAATACATCACCTGTTATCAATGCTGCCATTCATTCTCAAGAAACAATCAAGAAATAGGTACTTATCCAAGGCTCCTGGCAGCCACCATGTTTGAAAGATTGAGGAATTCTATTTCTAGTCTATTTTGTGATCTTCATGAGCATATAATATAACGTGGCTCTGGAAAAACTTCTGAGCTTCAACTAGAAACAGCTAGTAACACTATGTGAATAGAACAAGTTTGTAGTTTTATCCTGAGCAACTGGTGAAAAACCAAATTCCAACTGCACCAGATATAAGGAACTCCATTTTTCTGTCCTTCCAGGCCACAGACGAGACTTTATCTCTGACTTCCCACGTTCTCTGCTTCTCTGGTGTTCTGTGGAAAATTCTTTAATTTTTTTGTTCAGCTTGTTTTTTCCTGCCATATAATTTGTGTGGCTAGATGCTATAGCACAGCCAGGCCTACTGAATGTCTTTTCTTCATTGCTATTTAATCTCCTTTGCTGCCTTACACCTCCTTTCTGCCAATAGCTTGGTTGTGCCACTGCTGCCACTTGTGTCATTGAGGCTGTTGTTTTATTCATCTGTGCTGAAGTAAACTGTGGATTAACTATTTCTATTACTTCCTAACTTGGATTTATTTATTGCTTCAAAGGACATAAGTCTTCTCATGTGGCCTGATTTTCTCTTCTTGTACTCCTCTTCCCTCCTTCATTCCCCCACCCTTTCATTTCTTAACCTCCTTTTATCTTAGCACAGAATCTCAAACCCTAAATCACAAAGTGCAATGTAATAAGCACAAGTGGCTGTGCTGTTATAACTTACAAAGGAAAATGAAAAAGGGTCAGGGAAAATGCCCCCATTAATCTCTGCTCTTGTATTTTATACAGCCGTTTCTGCCCCTGTAGGACAGATAGCAAAAGATGCCAGCTTTCAACTCCATCCCAATCTGCCTATAGGCAGAGCAAATATGAAGTGGAAGATGAAATAACCCTACCCCACAGAGATCTTCTAGAAATGACATGTACATGGTTTTCGTTTTATTATTTTTTTCTTTTTCCTCCCCACAAGCTACATCTTTTAAAATTTTCTCCTCATGTGTTACCACCAATGTTTTTTTGTATCTAAACACAGCACATGATATATCAGGGAAAACTGCAGTCCTCATTCTCAGGTCGGCTTAGTAATGGCAGGTGAAAGCAAAAAGTCTCTTCTCTTGAATACCTGACAGCACCATTTCGAGCTAATGTCTGCTCAACTGGTTATTGCTCAGCCTCTCCACCTAACAGTAACTGCCAGGGAAGGACATGAGAGTAACAGGCCTGAGAGTGCTGTAAGCTAAAGAAGTATGGAGCCAGAGGGTGACTGGCTCCATACTTTAATTGTGCCTTGTGGCACAATTCCTGATCGAGAAGAGGGGCTACTGCTCTACGTAGTTGCCACTGAAAATCTTCTTCATGAGTCAAATTGAGATGAAATAATTTTTAACTGGGTCCATCAGTGTTTCAGGCCACATGTCCGAAGTTCTTCCCTATCCTTTGGTAAACAATAGGTTTCTACTGTCTCTGAAACTCAGCAGATACCTTCTGGTCATCCGCCAGAGAGCAAAAGCATTTTGGAAAAAAATAATGTTTTGACTTGTTTTACATTTTGGGAACACAGTGGCATGATTTTGGTCATGTTTTAAGGAAGGATTATGATGGCCCTCTAGAATGAATTACGTCCCACTTCTTTCATCCAAATAATTCATCTGCCTTATGTTGTATTTTCTATATCTCTGTGACCTCTCACTTCTCATCAGCTTCTCTCTCCAGTGTGAAAGAGTGACAAGATGGGTCATAGCACAATACATGATTTGAAAGATATTTACAAAAAACCTCCCTAAAAAAAAAGATGCAGAGAGCAGTGTAATTTACACTATTTGTGCAGCCTTCAATGGAAGTGTGAGAAAAAGTCTGAAAGGAAAACAAAAGTTAGGAAAACTGAAAATGTGAGGTAGGAATGGAGGCAAGTTTGGGAGCAAGTGGGTATCTGAATGCTGTTTCCTATTAATTTAGATCCAATGTGTTGTTAACCAGCAGCCTGCCACTTTTTTTATTTTTTTTCTTATTTTCACTTGGCTGTATTTCTCAAACCATGAAAATACATGGCAAAGAAATAATTTTTCAGTGTTAAATGCAAATTAAGGTTTTTTGTTTTACCTTTTCCAACACAGTATTTTGTGAAAATAATTTTTTCTTAGTTCTTTCCAACACATAGATTTTCATATATACAGTGTATAGTGTACAAGTGCAATGTATACACAAATAAATATATTTACATAGCCAGGGATCTGTCTGTACTGATGCAATCTTTAAGCCAAATTCAACATTTATACAACTTGTCTCTCCATATAATTCTAGTGTGTTTGCATTAAACAAGTCTGCAGCTTTCTAATTGTCATGGTTTAACCCCAGCTGCCAACTAAGCAAAACTGGCACACTAATAAAAGTTCTGACTCTTCCTTCCAATCCTGCACAGACCATACATCTGGGAGATGACTTTGGAAGTGTGAGGAAGACAAAACATCTCTTCCTGGCATATGTTCTACTCCATATGAACATGTCAGCGCTCTCTTTTTGATTGTTTACCTGGTGTTAGTGCTCTGTGAAGGGATCCTGTCACCACAGGATTGTTTCCCACTCAGGTTAATGGAAATTGTCAAATTGTGTGTCAGCCTTTTACAAATCCCAGATCTAGCTGGGCAGTAATGAAAGACCAATGCCCTTTTTAAGCCAGTGTAAGTCACAGAGCATCTACTCTGGATGTCTTGTTCAGTGCCTAATCACTGAATGATGGATATGGAAGGAGTCTTCTCGTATTATCAGGACAGAAATTTTCCTTCTTCTCTCTTCTCAGAAGAATATAATTAACCAAAGGTAAATCCTCACCGACTCCAGTTTTTCAAAAGAGTCCATACAAATCACAAGTCATCATGGCTGGCAGTAAATGTCTTGCTGTGTTGAAACCTCAAAAACTTTTTTTTCTTGAACAACCTGAACTCTTAAGTCATAAAAGTAATATCAGTCTGACTGCCTGCTTGCTTTTGCAATGTTTTGCTTCTAATTTAAGAGCAGTAGTTATTTTCAGAGCAGTTGATGATAACATCTCTTAAAAGCTGAAAAAGCTTTACAAATGATATTGCAAAAGATTTGATGTTTTCTCAGGAATGGTCTTTCACCTTTCCATTCTGGACTTCTGGTAAGAAAGTTCTCACTGATGTAATCCTTGGTTTTGGTTATACCTTTTGCAAAATAGATGGCAGATTTTCTGCACCCTCCGCATCTCAGTAAAGAGTTTGCATTGATAGCAACTGTATTAGTTTTTAGATCTCATAAAAACATGCAGATGAGTTTTGTTACTGGAAAGAGAAAAGTTGAATTATGAGCAAGTTGCTGCAGTGATCTCTGCAGATGCAGTGGTTAATTGTGTACCTATTGGATGTTTGTGCATATATCCAGGTTTTTTTACCGTTTCTTTTCATAGGTATGCTGGACTTGTAGCTGAAAAGTAAACAGAACTTAAAAAATGGTTAAATATATAATGATAGAAGAATATAATTACGTGACTGGATATCTATCTATTTACACAATGTAGAGTAATGGTTCCAGAGACTACTGGGTGAATAAAATGTATTTCTTAAAGCATTCCAAAAATACTTTCATAGTATTAAGGGGTAAATGGGATAATTACAATTAAGGACATTTAAATGAGTTTCTTGTGTACATTTATGTGTTAGACTCATGCTGCTAGGAAGGATTTTTCAGCAATTACTAGCTAACCTCTTTAATAGTGTCCCCTTTGATTCTAATGGAAAGGAAACAGGCTGAAGAGTCATAAGTAAGGCTTTAATTTAATTTGCTTACTTATCTAAAGATAAATAAAATTTTAAGACAAGTCCCACTTAAAATGCAACAGAACTAGAGAGAAAGAGGTATACTTAATGTGAATTCACTGAACCATATCTCTTGAAACCAGAGATCACAAGTATTTGTGAAACATGTTTCTGATGGACAGACACATTAAGAAGTGCATGGCCAATATGTACAGATTGACTGGCACAAATGCCTTTGACATGGTCATTCCCAAATGTGCTGTGACTGGACTATTTTATTTTCCTTGATGGCAAATAAGTATGAGAATGAAGATTTTACTCAGAATGATGTGTATCAATTCTAGTGGTATCTTGCACAGGTGCTAGTAAGAGAGATTGTCATTCACAACCAAATCAACAAGACAACTTGACACGCAGGATATCTTTTCTTTTCCAGGGGTTTTCTTCTCATTGTTACTACAGTACTGTTTAATGCCAGTTCAAGACATTATTGAAATTAAGATCAATTGATTGTCAGATGAACCTTATCCTCTCAGAACTTCAAAACTTCCAAGGGTGGAGACTGTACTCTTGGCAATCTATTTAGTCTTGACTTCTTTCTCTGGGAAGAAGTTTTTCCCCACATTATGAGAAGTCAAGGTGTTCAAGTAAAGCCTATGGTGACTGGAAAAAAGAGAACCCCCACTCTAATTTTTAAAAAATGTAAAAAGGAAGACCCTGCGAACTACAAAATGGTAGTTTTTACAAAATACCTCACCTCTATGCCTGGGAGGCTAGTGATGAGTTGTGTCCTTCAGGGCTCATCTTGGGCCCAGTGGTCTGTGATATCTTCGTGAATGACAGTGTCATAGAGAGATTGAGAGCACCCTCAGCAAGTTTGCAGATGACAAGAAGCTGAGTGATGGGGTGACAGAACAGGGACCTGGAAAAAACTTGATAAGTGGGCCCACAAGAACATATTGAGGTTCAACAAGTTAATGTGCAGGGTGCTGCACCTAGGCTGGGGCAATCCCAGACATGACCACAGGGAGATGAAGTTTTGGAGAACAGCCTGAGGAGAAAAACTTGGGGTTTCTGGTGTACATGAGCCTTCAGGTGTGCTACAGCCCCAAAACACCACCATATCCTGGGCTACTTCAAAAGAGGAGTGGCTAGAAGGTTGAAGGAGGTAATTCTTCTTCTCTACTCTGCTCTCATGAGACCCCACCTGCAGTGCTGCATCCATTTTTGGGGTCCTCAGCACAGAAAAGACATGGACCTGTTGGAGCAGGTCCAGAGGAGTGCCACTAAACTGGTCAGAGGGGTTGAGTATCCCTCCTATGAAGACCAGCTGAGACAGCTGGAGTAGATTTCCCCAGAGAAAAGGAGTCTGTGGGGAGAACATGAATGCAGCCTTTAGGTACTTAAAGGGTGCTCATAAAATAGAGGGGAAAGTGATAGGACAAGGGGAAATGGTATTAAACAAAAAGAGGACAGATTTAAGTTAGATGTTTAGAAGAAATTCTTTACTGTGACAGTGGTGAGGTGCAGGAGAAAGCTGTGTTGAGAAGCTGTAGATGCCCCACACTTGGCAGTGTTCAAGGCCAGATTGGATGGGCCCTGTACAACCTGATATAGTGGGTGGCATCCCTGCTCACAGCAGGACTTGGAACTAGATGATATTCAGGGTCTTTTGCAAACCAAGGCATTCTATGATTTGATTATTCTATGATGCTCTTTCTCAATGTCTTTACAGGATGCAGTTGGCTAAAACTGGACAAAGTAGCTTTATAGCATTCTAAAGAGTGGCATGTAAATGGGAATAAGCAATTGTCTTGGTTTCTTGAATGTGCCCTTCTCTTGTTCCTACAGCTCAGAAGGCAGTTAGACATTTCTGTTGCAGATACACACTGGTGGCTCATGTTCAGCTTGCTAACCACTGCAAATTCCAAGAATTTTCCAGCAGAACTGCCTGGAACCAATCCATCCCAGCCTGTAACACTGCAAAAGGCTCTGCTTCCCATGTACAGGACTTTACATTTGCCATTGCTGAATTTGATAAGGCTCCTGTTCACCCCATTCCTTCAGCAAGTCTGGGCCCCTCTGCCCTCAACTGCATTGACTGTTCCTCCCCTCCTGGTTGTCACCTGCAAACCTGAAGAAAGGGCACTTCATCTCCTCCTTCGGCTTATGGTTAGAGACACTAAACAAGACAGATATGTAATGCAACATTAGTGTTTCAAGAATTCAAGTAGTTTGTTCTATCTTTCTGGTTCTGACACTCACAAGTCTCCCTTCTAACTGTTCTTAATTCTGACCAGCTAAAACAAGGGTAAATTGATGGCCTCTACACCAGAAAATATCTTTTTTTTCACTGAAAATGTTGTTTGAATGAAAACCAAAAGATTGTGTCATTCATCATACTGGGCATTCTTTCAACAAAGGGATTTCAAGAAAATCTCTTGTTCAGCAAATGCATAAAAGAGAGTATTTTGATTTTCATAGCTGTACAGTGCAGTACTGAGGGTAACCTTGGTGTATAATTTTCATTTCTAAGAATGAATTGAAATAAAAGATCTTTTTGATGAAATATGTTCTCTAAAATATGAGTGCTATATTCTATGGATTGTCATTATTTTAAAGCCTTAAAATAAATAAATGTTTCCAGAAGCAAACACAGGCTATTTAGATGCCAAGTTCTTTTGTTTTCCTAAGTGTCCCTTTGAATGCATAGAATCCAGCATTTAGCACTTGGCATCTAATTAACTTGTTATTAGGGAGGAAGTCACAGAGCAATGCCATTCCCCATTCTCCTAAGTGCCAGAATCTGTTTTAAAACTGTGGAGGCAGAGCACTAATAATAAAAGCTTTCTTAGCTTTACTCTTTCCCTTCCAGCTCTACACCATACCTTAAAGAAATCCTCCCCCTACTTCAGGGGAAAAAAAGGCAACAAAAAACAAATCCTAAAAAAACCCTCCATAGCAAGATATAACCCTCAGGATTTTTCCTATTATTAACGTGCATTGTGCTTTTATTCTGCTTTGGGAAACCTCGTTCTTAGTACCTTTTTAAGTTAATGGAGATGAGATTCTGGGGAAAATGAACTAGGGAGTTTGCATATTTTCTATAACTAGACTTCCAGGAGACCAATTAATTTTAACTGGAATGATGGAGGGACAGATCTGTTATTCACCTTTTTAAAATGCAGAACAGGCTTTGCTTGTATTGAGTAGGCTCATCAAAATTACATCACCATTTAATTAAATGTTTGTAGCAATAATTGACCTCAGGAGTAAGTAATTTGGTAATAAATAGATTCCACTGTTTCTAAATACTATTTTACGGACTCCGAGATGCTATTCATAGCCTCATAGCTTTGCCACAAATCTCATTAGCAATTTGCCTAAATGCATATTCCATTGTAGAATTGACAGTGAATCAGAACAAAGTTTAACAATAGAGGTTTCAGAGCATGGTCCAAACCAGAAAATAGCATGCATTTCTCTGAGAGTGTTTAGGGACAGCTCAAAAGTGAGATAGGAAAAAAACAAACCAAACAACAAACCACCAACAGAAAACCAAGCCAAATCCTGATTTATTTAGAGTCTTCATGTTTTTCTGCTTTATTTTTACCTGCTTAAATAATTGCTTAAAGGATTTGGTGCATATCTAAATTTGAGTTCAATAGTGTTTCAAGTAAAAAGGCAGGGCCTTTTTATTAGTTTTGATGAAATACAGTGATAACCTCGAGAAGCCCAAATGGACACACATTTCATGTCCTCCCTCCTCCAAACTATCAATTTATTGCTCTGCTTTTGTTTAAAACCTATGAGCTAAGTTCAGAGGTGATGCATAAAATGTGTAATTTAGAGTCCTTTCTGCTCAGTTAGACACCTTAAGACCTACTTACACTCACTTACTAGAGTATAAGTCAGTGAAATGGAGTGTAAATTGATGTGATTTACATGTGGAGGAGCTGGCAGAGTGAGAAGGTATTACCTATAGGAGGGAATAGACTTTGTATGCACACTTTCTAGTGTTCAGCTGGTTTTCTTGCTACACCTCTGCACCCCTGAGTAAAGATGTCTGCGTTTGACTGCTTAAGTTTGACTGCTTAATCCTGCACATTTTGTGAGACTGCTGGGCCAAAGGCACTGATGGAACGGAAGAAGCATGATAAAAGCTGTGTGCTGAGGAATGAGTGTGGGGTTTATAAATAAGTAACTAAAGGCTACGCTTCCCATCCCTCTTTGTAGTAAGCTGTAAACCCAGCAGTTCTGTAGTTACTTGTAATGACTGTTCTCATCTATGGCTCTTGCTCTGCTTTCTATTGGAAAGATTTTTACATCCAGTGCACGCTGCATGTTTTGCCCTGATGCCTTGTTTGACAAGCTGGAAGAGGAAAGCTCCACCATATTTTCTGTGGGATAAGAACATGCACCTGGCAGTTACCACATTGCTGTAATTTTACACTTATACCCTGTGGTAAGTTGCTCTTTTGCCAACTGAGCTATGTAAAACCTTGTCAGCTCCAGAATTGTACTACTTGAAACATGTCTGTTGAAACACTACCAGTACAGAGGTAATTCCTGCAGGATAGAGAACCATAAGCCTATTAATCTCAGTTGCTAGTGCCTTAGAACCTCTCCTGATTGTACTTAATAATTAAAAAAATCCCAAAAACCTGACCAAAATATTTAGCCTTAGATCATGATTATAACATAAGTAAGACTCAAGTTTCAAGTTAATCCAAAGAACAAATAAAACAGTGAGATAAAGCACAAAGAACAAAGGAAGAGGAGTAATGGAGATATAAGCTATCTTAGTAAAGACTTTGGGAAGACTTAAGCCTGTGCTCCTCTGGAAAGTTTTGGAACATATATAGATAAAGTGTGAAAAAAACCAAAACAAAGCAAAGAAATGTACCCAGCTTTTGCTTTGCTGGCAAAACCAGATGCAATTGTACTGGCCAAAAAATATTTCATCAAGTGTTGTTCATTCTGCCCAAAAATCTACCACTAGCTTTTCTTTTCTTTTCTTTTCTTTTCTTTTCTTTTCTTTTCTTTTCTTTTCTTTTCTTTTCTTTTCTTTTCTTTT
>JAYDZK010000268.1:43386777-43403548 GCA_034509185.1 Euphonia xanthogaster | reverse complement strand
TCTTTTCTTTTCTTTTCTTTTCTTTTCTTTTCTTTTCTTTTCTTTTCTTTTCTTTTCTTTTCTTTTCTTTTCATTCCACATTTTGATAGAAAGCCTTCATCAACTGATTATTGTATTTATATATTTAATTACACAAGAGGATAAAGGTATTCATATGGGTATGATCTACATGTAAGCTTTTTGCAAAGTATATTAGTACTAGATACTGGTAAAGTTAAATTTTATAGGCAGAGAGAATTTAGCCATTATGTGAGCAATATTTTTTACATATGATATGTTTTTTAATTCTATTTTTTTTCTCTTACCGCTAAACTGTAAATAGGTAGCTAAACACAATAAGTAAACATACTTTAGGATTAAATTGCTATTTCAGTTTGCATTCAAATCTTGATTTATACTAAGATTTTGCAGTGCAGTCAAAAGCTTTTTTGGTGCAGGATTGAATCCAACTAATGCTTTCTGAAACTGGAGTCAAGAGAATGAAAGTAATTTTTTGTTACATATTAGAATGATCATGTGTTCCAGTATAAATTCAACTCACTTTCTATACAACTAGCTTCCTTTTGATTGGAATTATAATTTTCATCCTTTTTTTTCACTTGTTTCTAAATGAAGTCTTGCAACCAGCCTTGAAAAAACACATGCACATCTCCCAGATAGTAATAGTCATTCTAAAATGATGAACATTAATGTCACCTAACTCATCTATTGAGTCCTTCTTTCAATAATAAAGACATGAAGTCATAAAAAAATTTGCTGAATTGATGGCTACAGTTATGGTCCATTTTCATCTCATTGTTAAACTATACCCTCCAAAACCCCCAAATATTTGCCTAATTAATAATTAAACTAATATACTACCTGTTTCTGTTTCAAAATAGTTAACATTATATCTTAAAACAAGTGTTTTAAAAGAAAAAATTTATAATTGAGGCTAAATATGGTGCTGAGTTTAAAAATAAAAAGAAGAGCTTGGGAGATCCTGTAACTAAAGAGGAAATAAAGTTTTATCACGTTACTCTTTGTTAAAAGAGAAATATGAAGCACAAGGAATAAATTTAGAAGAAAGAGAAAATATGCAAGCTCACTTACATAGTATGCCCCAAAGAGGATAATGAATATGAGGCCACTTGGACTTACTGCTGATGTTGATGCGAACAAATCTTTATTATAAGGGAAACTGACTCAGCAACGCAGATAGCTACAGCAAATGTCAGTGAGACAATTTTCCACGAAGCAGCAAGGCATCAGGAAGAGTTTGTGTGTGTAAATGCAGTTAAAGGAGCCAGCAGTCTGCCCCCACAGGGGCTCTCTCAGTGGCTGTGATCAGCAGGATCTCTTGGGGCAGGGTGAGGCTGGGGCCAGGCGTGGGGTAGCCCTGGCTGACCTGAGAACTCATCATAGCACAGCCAAATGCATGGAAGTGTTGATTTGCCAGCACCACTGTGACATTTGAAAAGCGTGGCCATGGTTTTGGAAAGAACTAAAAGGAATATAATTATCTATGATATTTATGTGTCTCCAGTTACTGTGCTATTTTAGTGCCAACTGTAGAGTTGGGATAATGGCAGTGGCCCAAGGAGATACTTTTCTTGCTATGGCTCTTCTGAGTACAGGAGGCATTTTTACATTTCTTTGTCTTCCTGAACTTTTGCTATTTACAGGATACCTGGGGATACCACATTGTGTCCCTAAGATTCACAGTCAACATGAAAAAAAGACAGAGGATAAATAAGAATGATGGAATTTATTTCATACAGTCATTGGAGATATAGATCCACCCTGGCACATATTAACATAGGAGCTCAGGAGGTAGATTCAGACTATGAACTCTTGTAAGATTAAACCCTAAGAATACTTTGTGAAGAATTCATTACCTAGATTTACTAATTTTTATTTTTCTGTCTTCTACTTCATTTAATCAATTTTCTAGGGAAGTTTTAACTAAAATTCTATCTGAATTGTAGGGTGAAGTTTTCATTCATTTCCATTTGACAGACTTTGACCAGTTAAATTTGAAAATACAAGAATTCACCAAACAAAATTTAAAAAGCTATTAATTAAAAGCTATTTGTGAACACCTTCAACTCCCCACAGTTTTAGTAATAATCTTCAACTTTTTTTACTAAATTCATCTGCACTGGTATCAGGCACGGGAAGAATTGTAAACCTGATTAACAGCCTTTAAGCTGTTAGCAACGTCATGTAATTTAAGAACAAGGTTTTGAGTGCATTAACTAATTTTCTGCTTTGAAGAAGCCTTAATAGCCTTTGCATGGGTAAATTAGGCATTTTCTTCAAACATTACCCCTATATTTAAGAAGTTCCTAGATATGCAAAAACATGCAACATTAGCCAAATCTATCTACTTGTTTCAGCTAGGTTTCTTTTTTATAAAGAAAGTGCATAGCTATTTGTAGATGTTTATCACATAGTTGCTTATTGACTCTGATTCTGAATTACTTGAGAACTTTTTTTAAAGAGCAGATTAATTGCTAGAGTATTTTCAAAGGTACCGCATCTTGCTAAGGTAGCTCTTCACGTTTAGGATTTGAAATATCTTATTAAGCATGATGCCTGAGGTTTATACATTGACATAATCCTGACCTTTTGTTCTTGTTCTTTGGTTTTAAAGGGCAGACTGGTACATAAAGTTTTTGTTCAGGGGATGCATATTTTTAGGGTGAGGAAAAATACACCTTCAAAGGTACAAAGCTATACTGAAATCTAGGACCCATATTCTCTTACGACTGAACTACTGTATCTTCACTGAAGTAAAAAGAGGTGCTCCAGATTGTCATAAGTGTGAAATGAGAAGAGGATCCTTTCCTAACATGCATCACTGTGAATTTTAACACCATACATATGCCTAAAATCCATAGAAATTCGTATCTTTATTTGGCTTTGGAAGCACATGAAATTTGAGTGAGCAGTTTTCTCAACCAAGAATTAAAAATAGCAGATAGTGGTATCTAATGCAGAACAAAATCAAAAATGGCATATGAATCAGCGAACAATTCACACTACAACCTTGTAGATTGGTTCATGAATAGTTTATGTTCTCTCAATCCTTATATTAAGCAGAGTTATTCCTGATTTCATGATATTACCTACATTGAAAACAGCATATTCCCTGATCGTTGACAAGTCTCTTTTGGGTCAAGTTTTTGCTATTTTGTTAACCAAATAAATTCATATTTGATTCTATAGAATGAGATAAGGTAATTCACTGTAGCAGTATAAATGTTATATCTCACCACTTGTTTTTGGCTTCATCTCTAAAGATCACTATTGGTTCTATTAGAATAGAAGTGTATTGAAGAGTGTTTACTTAGGAAATGCCTAGATCATAGACACAGCAAGCCAGGAAGAGAGGAGCTTTTCTAAGGTCTAGTCTAGTTGATTGAGAGTTATTAACTGTCCCACACAAAGGGAGAGCTCATGAACATTTCTCAGACTAGAAATATTCGTTGAGATCTTTAATGAAAAGCAGAAAAACTCTGTGTTTCAAAGGAAATGAAATAGTCAATGGGTCTGTCACATCCTGAGTTCCCTACTCTCCATCTTTTTCTGTGTCTAAGACTATGATGGCTTTGTTTTGGATTTGGGCCCATTCCACTTATGATCTTGCTGAACTTTTCTTCTTTTATCTGATATCTCAAGCAACAAAGGACAGCCATACACTATTAAGAGGAACATTATTTTCTCCAGCTCCCTTTTCCTTGTGCCTGTAATATTTGCTTGAAAGATGTGACATGGTTCTCAGGCAAGATCTATTTTCTACATGCATTAGCTAATCCCATTAAAAACTCCATGGAGTATTTTTCACTTAGGCACACAGAAGGGCAATTTCTCATTGTTTGGAGAGCTCCATCTGTACTGTTTTACTAAACAAAATTAAAAGGAACAATCAAGCTTGATCAAAGCACTTTCAATAAAAGATCTCACATGTATGGAACCTCATACAAATCCCCCTTTATGTCAGTCACTGACTCCCCACAGGGACACTGATTTCACAGCAAGAATAGACTGGTGGACTCTGGATGTCCAAACTATCCAAAATTGTGGCACGATTCTAAGACCATATTTTGGTTTTATTTGATCCAGGTTATGGTGCTTAAGACTGAAGTTTGGACCTCTCTGTTACCACTGGAAAAAAAATAGTTTTAAGAATAATTTTCTTAAATTAATCTAGTAATTTGCATGCTCAGGAATCAGTGTGTTAGTAAATGAAAAGAGTAGGTGACACCAATCTGCAAAATGTTAAATAAAATGCATTTTACCATTAAAACTCACTTTCTAATCCTCAGAACTCCATGTAAACACAATTGGTGGGCTAGTCAAGTAAATCAGATCTCAAGCCATGGTTGAGAACTTCAGAAACCCCAGAGTACAGCCTGACTGTTGATGTAGCCTGGCATCCCACCCTGACAGCACTTCGTGGAAGCCATCCATTCAGTATGCTGTCACTCCAGGGTGTACCCTGCTCATCCAGATTAAGGAGGGGAAAGAATAGAATATAAGAAGGTCCTTATTTTCTTTTCTCTTTCCCGTCTTGACTATTTGGATAAGATTAAATGGGATGATGTGAGTATCAGTGGTGACATCTTTCCTTGTTTGTCCACTTTGGATAATCATTAGTTCAGAGTTTGGCTTGACTTGGATTTGAACTCTGATTTTTGCCTCTTGGTATGTTTTCAGCTGCCTCAGAAAGATGACAGGATAAGTGTAAAATTCGCTTAAGGACACAAGTAGGCAACAGCTAGCACAAGGCATATGCTGTGACAGGAACAGCCACAGCAGTTTCAGGAGCACTGTACTTTGGGGTGAAGTTAATGAGAATTAACTTGGAGAAGGAGAAAAGAAAAATTAAAGAGATATTAAGAGTTGCAGAAATGATTTTTCCAGTTGTGTTTCATAGACCAAACTATATTAGCCATTTCACCAGTGTTTGCATCTGTGAAAAATGGAGAAATAATTCATGAGTTCCAGGAAGAAGTGAGAAATACATTTATAAATTTGTTCATTAGATTTTTTCCAAAGAGAGCTCGTAACTCCATTTTGAACACTTGACACATTTATAAAATTCCTGAAATGTGCCCAGTGCACAGTGTATTTCTCATATTTTTATTTCTGCCTTCTTAGTACAGTATCTTTTTATTCGTCCTAAACAAACTATGGTTATGAATGCAAAGTTTTATTTTGCTGTTGTCTTTGAGCTTTTTGCTGTCTTTAAGCAATGCTTAGCATCTCTACATATGTTAATTATGAGCAAAGCAACACCAGTTTCTGGATCTACGGACAATTAAAAAGAGTATCAGTTGTAAGGGACACCATAGATAGGTGGAAATAGGGATTCTAGTCACTATTCCTTACCCAGACAATGGCTTTGCTCTCATGTCACGTTCTCGTGACAGTGAGCAAGTACTGAAAGAATGAAATAAGCTCCAAATTTCTGTCCAGCAAAAGCTGTCTCTTGAACTTTGCTCTGAACTTCTGATCCCGTATAGATAATGTTCTTCCTAGCACTGCTGAACTCCTAGGCTATAAGCAATATCCAAAGAATGATCTCTGCACTATCTTTTCTCTAGAGAAAATTTTCTATTTTGTGCCCATGAGTAAAAAAATGGGATCTGAATACTACTTTTACACAAAGGTTAGGAATCAGCCACTCTGCCTCTCTACATATCTCTGACTATATTCTGTAGTACAAAAGAGAAGAAAATTGCCTTAGTACCTTAGAGGATATAGCTATTAGACACTAATTTTGCTCCTTTTGGCACAGTGGCATAGATAAAGAGAGACAGGCAGAAAATATCAACTTATCAAGCACCTCAGCAGAGTGAGACAATTATATAAAACATATTTATAAAAATTATTTCACCTGCTTGCTTCATTTTCCTATTAAATAGCTCTGGTTACTTTTATCGCCCAGAGAGGGTCTTCTAGGAATCACCCTCATAAACTGTGCTAGCATGCATTCAACATTAGCTCAGCATCAGCTCCACATTTAGTAACTAATAACACTATAATTCTGTAACTGGGATTGAAAAAAGTGGTGAGTTATGGCTCACAAAAAGTACAGTAGAGAAAGATTTTATAGCTATTAAGAGGTATGACTTCTAAGTTACCTGCTTTTTTGCTCCTGTTCTATCTTTGCACAGTCACAGATTTCCTAGGAAGATACCTGTTGCTCAGAGAGAGGGTTGTATGATCTCATACTGCAAATATCCTGTCGTGTCCAAGCCAAAAAATTTTAACCAATTTATACTGCAGGGCTTTTGCCTCACTGGACAGCTGGCTGTATGTAGTTATCTCAAGTCAGTGTTCTCTTTAATTTCCCTTCAAGTTCTCTCCCTTGGAGTAGCTCATTAGTGAAATACTGGACAAAACCTGTTAGGTTTTACCACCAGTGCCCCTAATTCTTAACTCAATATGGTCAGAACTAAGGACTGACTTGTTTGAAATCAACTGCAGCACAAAACCAGGGGTACAGAATGACAAGGCTATGGCACATTATGGCATATTTTTAGTCCAGTAGACCACGGACTTTAATGGCAGCAAGGGCAAGATCATGCTTTCATATCTTCTGAAGGAAAATTATCTTAGTATATATAATCTTTACATAATTTTAGAAAATCTGGGTTTACATATCTAATTTATTTTTATTTTGCTATTTTTCCTTGATTTCTCTTGCAAGGCTTGAGTAAAATATGTATCAGGATCTTTTAAATGAAGACTGGGGGAGCAGAACTCCTGCAAAGTGTCAAATAGGTGTGCCACTGGTAGGGAACACTCAGTGCTTTGGTGCTCTGGGCCCGTGAAACGACAAGTTTCAGTGGGAATTAATGAGAATTCATGACTGATTTTTAGCTTGAATATTGTGGCTGTAAGTAGAATCTTAATACCTTAGTGATTTGGTAAATTAAGAGACTTCAGCTTCCTCTTTATAGGTTTTTTCGGTATCCTTTCTAACAATTTGTGGGCATGTAATCTTCTTACATAGCCTTGTTTAAGAAACTTAAAATAGGTTTGGTTAATCATGAAGTGTGAACCACTGCACTGTGGTGTTTCAGCCACCCTTGCTTCCTATTTGCAACATCCAGATCTACAGCCCTCTTTGACAGAGTTATCAAGGTTCTTTTCTCTTAGGAAAGTTAATTTATACATATCAGATTTCCTCTAAGGGTGAGGCTTCTAAATAGCACCCTGCTTTTTACATAACTAGGGCTCTGGGAGTGGCTTTCTTCTGTACTCTTTGATATTGGAGTACTGGCTTTCCTGGGCTGCCCTCTAATTTGTAGTGATTTTGGTGAGAAGAGATTAAGTCTGTCATGCCAGAGATTTGCATGAGCACTTCTTCATTCCATATGCAACACTTCAGTTTAACTTTTGATGGGAAAGTAGAGCTCAGAGTGTCTGACCTATTTATCCATTTTCTGTTCCTTTTATCGAGATAAAATTGTCGTATAGATGAATTGCACACCACAGAGTATGTGTGTTTGGTTACTGTGTCACTTTTGGTAAATCAAAGAGAGAAATCTTTTGTAATCAGCTAGCCTTTAATTTAATAACACTTTTGATAAATTGCTTGTATACAATAGGTTATCAAACCCAAACATGAAAGATTTTAGTTTGACACTGCTGGAATGAATCATACAGATGGAAAAGGCCAAATTCAGTTTTTTATCTGGAGTAAAGAAAAAAAAATCATATCAGTTTCAAAGCTTGTACTAATGACTGAATAAAGAATTTAAAATCTGGCCTAAGGAAGTTAGAGATATACTTGAAGCACAACTTTTCATTACAACAGCATTTACACATCCTTTACCAGAGAGTTTTAGCACACTGTGGATCATTGTTTATTGTATACTACCATTAAGAAATACCTCCTTATATTCTTTTTTTTCCCCTCTCTTTTCCTAATTTATGGCCTTTTCTTGTAACTTTTCAGCTTCCCACATACACAACCCCCATGCTGGATCTGCTGCACTCCAAAACATGTGAGTGACAACAGGCTTGACAGCCCTTGGGGTGGTGAAAGATCTGGCGAGAGCAAGCCTCCCCAGCATGCTCATCAGGTTAGTAAGGATACTGTCATGGATGGCAGTGCCATGTATTCTTGTCAGCCATAAGTGTAAAGTGATTGCAGCCAAACCTTTCCTCACAACAAAAGGAGAAAAGGCTGAAAAAAACCTTCTTGAGACAGTGAGTTGGAAGATTATGATGCTTTCCAATAAAAGAAGGCTCCCTTCAAAGTACTTTGCAGGCATACCTGCTTGTTTCTATCACTTGCACGCTGTAAAGAGGCCTTACACTGGCTGTAGATATAACCTATTTGAATTTTATAGTCTTTAATGCTGCTGCAACAGCATGCTGAGGCTTTAGGATAGACACAAACTAAAGCCAGCTTGCTCCATTAAGACCTTGATTCACCTATTTCAGAGATTTCCCTCTCAGAAAGACCATGGAGGTAAAAAATCTTTACTGGATAACCCTGACTGTGCAAGGGAAATACCTGCTAGGGGAAATATCTACTTCAGTCTCCCCAGAACTCAAACACAGCCTGTTTTCTGCAGCTCTCTGTGTGTGTGTGTGTGTGTGTGTGTGTGGACAACTCCCTCCCTACCTTTAGGTGGCCAGCAACAGCAGAGACCCTCTCCGAGGGGATGATAGCAAAGTAGGTGCATCTGGCCCATTCATTGGGAAAAGGCATGTGCATGCTGGCTGTGATATGGTGGAAGGAACAGGGAAACAGCTGTCAAGCCCAAAGTCAGCACCTCAGCAGCTGGAATCTACCAGCAATTTCAGTTTGTGCTACTACGTTAAAACAAAAATGCAGGCAGTCCCATTTCAGTTTGCATTAAAATGTGCTCTTTACTTGCTGCAGAGGTAATAATCATAATAACTATTGCAGATGAGCATTTACCATATTTTCTCTCCCTGTCATATCACATCTCCATTCATGACTAAACATCCTGAGGCTGAGAGAAAACAATAGTACATCTCCATTTCCTTTGCACACCCTCATATTAGCCAGGTAAAACATGACTTCCACAAGCTCCTTTTGATAGAGGTAACAGCAATTGTTGTCTACTTAAATCTGATAGGTGAAGGATTTAAAGTTTAGTGACATTTTCTAGGTCAGAAAGAGATTCAGTATTTTCCAATGGCATGCCAGAGCCCTGACTTCTGCCTTGTGCTCCCACAGCTAAATTTTATCTCATAGAGCTGAACACTGGTGATGAATGTGCTGTGGAATTTACTTTGGAAAACAAATATTTAACTTTCTACAGATCACTGAAGACCTGATAAAACTCTTGAGTGTCACCTATCTAATTTCTCTCTATTTTTAATTGAAAAATCTTCTTATTCTTTTCATCTAAATGTGTGGTTCAAATAAGAATGGAAAGGTGATTTGCAGTTCTTTTCAAATATCACTCATGCAAATAGGATTCACAAAGTCAGAGGGTTCAGAGTGAGACTTGGAAGGAAAAAAATCCTTTTAAGAGCATCAGTTATTTCAAAAAGAGGGGTCACATTTATGATTAGTCAAGATGGCCAATGCTTCCTTCTTGCTTTTGGGTGTGGAGAGGCAAATGGCCAGGAAGGCAGGATTGGGCTCTGTGTGGGGGTGATATGAACAGCTTTGATATCCTGGGTGATGCTCCCCTGTGCACAGGCTGGTGGTGCAAATTCCACAGTGGGGAAGGGCAGAGCAGGAGCCAAGGGAGCACTCCAGAGAGCCAGGTAGTGAGATAGACAGTGTGTTCCCAGCAAAGACATGGGAATTCTGGCACCAACTAATTAATCTAGCTCCATTTTCCAAAATGGGAGACTGGAGTCCACAAAAGGCTTTTGTTCTTTATTGTTTACAGTAATTTCCTATGAGAACTGAAGGCTTTCTTATGTTAAGGCAAAAAATTAAAAATCTCACAATTGCTGAAAAATATATCCAAATACAATAGTGATAGTAAAAGTCAGCCTGAAAATGCCAGTGTGAGGGGGGAATTCTGCACAGGGCATTTTAGACAGTTGTTTTTCAACTCTTTTCAATAAATTAACTAAATATAGTACTTATATATTGTTTATTTAGATCTCTCAGTTTATAGCAAGATCCTAATTTGACAAAATTGGGGTTTTTTTACTTTGAGATCTTGTAGATTTCAATTTTAAATATTTTATATTAAACTTTTTCCCTCATCCCTTCCCTAGAAAGCAAAGGAGATCTTTTCTAAGTCTTGACATATTTAATCTTGTTAAGATCTGATATTAAAAAAAAGTATGTAAATAATTTGAGTGCTAGGAAGTATTAGGAAAGGGACTGAGTATGAAAAGGAAAACATAATTGTATTACCATATTACCCTGTTGTTTAAGTGCCCATAGATTCAATATTTAATTAATTTCTGCTCATTTTAACCTAAAATGGAATATAGCAAAAAAGACAAAGTGCACTGAAAGGAGAGAAGGCTGATTAGGGAAACAAATTGTTTCTATATTAAGTACATATGAATAGATTAAGATTATACAAGACAGAAAAACACAAACAAGGGGGGAGTTACAGAGATCTGAAGCAGCATTATTTGCCTGGGGAAGACATGTTTATATGCAATGACTATTCACTGCTTCTCTAAATACAGGAAGCAATGGAAATCAAATTATGTTTTCATAAAGTAGGCTCAAACCAAACAACATGCTTTGGTTTTTTCCTACATAAAAAAAAAAAAAAATAATCTGTGTAACTTGTTGCTAAAGTATTTGCCAATGCCAAAAATTTACATACATTTTAAAACTCATTAAGCAGACTCAAAGAAGAATAATCTTTGAAAGGGTAATAAATATAAGTTGAAACCTGCTACTCAGGAAGACCTTGAACTTCAGATCAGAGGAAGCTGTTAGATTGTACTAGGAAAGTAGGTCTTTAATATATTTGCTGTGTTTCTATGCTGTTCAGTGGAGGAGCTACTCTTCTTGCATTTCCCTTGATCAATCTTGAAAGCAAAAAACTCCATGTAAGTTTTGTTCTACCCCAAAATATTACCTTTTTTCTGGAGTTCAAAAAACCTGAACAAACAACCTAAATTTAGCAAAACTAAATATTTTGTTTGTTTGTCAGTAAAAAATATTGGCCAGATTTCAGCGAATTAAGGTTAAAAAGAAACAGTAAAAAAGCAAACTACCTCTTTACAAACCAGAAAAATCTCATTTTTCTCCCATGTCTATTCATATCTATTTGCAGTCATTACAGGTAAGAACATACTGCTGATGAGGATATTTAAACATACAATTACACAAAAAATATAGCAGGTAAAGTAGTAAAACAGGCAGAATAAGATAATACAAAAGTTAGGTTTATTTTATATTGGACTGTGTATAAAATTTTATTATGAGTTTTGGACCAACTCCATTGAAAAACATTAGAGAATCCCTTCCTATTGTTTTTGTGACATTTTACTTCAGGATTATTTTGTTGTTCTCCTTGCCTCAGTCAGTTTACCTAACTTTCACAATCAAGTCCTCTAAAAGAACAATTTACAAGTTGTATATTTTAATAAAACAAAGTGAGTGAATTTTTCCTATGTTTGGCTCTGAAAAGAAATTATCTCTTCTGCTCACTCTTTGTGTCTAATTATCTAATCTCCTTCAAATTCTTAGTAAGCATAAGCCTGCCTTTTCTGGTGATTGATACAGAACTACCCTGATCCATTAAACTGGGGCACACCTAATCCTAATATCACACCAAAAGGAATTGAATTAAAAAAAAAAATTAAAGCACAAATCTTCAGCACATGAGGAACAAAACTGACTTTATTGCCTCTAAAGATGGTGTTCTAATTCTGCAAATTTGATTTCACATTACATCTAGAAAGTCCTAGCTCCAATAATTCATATTTATGGTAATATTAACACATTTGTTTTGAAAAATCTGGTTGTTACATAGGTGAGACCATCCACCCTTAAGGAGAAGCAATTCTGTAAAACTGTCTGAAGCTAAACCAACTGCAGCTGGAAAAAAGCAGAAAAGTGCTACACAGAAACTGGGTTGTTTTTTTCTTTCCTTTCTGTCTCAGAAATCCAGACTATCATTCATTTCAATCACGAATATTTCCTCTTCCTGTAAAATCTTGATTTTTCCTAGCCTTAAGCAATCATGTCTGTGATCATGCTGCTGAAATAAGGAGGTCCTGGAAGACCAGTAGACTGAGAGATGACTGATCAGTTGGAGCCATGGCTGTTTGTCTAAATAAGATATCCTTCTGTTAATGGTATGGAGAAGCAGTGATGATCTAGCACAGTTGGAACTGGATCTGCTTGCTCTGAACAGCTGGGAGAGCAAAGATGAAGCGTCAGCTATTTAGTGTAATTCTGTGTGTTCTAAAATCCAGAATGTCATGGGAGTGATGCATCGCCTTGGCTTGTCAGACTGGTCCTTCTGTGGTACAGATTACGCCTGAGACTGTCTGAGTTTGCTCAGTGTTTGAGATAAGGAAAGACTTTGAATCTTGCTAAAATCTCTTAAGAAACCAGACACCTGAACTGCAAACAGATGACATAAGCAGCAGCAGTCAATAATTTGGAAGTTTATCTCTCACTTGTACAATTCAGTGGGTGTTTAAACATTGATTTTCTTGAAATTAGAATCAGGCTCCCAGGTTCTAAATTAATTTTTAACTAATGTACAGAAGGAAATGCTCCATTAAATTGCTGCTACTGTATTACTTGTCACAACACCAACACCAACTTCTGCTGTTGCAGAGGCCTCAGTTCAGCAGCCTCTCATCCTACAAACTGCTTGAAATCAATAACACTCTATTCAGTCTCCCAGCAAACAGTGAAAAGTCTGTTAGCTTAATCCTCACATAGAGGAAAAAAAGAGATGGAATTTTATGTGCTTGTTATTTACATTTAAGAGTAAAATAATAATTGAAAAATACTCTTTTAAAGCTGAAGTGTTAAAGTTTTGTTGTTTACCTAGGACTTTGTGTCAGAAATTTCCTTTGTTTCATGGACTCTCTGTGGACTCCAAGGTGGGAAAAAAAAATTCTGACCTGCAGCCTGAGGTCAAAGTATGAACCTCTCCTTCCTGAAGTCTTCAACTTTGTATAGAGCTGCTGAACTAGAATGTATTCATATGATGTTCTGTTTGCTGAACATTAAGGGAAATGTGGACATTCAGTAAAGTTGCCAATCAGCTGTGCTTAACACTACTGGACCAGGCCAGGAAGTTGCAAGTTTTTTAAGTGCCTTCAGTGCAGGAGCAATTAGAACCTGGTAGCCTTCTATTTTTCTTTTGACATGGAGGCTTTTAAAATATAATATGATAGAAACAAATGCAATGGGGTGATTTTTATTATACCTAGCTTATCTAGCATTGCTGTCAAATTAAGTTATAGCTTTCAGAAAAAATCACCAAATACCACATTTATGGTTTTGCTATTGTAAATCACACCATCATTGAGACAGAAAATCTACAATAATTATGCTATCATCTCTATTTTTTCTATAAATTCTGCTATATATCAATGGGCAGAGAAATAACAGCCAATATATATCCAGTGCATATAAACGAGTTGCTCCTTATTCCATTTAAAAGTAAAGCAGCCTCTGTACAATCTGTTGCATGTTCCCATAGCTGTAAATGGGCATGTGAAAGCAAACACAATTACATATCAACAGGTTAGGCCATCAACTGCACTGACCCTTTGAGGTCAATGAAAAGAATGTTAATGAGTTCAGTGGGCTTTTCAGTTAGATTCTGGGTGTTATGTACCTATTCACCACAGATGTGTACTTCAACTGCAGAAGTAAACAAAAGTATTTACAGCTACAGGTATCATCCTTAAGGCATGACTACTTTGTTTTCACTTCCTAGCAAAAACTTGCTTGGTTTGGTTCAGGACGCTTTTACACAGCTTCACTCTCATTGTTATAAAATAGAAACAAAAATTTACTGTAAACTTTTTTGCCTCCTTGCATAGTTTCAAAAAAGAGTTTGGTGGCTCATGAATGGCTTCAATTAAGTAAAAATATGTTTAATTTGTGTAAGTCAATAATTTGAAACAATCATGTTTAGAAATTTAAATTAACAAAATGAACAGAAAAAAATGCCTCTTCTAATCTTGATATTGTTTTAGGTTGACTACATTTCATTGTTGACATTTGAATTTGTTACTGGTTGAAGTTTAAATTACAACAATGAAGGCATATTTGCTTCAGGTTTAAATTTCTCTTTGTTTAATATAGCTGTCAAGTCACGAGAAAAAGTCAGATCATACAAGTAACATTTTTAAATCGAAAAATATTTTATAAGGTGGTCAAATTTCATTTGACTTAGCTTCAAAAAGGAATGGGTTATTTCAAATTTGCAAATCCATGAGCAACAAATTTTGTGTCTGATTTGCTTCATTTGCAAAGGCAGCTAAAGCAAAATACTCCCTGCTGATGCTCACAGTAAGCATATCTCCTGGTTTCCCAAACCACTGGAGAAAATAGGTTCTAAAAGCTAGTTTGAAGTCCATGATGAAGAAAGAGCTTTTCTTCTACTTCTCTGTTTCGCCTGATAACCTTTCTAAATGTTCTGACAAAATGCAGGCTCACATGTAAATTTTGTGTCTATTCAGAATGATTCTCTTGAAAGAGCTAAGAAATAGTCCAGGTCAAAAAAATCTTGAGGGGATCATATTTGGCTGAAATTAATGATTCTTCCAAAGCTACATTTCTTATATGTGGGATGCAATTTGCAGAATTTCATTTGGAGGGGGAAAAATATCACCACAATGCTAAAAAGTCTCATTTTACCATTTTCATAACAATTAAGTTTTACTGTTTAAATTTTACTACTTACATTTTTGATTTCTATTGTGGGTTTTTTCCCACACTCTGTAAATTACAACACTTTAAAAGTTTAACCAACCACAGGCATTTTCCTTCACTTGTGTCACTCTTGTTAAAACTTACCTTCCTGCTGGGTTTGGAGTCTGGAAGATCTGTTATACATCGATTTTTTTTTTCCCAAAATGGAACTATCAGGACCTCCACAGCTCAAACGGTTGATTTGCTAAAAGCTCTTTATTGTTTGATTCAGATTTCATATAAAAGAATGATAATTCTGCAAGAGGCTCTCTCAAAGTGCCCAATGCTTGGTGCACCTGCAGTAGAAGTGAACAGGCCAACTGAGGAGGTCATCGGTGTATGTCTCAGGCAGTTCAGTACAGACCTGGCTGTCCAAATTAACAAGCTTACACTTCCATAGAGATGACCTGGTTCTGTGGGTTATTTTTAAAGTGAAACATGAAATCTGCCCACCTCAGTGAAAAGAAAGTGTGGTTGAACCAGATGACCCCATCATGGTCCCTTCCAACCTTATCCTTTCTGTGATTCAGAGAAAGCAGCAAATTGATTTTCCCTGCAGGAGGATGCTCAGGGCTGGAGGTGAGATATGGCAGGTACATGCCACTGGGACATAGGTGTAAGTGACATTTCAGGCATGTTCCTCACCACAGAGTCTCCCTCTTGGCTAATTTTTATCCAGTGATTGCTGACCTGGGGAACACTGAGTGGTTCCAGCCCCTATGATTGCCTTTTAGTGTGCTGCTGTGGGGGTTCTGGCTGTCTGAATGCTCCCTGCAAGGGAACCTGTGTGCCCATTGTTTAGTCATCATCTAAATCCTTTGTAGACACAGGCCTTTGTAGACACAGGCCTAAATGTCCTCTAACTCCAACTGAGTTAGAGGACATTTAGGGCAGGACTATCAAAAACGAAGTTGTTTAATAAAGATAATCTCCTGTTCAGATATCACAGTGCACTATTTTGTAGTGAAACTGTTGAGTTTTAATTACTTGACAAATCTGAAAAAAAATTGCTGGTTTGATTTTCAAAGTTTTCTGTATTTATAGTTTCAATTACCTTACTGCTTATATACTATTGCTTATCTTAAGTATAATTCATAGCTATTAAATTTATATTTTTCACACAGTTTCTTGGGTTTTTTTCTTTGTTTGATGTTCCATGGGGATATATGGTTCCTTTAAGGAAAGATTTTATGTTGCTTCATATGACTCATTGTTCTGAATGTTGCTCTGTATTTCCAGCAACATATTCAGCCTTTTTTGAAAGTTTTGTTGTAACTGACTGCCAGCATCTGAAAGAGCATTTCAGGACTAGTGCTTGAAATGTATATACTTTTTCCAGGCCAGTTGAGTAATGAAAACATATTTAATTATTTCCAGGCTCTCGAATGGTGTACAGTGTAATTAACTATGATGCGGATTTCCAGGCTAATTAGAACAAAGTGTGGTACCAAATTAATTGGACGCAAAAGTACCTCTGAAGAGCAACGAAACAAGTTTATCACTTGTGTTTCATAAAAGTTACATGAAGGTGGTATGAATACAATATATAATAAAAAATTAGGAAAACTTTAAGATGATCTTCAAGGCAAGAAAAATTTTTGTCAGTTCATTGAAGAATCAAGTGGGTCTTTGCCTTAATTGATTCAAGCCTCCTTCCTTTGAAGTGTAGCTGCCCACCAACATGCTGGACCTCATGTCACACAACTCCCTATACCATCTTCTCCTCAGGCAGGAAAATCTTTCCCTGTAGCTACTTGGATTCTCACAAATTCACTGACACATACTATCAAGATTTTATGTCATCTGCTATTTGTCCTAACAATTTCTGGAGTCACACTAAATTTTATGAGTTGCAGCTTTCTTTGGAGGCGAAAAGCATGTACAGGAGAAGTCTGAGAATCCTGTTATGTCCTAAAA